>LNAC01000041.1:4300648-4503416 GCA_002007465.1 Ailurus styani | reverse complement strand
TGGTCTTCGAGGGAGGCCGACCGCCGTGCTTCAGATTGGCGGGGGGCGGCGAAGGGGGCACCTAACAGTCGCGGTAATCGAGGCAGGGTGTCGCACGCGTCGTCGAGCTCCCTGCGTTGGGCCGGGGCTGGGCCGACGCTGCGGCGCGCGGGGAGGGGGAAACGCTGGTCCGATGGGGGAGGCCGGTCAGCCGGTGATGAGAATGGAGACCGTCGGGGCCGTGTTTGAAGGGAGGTTTTAATATTAATAGTTTCGGTGTAGAGACAGAAGGGAGATTGCGTCTGCGGCTCCTCGGGGCAGACTCTGCGTGACAGCGATGATGGATGATCCAGCAGAGCCCAACAGCTCCTCCCCTCCAGCCCCAACAGTGTCAAAGCTACTTTAGTTGAAGCTTTAGAAATAAAATAAATAAACAGCATCGCCCCCCCCTTACTCTTCGTACACCTCCACTCCCACCCCCACCCCCGCTCTCCGACATCGATTTATAGATCATTATGAATCAATTACTGCTCTCAATACTTTCCCATTGGCTTAAATAAAACAGTCAAAAGATGAAAACAGGGGGTTCGGTAGGTTTTTTTGTGGTTTTTTTCCCCCCTGACAGGACCAATCGCAAAATCCATGATCTCATCATCAGAGGCACCGAGTTAGGAGATGGAGAGAAAAGAAGGGGTCGCCCAGTAAATAACTGGCGGAGGGGGATGCTCGGGGGGGCGGGTGTCACCCAGCTGCTGCCTTTGTTCAGATGGGTTTGGTTTGCTGTTTGTTTGGGGGTTTTTCGAACGGGGGAAACCCGCGTGAGAATGAGATGCCTACAGGTTTCGTAACCTAATTATTTAACTCCTTTGGAGAAACCTATTTGAATGTGTGTCTCGGCAAACATCAGATGTTGTTGGTAGTGAGGTCGCACATGGGAAAAGGTGTGGAGGAATGGGTCCGTCTGGAGGGCGGATTTTCACTTTGTTGTGAGCAACTGTGGGAGGGTTTGCTGCTGGGAAGGGGTATTCTCCCACCCGCAACGCCCTCCTCTCTCCCCGCGGTTGGCTGTTTTTGTCGCTGGAACTGGTTTGGATCTGGGACTGGCCGCCCCCAGCCGCCCCCACCCCCACCCCGGCCGCCTGAGGCTTTTCTTCCCTCTCTTGCCCCTTCACGGCGGTGCTCTAGGTTCTCTAGGTGTTTCTATGACTACATTGTGTGTGTGGGAGGGTCAGATGTGGGGGTTGCCCGCGAGAGGGCCGTTCCTGGGCGATCATTTATCAATGTCACCCACATAATGATTCTCTCTGCAGCCTCCTATTGATGAGGATAATTACATTAGCTCAGAGTGACTGATCAATGAAAAACCACCACACAAAAACTTCTTTACTCCTCTATAATACCAAAAACCGATACAGAAATAACATAGAAAGCCTGATTTTCTTCCCCTTTCCTATCCACCAATAGATTCTGCCCCCCCTCCCCCAAAAAGGACCGGGAGTAAAGTAAGAAAATAGACCCAGGTTTGTTTCGTTTAAAGGAGGATGCAATTTTGCCCGTGAATGCATTTTCTCAAAATGCGTTGGCTTCATTCCTCCTTTGGTAAAGAATATCAACGGATTTGCTAATGTGAGTTGCTTTTAGACTGGTCTGTGGTTTTCCGTTCTTTTTATTTCTTTCCTCCCCTTTGGGCATTTTTTTTTTCCTGCTTCAAAAAAAAAAAAGACAATTCTTTTGTAAATAACTGGAAAAGGAAATTACTCTAGGTCCTCTTTTTTGTTTAGCCTTTGCTAAAGTCGGGTTATCTTTTGTCTTTATCACTTCATAAAGTAGCGCAATTAAAGAGGTGATGTTGCATGGGTACAGAGGGTGGATCCATAATACGGCGACATAATACGCTATATTCTCGCCTGAAAGTTTGCAGCTAAATTACGATTTTGCCTTTTCTAGACTTAAAAAATCAATATTTTCTCAATTAAAGAGAATTTTAATGCTTTACTTGCGAGTTGTTAAAGGCGCTGTAAATTTTATTGTAATGCTTCTTGGCTTCGGAGTAGATGCAGGAGACCGGTTGATTCTCGTGGTCTTTTTCCTCCCAGAGAACTAGTCCAGGAACATCCAGTGTGTCAGATCAAATCCCAGCAACAAAGGTAAGGAGTGTTCCGAGATGGACGGGGCAAAGGGTGGGGAGCCCTCCAGGGGAGCCCTCCAGCGCCAGAGGCCATTGTCTTGTATATTTTCACCTCTCTGTGTCCCGCCTCCTGAAAGTGACAGAAGTGTCCATTTTACTCTAATCGTTTTCAAAGAGGAGCACGTTGGACTCCCCATCTGCTCTGTGACGGCCAGAAAAGCAGCAGCATTTGGGGGAGCACTCTAGACTCTTTCCAGCACCCCCTCCCTTTTCTCTTTCCTCTCCTTGTTTTGCCAAAATTTAACTCTGAACTCTTTCACAAATTCTGCCGTATTTTATATGTGTTCTGACCTCTGTGTCAGAACTCATTCCCCACCCTCAGGAGCGCTCACTGTTTACAGATGTTTTCTCCTTCCACACGTCCCACCTAGTAAAAGTTCCCGCAGAGAATTAACTGCGGTGTGTTAATAGCCCAGGTCTGCTACTGCTCTCTCCTGCAAAGCTGAAATCTGGTAAGGTGGAGAATGGCATTGAACTAACGTTGGGGAGCTGCCCCGGGCCCACAGAAGCCCAGACTGGAGAATTCCAGGCCCAGGGATTTGGTGGGAAGCAAGGTAGTGAAACTTTCAGGATGTAAGACAGAGAGGAAGATAAGAAAACGAGGCTAGAATGGAACCTAATAAGAGGAGAATAGGTGAAGGCAGAAAAATGAGCCTTTGGGACCACTTTGTAATTTAAAAAGAAATAATAATAAAGGGAAATTGAATATCTAAGGCTTGCTATTAATTTTTTGTTGTTGTTTTTAAACCCAGGGTCTGTTTAGGAACTAGGAACAAGTCCTCAGAGATGCCAGGAAGGGCCTGGGTTTCCAAATAGAACTGTTCTCAAAGTTCCTTTGCAGTTCCCCCCTTCAGTTAACTTGCAGGGAATGTGAAGACCGGGGAGAGGGCTATGTGTGTGGTGTACCAAGGGCTTGAGTAAGAGTATGATGGGAAGGGGCGCCTAGGTGTAATGAGGCTGCTGTTTTAAGCTCAACTGAGAAGTGGGGAATGGAGAAAAAGCAGCACAACACCACAGTACACTTTAAAATTATTCACACCTATCTGCCTTTTCCCCTTTAACCACACTATCAAATATTATACATAGGTGGGGAAAATTTCTAGTTCATCATCTTTTGTCTGTAGCCCCACCCAACTGATCCCCCTTTGCTTAGATGCCCTAAGTGTAAGCCTAGAGCCTGGCCTTTTTGTCAAGTGAGTGGGGCTTTGTTAATGTATTTGTACTTTTCAGCTTTCAGTGTAAGTTTCTTGCTTTGGAGGAAGGAGGGGTGTAAGAAGGAGGGGGAGGGGAGCAGAACACAAAGACTATCTAGTTCTCACCAAGCAGGTTTCAAAATAGGAACTTAATGGGAAGGGAAAAAATGAAAGAATGGGAAAAAAAATAAAGGAGGGGGGGGTGAGAATTGCTTATCACAACAGGTTTGCTTGTCTGGAAGAGAGGTGATCCTGTGAATATCTTTCCCTTGGAGGATTCTGTTTTCTTCACATTGAAACATTTTCAAGTTTTAATCCTTTAGCAGACAAAACCTCAATATAAATATGACATGGGCCACTGGCAAAAAAACCGAACTTAAACTCAGTGCTGAGAGGAGGGGGTAGGGTGGGGGGAGAGAGCCCTTTCTGATTAATAACTAGCAGGGTAATGTTGAGGGCTTTTTCTGCCCGATTGCCTTTTTGAATTAGAGCCGATTTCTTCACACTTCAATAGTGCCTGTCTCCTTTAAAATGACTGGCAGATTTGTTTCTCTTTTTTCTCTCCCTGAGACTTAATGATGTAAATTTTCTAATTAGTTAAATCATATTGCTTAAAGGCCTAATATTTACCGTGTAAGAAATGATCATCCTGATTTGGACCTCTTGAAATATTCCGAGAAATAGCATTTGGCTTTTAGGTTGAGGGATGAGAGAGGAGGAAGCTGTGTTACAGAAAGCAGTTGAGAGGAGAGAAGGCACAGACCCGGGCAACATGTTAAATTAATAGTTGAAGTTGAGCTGGGCTCACACCCCAAGTCCGCTTTTATTTTTCAATCAGCGAAGATTTAATTGGCAGCCCTCAGGCCGGGCGATCTGATATTTTCTCATTAGTTTCCCATCACTAATCTTGAGTGTTAGATTGGCTTAAAGGTTGTCAACATTTGACCAATTTTATTTAAGAAAAAAAAAATCAAGCATTATGGCTCCTGGATGTGAGATCTGCAAATAAATCCTGCTTGGATCAGCGGAACTAACAGGCGAAAAAAATGTTGACTATTCATCGTCGCATTTAATAAGTTGCATTAATGTATATTTCAAAGCCAGGGAGAGAGATTACACAGGAGCTGCATAGATGCAGATGAAAGAGGTTGATGGGGAGGGGGTTGCAATAAGCGAGGTGGGTAGGGAAAGTGAGGTGTAGGTACATTTCGAACAGAGGGTAAATAACCCAAATGGAATAGCTGTTGAGGGTTTTGGACCTTCAATCCCTCCTCCCCTTCTTCTTGCAGCTGCGTGAAACTGCAAAGCCGGTCTCGAAGCTCTGAGCGGCTCGGCTGTCTCGTCGACATATAACATCAGAGCGCCCCCTGCTGGCGAGCGTAGTAGACCGCTGTGGGTCAGCCCCCTGCGAAGCAAATCGTGTTTTTCTGCGCCACCCCCAGTCACCCCCTTTAACACTGATTCCCTTCCACCACCCCACCTCGGTTCTGCAGCAAAACCCCGTGGCGGGGGAGTAGCTTGCCAAGGCTAAACATTTAAATGAATAAATGATTTAAAATAATAATAAAGTACGAAGGAACCCCAACCTTCACTTGGCCTCCGGGGAAAAAACTATTGACTAGGAAAGGGACACATTTTCTTTCTCTAAATTCTTTTCTTCTCTGGGTTTTTGCTGGGATTTGCTTGCTTGTTTGTTTCTGCCAAACTGTAGATTCCGAGTCTAAGGAAATGTTTTTAATAGATGCTGTAGAAGTTTTAAAAAATGGATCTCTGATGTGGAAAGAGGCTAATATAAAACAAATTTTGCAGCTTCGCAAAACAAAACTCCCGAGGAACTCGCACTATTTCAGTAAAGTCCCAAAGAATCGCTTTCGGTATTCAGCTCCTCGTCTTGAACGACCCTTTCCTACACCGCAAAGAAATACAGGTCCCTAACTGTTTTTTCCCCCAAATTAGAGAATGTGTTTAGAGGTTGTCACCTACCTACCTGTGTGTACACACACACACACACACACACACACACACACGGTCTTTGGTCTTCTCCCCGCGTGTTCCTAGTCTTTCTTCGCCTATGCTTCTCAATTTTGCTGGAAACGGAAAGGGTAGCTGAAGTGCACCAAAATAAACCGCCAATGTCTTTGACACTTGATCGTACTCTAGTGCTTCACGTCAAATGCAAGTGTGAGACTCGTACGGCTGTGAGTGTCTGGTTATTTTTTCAACTGTTGTGGTGCATACAGGCGTCTTCTCGGCTTCCCAATTAATCTGCACAGATTTCTGACCACTTCAAGGCGAGGGCGCACAGGTAACGCGAGCCGGGGCAGTCTCGGGCTGGCAGACGCGGCGACTTCACCGCCAGCCTCTACTCTTGGGAGAGACGTTGGCAAAGCAGCCCTGACTCGGGAAAGTCTTCTGACCACAGCTAGACCCCACACAAAGAGTCAATCTGCAAGGAGGAACAACTTTAGTTTGTAGGGAGTTGGGGGGTCTGCTTTTTCAAGTACCGGATTTCGGGATTTTGTGCAAACTGCTCTCAGAAATGAGGCGCCGGGGAAGGCAGGGAGGACGGCAGGGGAAAGGTGGGTCTCTTGACGCGCTCATTTCTTGCCAGACTACCAGGAGCTCCTCGTTGAAGCATCCGGTCTCTTCCCTCGCTTCTCTTTAGAACCGCCCTGTGTCACATCTTCTCCAACCCTCCTCTTTGGGGATGCTCTGAACCGGGTCGGGGACCAGGGGACGTCAGGGAAGGAGCACTCCTAGGGCAAAGCAGAGGCAGCCCCGGTGTTCGCGACAGGGAAGTGGTGCCTCCAGTCGGGTTGTGATTTGAAGAATTACTGGGGCTATTGTGACCACCGAGGTAAATTAAATATTTATACTCCAAGTTGTTCTCATTATTATTATTATTCTTGTTCGGTTGTGAAGAAGTTCTGGGTTTCAAACTTCCTTTAAATATAAATCCTATTCTGGGTGGGGGGGGGAGCAGAACCTGCTACCTGCCATTGAAGTTGACTTTTGGAAAGGTCTTCATTAAGCTCAGAAGTGGAAGGGAAGTTATCTGCAACAGTATTGGTTCATGTAAATATCTATGTATCTATAAAGCACATATTTTACATATCTGTATTTATCTACCCAGAATAAAGAAAAGGAAGCAAGTGTCCCCAGTGCAGTTGAATCCAAGTAGCAATATTTCAAGTAAGATACTCTCACAGATGAAGAAAATATGAACATCTCATTGTATTTGTCTCAGTTTGACTTAATGAAATTTGGAGACACTGACAGTCTGGTCAATGTTCTACGTAAATTAATGCAAAGGTCCTTAGGAAGAGACTGAAGACACCTCTTGCCATTAATCTTAAACCACTTGAAGATTATGATTAAATGAATGGGATCACTAAGCATTATCATTTCAAATAGCCGTTAACTGTCTCCACCCCTGTATTGTGGCAACAAAATAAACTCTCCGCGAAGAATGGTGTTTCTTCCTTCTTTATCTTTGCTTTTGTTTTGCTTTAAGAAGAAAGAGGGGGAAAACAGAAGAGAAGAAAACCATCTTGAAAGTCTTGGATTTCCTGCTGTTAAAAAGCTGCTGTTTGTTTCTGATTTCCTCGTCTTTTGCTACAAAGGAAAAAGAAATCGAATGATGTGTCTACATTTGATGAGAACTAAACACTAAAACAACAGTGAAGGTGCATTTGCTTTCTTTTCTTTTCCCCTGGAAAAAATTTTTTTTTTTTAAAATCCACCAATCTAGCGAGCTGAAAATTGTGGAGATGTAGAAGATGTTCAGTTGTCCACATCTATTCACTGACTTTCATCACTTGAATTTTGTAGGCTTTTGTGTCAGAAATTATGGAAAAGAGAATTAGACACTTGCCAAGGAACAACGATATTATACACTTTCAAGTAAACTCCACCTAATCCTGTATTTGAGTGCTGAGGGGGTGTGTGCTATTTTCCCCTAATAAACCTCAAAGCCCTCATTAGACATAGAGAAAGAAGGATGGAGAACTCTATTACTGGGCATTCTGACAAAAAAAAAAAAATGGAAACAGCGTCTCTCTGCTCCTGAAGCCCTGGAGAGGACACCCCGAAAACATGCAAAAGCCATTGCTTTTTCCTTGAGAGCCTGAGTTGGGCAGACCTTTCAGAGAAAGACAGAAATTAACATTATAAAAAGCAAAATGTTGAAACAAAGGGCAGTGGCTAACAGCCACCACAACAAAACATGCTAAAAATTATTCTTCAAGCCCTGCGAATTTCCAGATGCCACAGAAAAATCAATGCAAAAGCGCCCCCTCCTAACTGAGCAGACAGCTCTCCTGCCCGGTGATGTTTCCAGTAGAAAGTGGAGTTGGGGGTCCCGCCTCTGCTGGAGCAATGGGAGATGTTACCCTGAGGCTACGCGGAAGGGAGGTGGGGGGTGTCGCTCTCCCTCCCCAGCCTGCACTTCCCACCTGTGCCCTCCTCTCTTAGCTGGGGCGCAGGAGGGGGCGAAGCTGGGCGGATTCTGTGCCCCGAGTCTCCGAGGCGCACCGGGAGCTGAGGCTCCTGCCAAGCCTAGAGGGAAACCCAAGTCAGTCCCCAGAGGCCAAAGATTCGGCCAGAGGGACCGAGGATCCTGGTCTGAGGTTCATGGAGCTGCCTGCTCAGTCCCGGGGCCAGGCTCCCGTGCCTGGTTGGACAAAAGGCTCGTAGGCCACGTTGGTCCCGGATCGAGTGTGAAATGCAAAGAAGGGGGGCAGTGTGCCCCCCTCTCCGTGTGTGTGTGTGTGTGTGTGTGTGTGTGCACGCGCGTGCGTATGTGAAACACGTGCACTTAGAGCGGGCCTCTGGCCGCAGACGTCGGCTGGGGAAGTTCCCCCTTTCGGCTTCCCGGGCCCTGAACCCACACCTTTCCTTGTCCCCCACGCACAGCCTCAGCGACCCACAGGGCTCCCCAGATCCCCGGCCGCGCCTGCACAGGTGTGGTGCCGTTAACTGGAAAGTGCCTAGAAAAGATGCCCCAGAGGGAAGGCGGCAGGGGAGGGGGTAAGGGGCTGGGAAGAAAGCTGGTCCTTCTAGAGCTCAGACATCCCTATCTCCGAGTAACTGTCATCACACTCTATCTTTCCGCCCTGACCTACTGTATCCGAAAAAGCAGAGGTGGGTTCGCGGGAAAGTCAGGCTTACCGAAACGTCGGGGTTCGACGCGGGCTCTCGAGACCGACGCAGGCTTTGCTTAGATTCAAAAGTATGATTTTAATTTTCTTAATGAAGGCGCGCTCTAGAGCTCAGCTGGTAATGACTGCGCTGAGTCTAATAGACTTCTGTCGAACAGAAAAAGACGGATAACTATCGGTTATAAGTAATCTGCTCTAATGCAATTATTTTCCCAGGTTCGAATGTCATTGTGCAGAGAGGGCAGGAGTGAATTAGAGCCCCGGGGACCGTGGACGCGGGGCTAGGAGACCGCCTGAAATACGAGCCGAGCCGAACCTGTTTTGTGAGATGCGCTCGGGTTTGGGGGTCGGGGTCGAAGGCTTCAAAGCCCTGGGTCCGCACGTGTGAAAATCTCTGTCTCTCCCCGCCCCCTCCTCCCTCCCGCCCCTCTCTCCATCTCTCCTTGTTTTCTCTCTAGCTCCCTCTTCCCTTTTGTCATCTCGGCCCGAGCTAATGTGAATTTCCCTTTCCCCGGCCTCTATTTTGCCTGTCTTTGTGGATTTCAGGCAGATCCATTAAGTCCGAAGTATTTCTCCACAACACACTGACACAGAAGTAGGCTCTGGGGCTGTGTCAACCCATTCACTTTTTGAAATCAGTGGAAGGGGGTTGCTTCAGAAACCCATGCACAGGAACATATCAGGAGGGTTATTTCTATCCCAATACAGGGCCAATCCCGGTCGCTGTCCAAAGGTAACCCCACTTTAGTTCTAACACAAATTCTCATTCACGGTAGTTTTTATTGGGAATTATCCAAACTCTTCTTAGCTCTCCATTCACGCCTGGTAGACACTCCCAGGTAAATGTGACTTTGAAAAATAAAAATAATCAATACGAGTCATAATTTCCCTTCATATAGAAAATAAGCCAAATCAGCGGAAGGAAAGTCCTGTGTTCTCAAGATGAAGGATTTGAAGGCAGGTGGGCTTGCAGGCAGGGGGTGCACCCGGGAGCCCCGCTCTCCTGCCTGTGCCTCTGTCACCTGCCACTCCAGCCCCAAGAGCCACTCAGTCCCACTTTCCCCCTACTGGCCTCCCTCTCTGCATCCTGGGGAACAAAGAAGGTTCTTGGGGCTGAAGCCTACAAAAGCTCAGATTGGACCCCTGAGGTATAGGGGTCTATTGCAGACATGCGTCCCAGGTGAGGCAGCAGTACTTGGGATCTGGTGTGTCTCTGGCTTGGTTCAGAGTCTCCAGTTCACTGGCTTCGTGCTTTCTGTCTGACTCTACTACCCACCCCCACCTCCTTCTATAAACACGCAGGGTGACCTAGGCACATGTCTACAGAAATAGCCACAAAGCTCCACAAAGACTATCTCTCCTCTAACTCAGTCCTACCCTGTTCCCACTGGCCTCGGCAGCCAAGCCTCAAAAAAGAGAAAGGAAGAACATCGAAACACCACCAAAGGCTTACTTGTAAAACCCTTCCGGTCTCCCTGGCTGAGGAGGAGCACAGCTGGTGCCCCCCCCCTGGGGGGGGGAGCTCCGTGCAGGGTGGGGCGGGAGGTATGCATCTCTGGGGCCCATGCAGCTCTGGGTCTTGGGGAGGACACCCGTGGGCAGGGTGCAGGGGTAGAGTTTTACCTTCCTCTTCCCCTATGCTCTTGGCCTTCCCCGGCTGCCCCTAAGAGAATTAAGAAATGATCTAGTCCTCGGGTCCTAAGCAGGTGAGAAATTCTGTGATCAGAAGAGCCCCTCCCGAACTTAAGCTATCAGCCTCCAGCGCCTTTTAAAAATCAAGAAGGTGGCTGGGCTGTGGCCAGCCTGCTCTGGCACCGGCCCCCTGCAGCAGCCTCTGCTGGGAGGGGGTCATCAGGACCTCAGTGTGACCTGGAGTGGCACCGAGGATGGAAAGAAGCTCTGCCTCTGGGTCTCTGAGCAGGTTTGGAATGAGAGAAGGGGTGGCTGTCAGAACCCCCCACCCCCAAGTTCTTCCATCATCCCTAGATCCGCCATCCCTCGGCAGCTCCCCTTCAGGAAAACTGTGTTCTATCGGTGACTTAGGAGAGCAAGAGCAAAGACCCAGAAAGCCCCTACAAGCTTTAGGTGGGTCTAATTCTGCTTTTGAAACGTCAGTGAGAGAGGAAAAGGGATTCTATTACCCAACAGGGTAATAGATTTTTCTAAGAACCCTCTCAGCCAAGCAAGATTGAGAAGGGCTTGGTGGAGAGTGAGGAAGAGCCAATTACCCCCATCCTCCCCAGGGAGGAACCTGCACAGAGCGAGACTCACATCCCCTAAAGCAACAGAGAACGCCTTGGAAGGTGTCTTGGAGTCCCAGCCTGTGGCGCTTGCCTTTTGTGGGCCCTCAGCTCAGTCTCAGCGCCACAGCTACTGACTGACTGCATGAGGTCTGGTTACAGAGAGAGGCCCGGTCAGACTTAGGGAAGTGACTGAAGGAGAAGCACACCTATTTAATTATTTTTTTTGAAGATTGTATTTATTTGAGAGAGAGAATGAGAGAGAGTTCAAGCATGAGCAGGGGGAGGGGCAGGCAGAGGAAGAAGCAAGCTCCCTGCTGAGCAAGGAGACAGACTGAGGACTCGATTTCAGGACCCTGGGATCATAGCCTGAGCCAAAGGCAGATGCTCAACCAACTGAGCCACCCAGTGCCCTAGTTATTCCCCCCTTTTAAATGTCAATAAAGGAAGGCTTTTTTTTTTTTTTTTGGTCAGTAAATCAAATGTGTAATTACAGCCTCATAGAATTAGGTGTAAAAAATTAAGGTATAAACTGTGCTTAGACATTTTAAAAGGACTGCTATGAACATACCAGGCTTTTATAGATCAAGAGACTTGTACACAAGCTCTAAGGATAAAGAACACTAGGAGAGCCTGATGTCCCTTCATACCACCTTCACATGCACGCAGGGGGTTGTCTCAAGAATATCTCAGGTGACAAGAGCTCCTAAAACAAACTAACCAATACACACACACACACCAGTTTTGCATCTTCAAGGTAAGTCTCTCTAAAGGAAAGTTAGAGGCAAATACTTAACTACAAAGTTAAGTTTTTCCACTTCTTTATCCAAGTCTCTTAATTTTAATAGAGATTAAATCATCTGTTCAGGAGCAGCGATAAACCTCCCTCCCCCACCTGTAACAGAGTGAGGGCGGTTGTTTATACCCGAAGCTTATCCACCGGCCTTAGGACTTTAGAATGTTCAAGTGAAGTGTAAATAGAGTAAGGTCACAGGTGATTGACAAGTTCAAGTTACTTAGCTCAATTATCAAAATTTTATTTCTAAATTATGTTCAGTTTGATTTTCCTGCTTTGCTATAAATGACCTTAGAAAATCCAATGGGAGCAGACAATTTACACCATGTCCTATGTACCATGATTTATTTGTCGAGTCACTTTGTCATGTATGCCTCCTTCAGTGTTTCTGTGGCGACCAAGTCTTTACAATTAGATTTAGAAATGCAGCTATCGTTCTAATTCAAAGGCAGTCACTTTAAAGGCACAATCGTCACTAAATTTTGACAACTTTCTAAACTGTCTCTAAATTTCTAAGCTGCAGACAGAACTTGCATACTGTTTAGAATCGAATGCTCTGGATATTGGCCTGCTCTACTCAGGGTCCATCTCTCCAAACGATAGATAAGAGTGCAGTTTGTAAATATATCCCCTACAATCCACTTTCAACCTAGTATCTCAGAGTCTTCCTACGCATTATTTAATAGATAACTAAGCGTTTCAGATCAAGGCTCAGGCCGCCACATCTGGAAATGGTTCCTTCGCTCTCATCTTCACCTCCCTCCCCCGTCAGCCACCAGTGAGAGAAAGCTGAAGCCTCTTCTTCCCCCACTCTATGATAGCATCAGCTTTTAATCAGTGAGAGGCACTCCTATTTAAATTTACAGGATGACTCTTTATTTCACTTATCTTTTCTTTTGGAGGAAAGTGAAACAAGAGCACCACCCTTATTAATTATAAGATTGATGGGGTGAAAAAAGCCAAATGAATTTGGCTTGCAAATTATTAGTAGAGGTATGAATATTTATGACTATGCCAGGAACTGCAGTCATGAACCCTGGGTATCAAGCCTGGGAGACAGTCAGACCAAGGCATTCAGTGAGGGTTTGGTCTCCCCAAATCTGACATGACATAAATGGAAACTTCGAAATTAGACCCAGGGTGGGCTCCCATCAATTCCATTCCAATTCTTGTTTTTTATCGAGGAGGGGGATGATCTTGCTAAACATGAACTTACTTCCAGGGGCCTCTATCAGAAACTTTAAAAATCTTTTAAGGTGAAAGCAGATACCTACAGGTTTTGGAAAGAAAATCTACATTTGTGCTTTTCTCACTTGATATTCATTTATGTTTTAAATCAAGTTAATCTGTAAAATATTTGTGACATGATGGCTTTAAAATTTAGAGCTATTTTTATTCGGCGTAAAAATACTGTAAACCTAAAATATCCCGGGTATAAAGAGAATTTAAACAGACATAATCTAAGCTGGATACAAACAGAAATGAGAGGGGAAAGAACAGAGCAAGGCAAGGGAGAGGAGCCAAGTTTTCTCTTCGCTGGTTTTCCTCTCTCTGCATCAGACTTACTCATGCTTTCCTCTCAAAGCAGGGAAATTTGAATGAAAGGTGGAGGACGAAAGGGCCAATCAAGGTAGAAAGGGAGGGGATGAAAGCAAGGATTTAATATTTTAGTAAAAGAAACTCTTTTGGGGCACCTGGGTGGCACAGTTGGTTAAGTGCCCGACTCTAGGTTTTGGCTCACGTCATGATTTCAGGGTCTCAGGAAGGAGCTCCGCATCAGGCCGCACACCCAGCCTGGCGTCAGCTTGAGATTCTCTCTCCCTCTCCCTTTGCCCCTCCTGCTCGTGCTTTCTCTGCCTCTCTAAAATAAACAAATCTCAAAAAACAAAAACAAAAACAGGCAAATTCTTTTTTCCTCCTCTTGATAGACATTCAAGAGTTTGGTAGTGTTTTGGAAAAGGGGCTCAAGATTTGAGACTTAATAGCACAACTGATCTCTCTTTTTCTTTTCTTTTCTTTTTTTTATTATTTATCTATTTAAATAATCTCTACCCCCAACATGGGACTCAAACTCACCACCCCAGGGTGACGCTCTCTGGACTGAGCCAGCCAGGCACCAATCCCCCTCCCCCGCCCTGCCTGCCCCAGCGGTTTCTTTTCTGCAGAAGAATTGTTGACTGAGGGCTGACCCAACCCTGTGACGATAGCTCATTCTGACCTCAGAGCCAGCTTACCACGTACATTTTGAAAAGGAAGACAACTTGTTTTCAAAACAGAACTGCTAAGCGTTCCGAAAAGCATAAATCATTGTAAAAATGGTCCTCAAATTTTCTGAAAAACTTCCAACTACACAGACATACGTATATATTCACATCTCTCTATGCACATACACATATATATGTTCACAGATATATTCACAACTGTAAGCGGATGTTTGTGCTAAACTGATGCTTTATGTATATCTTGTCTCAATTTGTCTCTTCTCTGTAAGGGTATAATTTTTTTCTAAAGAAGCGATACCACTGACAATAATTTACTTAAATTCACAGACCTTGAAATTGAGGCATCTCCTATCAATCACACTCAGTAGATACAGTAAAACACATTCAACATTTGTATATCAATAGTGGCGCACACACAAATCTGTTTTGTTCAATTGAAATGCTCTTCAACATGTCATTTCATATTTTTCTGGAACACGTTATGGGTTAGTCATCCTGTTTCAGCTGATTGTTAAATCCTTAACCTAATGAAAATTCAAAAGGAGATATTTACTTGTCATAGATTTCAGTGCTGGAAGGTGGGCTTTGGGGAGAAGTTTGGTCTATGCCTTTTACCTTTCTGACAGAGAATTGGAAGTCCAAAGATGGCAACTGACCAGTTCCAACTCGTAAAGCTAGTTAGCTCTATCTACTGACAAAATCCCAAAGCTCATAACATGAGGCTAATTTTTCTTATGACATGGTGCTTTTCCATCGTCTGTCCCTTATAATAGAGCAGTACTTATAATGCCACATGCAGACTTTTCTACTAATATTTTTCTTCCCAGCGCACTGACAATGAAATTCTTATTAAATAATAATAAGATATTGACTGGTCTGTTTGCCAGTATGAAGATTTGTTGTTGATCTGTGATGTCGGTATTGATTAGGCAAGAAGGAGATCTATCCTCTACCTGAGGGATAAATAGATCTCTGTATTGGCACAAAAACAAACTCTGTATTAATAGAAATCCCAACCTTCTCTATTTATTGGTTATACGTCATCTCAGTCAATCAAGCTAGAAACAGATATAAATAGGAATAACTGAAAGCGATACCTCAAAATCTCCAAAAATGTTCACCAGGGATATTTACACTGCTACGAGAGTTGTTTGACGTCAGCGCTAGTAGCTTGCTTCTAGGTAACCTGCCCGCCTGGTTCTTTCCCTTCGCCCCAAATTGAATCCTACACGTGCTCCATATTTTTTACATTAAGGGAAATCCTATTCATGCCTGAGATGATCTTATATTTATGATGGCCTCTTCTGTCAAATTGTTATTTCTGTAGCTTGCTGTCAAAAATGTCACTCAAACTTTTCTTTCCACCTCTCTTTACCCTCTGTCATAGTAACTTAGAAGGTCTAATCCAAGTAGAATTTACTTCACCTATAAAATACAGCTAGGAGAACTTTTTTCACTTCCTGTCTGCTTCCCTCTCTCCCCCCAACCCCCAGCTTCCCAGCTTTATCTTCATTCTGTGGAAGGGCTGTGTTCCTTGTTTCTCCTTGTGGTAAAATTGTTCATCCAAGCAGGTTCTCCTCAGGTTTAAAAACCTTGCTTTTGTGAGCAAAGTTCGTGTATAAATATGTTTGGCATATTTTCTGAGTCTCTGCTACTCAGGTTAATACTTAAGCAAGAAAGAACACAACACTGAAACAAAAATGCCCTCCAATTAAAAAGTTCTGGAGCCTAAGTAGCAGATATTTGATTTTTGAAAGGCTAAAAAATAAAACACTGGACTTAACATTTAAAACTCCTTTCTTTATCAGCGTAGCCTCCTTTTTGCTACATTTTCATTTCATTACTTTTGCATGAATATGATAAATTGTCATTAAATCTAACCATTTTTATTTAATGTTCATAAAAACTGGTAGGTTTTCAAACAGATGTGGCCCGATATGGTTCAGTGAATTTAGTGGACTTCTCATATAAATGGAATAATAACCATACGGAAGATGAATTTTATACCCTTGTTTACCTCTTGCAGAACTCACCCTTATTATAATTACAAATAGTGTTTATTATGTATTATGCAATGTATGTAGCATTGTCCAGACACGGCACAAACCTTGACTTGATCACTGCCATCTAGAGTTTATAATCAGAGATGGCACTGACACCAAAAAGCACAGAGAAACATGGACAAATAGAAGATATTGCCCAGTTATAGATTTTTTTCTATAAAAAAGAAAATGTAATGGAGCCTAGCTCATGAATGAATAAATATTTATCTTATCTTCACTTAAATATTTTTCTTTCAGACCGAAAGAAGTGGCTGGGAAAGAGAGAATAGTACATTTCACTTATTTTCTATCAATTAAGGATAACTTTGAGGAATAATTCTTCCCCTTTTAACTATTTTTTTAAAGATTTTATTTATTTGACACACAGAGAGAGAGAGAGAGAGAGAGAGAGAGAGAGAGAGAGAGAGAGAGAAAGATTACAAGTAGGCAGAGAAGCAGGCTCCCTTCTGAGCAGGGAGCCCGATGCGGGACTCGATCCCAGGACCCTGAGATCATGATCTGAGCCGAAGGCAGAGGCTTAACCCACTGAGCCACCCAGGCACCCCATATTTTTATTAATTTTTTTAAAAAGATTTTATTTTTTTATTTGACAGACACAGCAAGAGAAGGAACACAAGCAGGGGGAGTGGGAGAGGGAGAAGCAGGCTTCCCGCAGAGCAGGGAGCCCAATGCGGGGTTCGGTCCCAGGGGCCTGGGATTGTGACCTGAGCTGAAGGCAGACGCTTAATGACTGAGCCACTCAGGTGCTCCAACTTTTTTTTTTTTTTTTAAAGAGATCAGCAAGGAGAATATACTGGCAGTAAGAGCTGCATAGGTGGAGAGGATATACAGGCTTAACTAATTAAAGGCAGGAGAGCCCAGTGGTTTAAAACATACCTTTACACTGCCGGATCTAATCGCTGGCTGGTCCACCAAATAACTATGTGACCTTAGGTAATAACTAACTTTTCTAAACTTCTCAGAGGGCTTTGACAGGATGATCGAATGAATTAATGCATGAAAGAATTTATCCTCATACTCAGTTCATGGTGAGGCTTCATCAAATATGTTGCCATTATTATTGTTGTTAGTCATGCACAAATTCAGTAATAGTATAGAACCTGAATTTGTTCTATAGCTCTTAGGTCATTTCAGTTTTATGTTTGTACCTGTATACATATCTTTTAAGAATTCCCCCTTTAGGGGTGCCTGGGTGGCTCAGTGGGTTAAGCCTCTGCCTTCAGCTCAGGTCATGATCTCAGGGTCCTGGGATTGAGCCCCACATCGGGCTCCCTGCTCAGCGGAGAGCCTGCTTCCCCCCTCTCTCTGCCTGCCTCTGCCTATTTGTGGACTCTCTCTGTGTCAAATAAATAAAAATCTTAAAACAAAAAAAGAATTCCACCTTTAAAAAGGTGTCTTTTTCAGTATTTTCATCTCCCACCTTTTAGTATTTTTTAGTATTCTACCTTTAAAAAAGACCTACATGGCATACATTTTACTTCCAAGTCATTGAGTAAAGAGTTTCTTGGGTTGTTTGGGAGTCAGGAAATGGGAAAACCACTAGCCTGGGAGCCAGAAAAATATGAAGTCTAAATACGTTTCTGCCACTGATTAATATGTGATTGGGCTTCAGTGCCCCTTCCCTCCTCCCCCCACTCCCCGGGCCCCAGTAAAATACACTGGAGTAGAAAACATCCAAAGTTCATTCTGGCTCTAACAGTCAAAGATTGCATGATTCATACAGGAAACTTCCCCTAGCAGAACTTTTTTCTCTCTTCCAAGGGTATACTGAGATGGCTGTTTCATGTTTGCTCCTGTGTTAGGCCCTAGGACTGAAAGAGAAGTAAGTTCTGTCCTTAAGAAATTTATGGTCTTGTGGAGGGACAAACATTACATTACAGTGTGATGAGTGTTAGAAATATGTGTAAGGAATTCTAAGACCAGATAGAAGCAGCATCTAGCCAATGGGAAGAGAAAGCAAAGCTTTGTAGAGGAGTTGGCACCTGAATTGAATGTCGAAGAAGAAATAAGAGTAAAGGAAGAGATGAGAAAGGCATATCGACAAGGAACAGTATGTGGAAAGAAAGAAAAGACAGAGGAAGAAGAGGTCTTATCGAGAACTAGTATTCAGATGACTGTAGGGCAGAGGGTGTGGGTTGGTAGGTAGACACGAGGCTTTTCCTCACTCTTCCGTGTCTCTGTAGCCAATCTCATATCCTCCTTTGGCTTCAGTTACCCTCCATTTGCTGATGACTCCCCAACTTATATCTTTAGCCCAGAGTTTCTCTTGAACTCTAGACCTATATATCCAACTATTCATGGACATGAATAGTCTCCACGTGTCTGGAGGCACCTCAAACTCATAATTTTCACCTCCAAGTAAACACCTTCTCCTGTTTTCATTATCTTGGTAAATGGTATCATCATTCACTCAGTTGTTCGTGCTAGAAATTCAGGTTTTATCCTTGTTACTTTTCTTTTTTTCTTACTGATATCCTCCAATGAGATAAATGGTTTATTTGACAGAGACACAGCAAGAGGGAACACAAGCAGGGGGAAAAGCAGGCTGCCGACTGAGCAGGAAGCCTGATGCAGGGCTCGATCCCAGGACCCTGGGATCATGGCCTGAACCGAAGGCAGATGCCCAACAACTGAGCCACCCAGGTGTCCCTAAATGGATAAAATCTTTTAAAATAAATAAAATTCTTCAGTGCAAACAAATAATTCTTAGGATAAAGTCCAAATTTCTTAACATGACCTAAAATTTTGATTGATTTCACACCTATGTCGCCATCTCTAGCCCCAACTGGAATCCCGCATTCTCTTTGATCTAGTCACATTGCCTGTTTTCATGTTGCCAAACAGTCTACCCTCCTGCCCATCTTAGGGCTCTTGCATGTTGTTTTCTTTGTTGAGAAGGCACTTCTCTCCTTCATGATCTCTAATTGGGCTAACTGCTCTTCATATCTCAGTTTAAGTACCATTTCCACAAGTTTTTTTGTCTTTGTTTTTAACCATTTCCCCTCTAGATTAGGCTAGATCCTCTAGTCTCATAACACCATTTTTTTTTAAGATTTTTATTTATTCATTTGACACAGAGAGAGAGATTACAAGTAGGCAGAGAGGCAGGCAGAGAGAGAGGAGAGAGAGGAGAGAGGAGGAAGCAGGCTCCCTGCTGAGCAGAGAGCCCGATGCGGGCCTCGATCCCAGGACCCTGGGATCATGACCTGAGCCGAAGGCAGCGGCTTTAACCCACTGAGCCACCCAGGCGCCCGTCATAACACCATTTAAATTTGCTTTGGAACATATCACATTTACATTTATTTAATAATTAATTGTGTAATTCTTTGTTTAGCGCCTGTTTCTCCTGGACTCTGTGTTCCATGAGGACAAGGTCAGCTATGTTTGGTTCAGTGCAGTATCCTCAGTGTCTAATGGATAGCTTTCTGAAGGAAAAACAAGATAAAGGAGAGGGTGCGGTTAAATAAGATAAGGCCCGAAAAGTGTCCAATGACTTTAGCAACTAGGAGGTCGTGGGTGACTTTAGAGAAGGCAATTTCAGTGAAATAGTATGGGCACATGGCAATGTGCTTTGAGGAGCAAAAGAGAGATGAGGAAAGTGGAGGCAGTGGGTGCAAACTATTTCAAGAATCTTATTCATGGGAAAAATAAAAACAATATGGCAACAGATAAAGGGAAGATGTAGGATCAAAGGCTGTTTTCTTATTAAGGAGAAGAGAGAACAGAGCTTATTTATATGGATGAAGAGAAAGCAATAAAAGAAGGTGTACAGAATAATGGAGAGTTGAAGCATGTAGGAAAAAGCAGATATAATTTAGTGGAGGCAAGCTGTAGTACAAGCTGGAATCCAGAGCATAAGATACATTTTGTAAAATTTAAAAGTCAACTCTTCATTGAGACAATGAAGAAAGGAAGTAAAGGCAGGTGGACGTATGGATTAAATATAGGTGTTGCTTCTGCTTCATAGCCTGGATTTTCCTCCAGTTGTAGAAGGCAGTCAGAGAAAGGGGGTGGTGGGGAAAGAACATAAAGAGAGAGATAAAAGCTTAGAATCACAGTTGAGGGGATTGGGGGTAGGGGGAAGCCGCTGATTAGGATCAGGTCAGAAGGTGGCTGAAACTTGCCAACCATCCTTATTATTGTGTGATTTTCTCCAGAAATGCTCAGGCATTTCAGGGAAGGAGTGAGATGTGTGTTTTCTTGGGAAAAGGAAATACAGAGGTTCTGAGCACTAGGAGAATGTAGAAGAATGGAGTGTGAGGTCGATATGGTGGGATTTCAGATGTAGAGGTGGAGATTATGGGGGTTGGGGTAATACATCCAGATTGGCCACAGGGGTAGATATCCTAAGACATATCTTCACATCTGCCTTAAAGGCTATGACAGCACCCTCAGTTACTTCTCTTCTCATGCAAGGAATCCCTTTGATGCTCCGTGGGCCAAATCACTGAAAAATATGGCTAAGGAGAAAATAGTGATAGGTATTATTCATTAACTCTTTGTCAATTTAATTTCATTCACTGTAACAAATATTTAGTGTGTGGACACCAGGTGCCAAGGCATTGTTGTGTGATGGAAAAGATTCAGTGTTTTCATCTGAAGTACATCATTCAGTTAACTTTGTAGAGAGTTTTGGTTGGGGGGTAGGGAGAGAGACTAGAAACATCAACGTTGGGGGTTTCACCATGTCATAGCTCCAAGACTTTGGGGTATTTATGTAACCTCTCTGATGTAGTTCCTTCAGCCATATAGTAGAAACAGCAAGAATAACTATTTTGTAGGTTTGTTGGGAAATTACTTTTAATGATGCCTTACAATGCTATCCAGAGCAATCCACACATTCAACACAATCCCTATCAAAATACCATCAACTTTTTTCACAGAGCTGGAACAAACCATCCTAAAATTCATATGGAACCAGAAAAGACCCTGAATAGCCAGAGGAGAGTTGAAAAAGAAATCCAAAGCAGGAGGCATCACAATGCCTGACTTCAAGTTGTATTACAAAGCTATTATCATCAAGACAGCATGGTATTGGTACAAAAACAGACACACAGATCAATGGAACAGAATAGAGAACCCAGAAATGGACCCTCAACTCCATGGTCAACTAATCTTTGACAAAGCAGGAAAGAATATCCAATGGAAAAAAGACAGTCTCTTCAACAACTGGTGCTGGGAAACTTGGACAGCCACATGCAGAAGGATGAGACTGGGTCATTCCCTTACACCGCACACAAAGATAAACTCAAAATGGACGAAAGACTTCAGTGTGGCGTGCCTGGGTGGCTCAGTCATTAAGCATCTGCCTTCGGCTCAGGTTATGATCCCAGGGTTCTGGGATCGAGCACCCTGTCGGGCTCCCCACTCTGCAGGAAAGCCTACTTCTCCCTCTCCCACTACCCCTGCCGGTGTTCCCTCTCTGTATCTCTCTCTGTCAAATAAATAAAATAAAATCTTAAAAAAAAAAAAAAAGACCTCAATGTGAGAAAGGAATCCATCCAAATCCTAGAGGAGAACACGGGCAGCAACCTCTTAGGCCTCAGCCGCATCAACTTCTTGTAAGACATGTCTCTAAGGGCATGGGAAAGGAAAGCAAAAATGAACTATAGGGACTTCATCAAGATAAAAAGCTTCTGTACAGCAAAGGAAATAGTCAACAGACTAAAAAGTAACCTATGGAATGGGAGAAGATATTTGGAAATGTCTTATCAGATAAAGGACTGGTACCAAAGATCTATAAAGAACATATCAAACTCAGCACTCCCAAAACAAATAATCCAGCCAGGAAATGGGCAGAAGACTTGAACTGACATTTCTCCCAAGAAGACCTACAAATGGCCAACAGACACATGAAAAAATGCTCAACTTCACTTGTCATCAGGGAAATACAAATTGAAACCACAATGAGATACCATTTTACACCAGTTAGAATGGCTAAAATTAACAAGACAGGAAACAACAATTGTTGGCGAGGATGTGGAGAAAAGGGAACTCTTACACTGTTGGTAGGAATGCAAGTTGGTACAGCCACTGTGGAAAACAGTATGGAGGCTCCTCAAGAAGTTGAAAACAGTGCTACCCTACAACCCAGCAATTGCAGTCGTAGGTATTTATCCCAAAGATACAGATGTAGTGAAACAAAGGGGCACCTGCACCCCAATGTTCATTGCAGCAGTGGCCACAATAGCTAAACTGTGGAAGGAGCTGAGATGTCCTTTGACTGATAAATGGATAAAGAAGATGTGGTTTATTTATACAATGGAAAATTAGTCAGCTATCAGAAAGGAAGAATAGCTATCACTTACATCAACATAGATGGAACTGGAGGGTATTATGCTAAGTGAAATAAGTCAATCAGAGAAAGACAATTATATGGTTTCACTCATATATGGAATATAAGAAATAGTGCAGAGGATCATAGGGGAAGAGAAGGAAAACTGAATGGGAAGAAATCAGAAAGGGACACAAACCTGGAGACACTCTTAACTCTAGGAAACAAAGTGAAGGTTGCTGAAGGGGAGGGGAGTGGGGAGCTAGGGCAACTGAGTGATAGGCACTAAGGAGGGCATGTGATGTGATGAGCATTGGGTGTTGTACGTAACTGATGAATTACTGAACTCTAGTTCTAAAACTAATGATGTACTAGATGTTGGCTAATTGAATTCAAATTAAAAAAAAAAAAGATGCCTTACAAATTCCATAGCAGGAACAGGAAAGGTAAAAAAATGAGCCTGGAACATCTTGCAGGGATAATGTGAGCACCAAAACAAATAAGAAAGTAATGAATCAAAATCTACGGAATAAAATAAAAATTTGTGAGTCTATAATGATAAGGAGAGCAAGCCCTTTTCTATAGTAGTATGTCAACTAACAAATACAGAAGGAATGATAGAATTTTAAAAAAAATACTATTTTGCAACCATCAGAGGAAAAAAATTGATTCGGGCAAGAGTCACCAAAGAATGCTAAATTTAATACAAGAAAGTTGTATATACAATGGAATATAACTCAGCTATCAGAAAGGATGAATAACTACCATTTACATCGACATGGTTAGAACTGGAGGGTATTTTGCTAAGTGAAATAAGTCAATCGGAGAAAGACTATCATCATTTGGTTTCACTTACATGTGGAATATAAGGAATAGTGCAGAGGACCACAGGGGAAGGAAGGGGAAACTAAATAGGAAGAAATCAGAGACGGAGACAAACCGTGAGAGACTCTGGACTCTGGAAACAAATTGAGCGTTGCAGAAGGGAGGGGGGGACGGTGTAACTGGGTGATGGGCATTATGGAGGGCATGTGATCTGATGAGCACTGGGTGTTCTATGCAACTGACGAATTACCGAACTCTCTATCTGAAACTAATGATGTACTGTATGTTGGCTAATTGAACTTAATAAAAAATAATGGAAGAAACACGATGAAGAACAGATTTAATATTATACGAAACTATCTTACTACACATTACTTAGTTATTATAAAAGGAAAAATAGCTATAGAGGAGAAAACAGACAAACATCTTAACCAAGTGATCAAACCTAACATCACCAAAAGAGGTGATTTGCCTTTAACGTGACACTGTGAGAAGGATATAATCTCATTTCTTGATATTTCAGCCCCAAATGCACAACGTGAATGTAGTCCTCTGACACATCACACAAAGCCATATTGACGGACATTCTATAAATAAGTTAACTGGCCTACATCACTCAAAGGAAAGCCCAAGTAACTATTCCATACCTAAGGAGACTAAAGAGACAGGAGAGCTGTGATTTGTGAGGCTGGACTCGATTCTTTACTGAGGAAGGAAAATGCCATAAAGGACACTGTTGGATAATAAATGAAACTGGAACACAGACTTTAGGTAAAAGGATTGTGCCAATGTTCAATTTCCTCAGTTTTATAACTATACTGTAGTTAACTAAGCCCTCCATGACACCGCCAAGCAGAGTTTCTCCCTTTGGTCTATCTAAAGTATTTTCCCCACATCTACACAAATATAAGGTCATTAAAATGTGACATAAATATTCCAACTTTCTAAAATGCCCTTTCAGTCTTTTTTTCTTTTCTTCTATGCTCAGGTCTTACAAAGACTTTAGGAACTAGAAATGCAAATACTGCAAGAGTGAGAAGGTTGTTGGATGCTAGTTCAAGAGTGAGATGAAGGAAACCTGAGATTAAAAATACTTCAGAGGGGCACCTGGGTGGCTCACTCGGTTCAGCGTCCAACTCTTGATTTCGGCTCAAGTCATGATTTCAAGGTCCTGAGATGGAGCTGCAAATCAGACTCTGCTTTCAGCGAGCAGTTGGCCTTTCTCCCTCTCTCTCTCCCTCTCTGCACTCTTGCTCCCTCTTGCTCTCTAGAAGAAGTAAGTCTTTTTAAAAAATCTTTAAAAAAAAAGGTACTTCAGCTCTCCATGAGACCTGGTATAAGAATGTGTAAGCAAAATAAGTAATCTAATATTGATGTATGCAAATCATTTTACTCTTGGAAACTTAGGCTCCTTTGTAGAGAATTAAGTAGAGATAATACAACTTTGTGTACAAAAACTATCATTATTTACTTTTGCTTTTCTTTCAGAAACTGTTTGTCTTTCTAACTCCATCTTTAGGCACAGACAAATGGTCAGCTGAGTGACATCATTAATAGAAGTATCTATTTTAGAAGCTCTACTTCTGGAAGTGGAATTAAAAAGGAGGTGTAACCCAGAGTTTAAGATACCCACTGATAATGAGGGTATTTGAGTGATGGTAATTGGTGAGGAGAAAAACTTAAGGATCTATCTAGAGACCAACCCTCACACTCCAGGCATGTTGCCAGATAAAGACTAAAAACAGTGTGTAAGATGGCAAGAAAAATATGCTCCTTGGTTTCTTCATTGCCATAAAAGCCATTGGGAAGAGCTTAAAGAGATACACCATTCCCGAATGTTAATGTTGGATTTTGTGTTCTGTGACTGGAGTGAAGATTTCTGCCATTATAGGATGGAGACTAGGACTATCGTCTTCAGTAAGGTGCAGCCCTCTGGTCTACGGTCATGGTCAGCACAGTAAGTGAGGCTGCGGAATGGTCACCCCTTTAAATCCAGTGCTGCTCTTGGAACCAGATCAGTAATTCAACAACGTGGTTTCTTTCTTTTAGGCTAAGATATGGAACCTCTTTAACCTTGAGGATGACAATTTCATCAGCCGTATGTGCTTGATTTCTGTACACCCACACAAGATTTGGTAGTACACAACAAAATTACAGAATATAGCCACAGCTTCTTGCTCCAGGAAATGTCTATCAATTTAATGATTAAAACGTGTTTCATGTTGGTGTCTTCGTGAACAGAATCTTCAAGATGACACAAACCAATCTGTGGACTATTCCATTATTTCAATGATACCGAACATGTTCCTTTCAACTGTCAAGCTGTGTCACCCCAAACCTACGACAATGAGTAAATTACACTGGCTCGGTCAGTGAATAAATCAGCAAAAATGGTTGCATGACTGAACCACATCATTGGACACATTTGACATAACTGAAACATTGAAGGAAATTGAAAGAAAGAAAATGGTATTGACCTAGGAGACATGAGTGTGTCTCTGAGCATGTTTCCTTTTCTATAAAATGGGTACATTAATACGTTGCACAGACGGGTTGTAGTAAAGGTTAGAAATAACGCATATAAAGTATCTAGCATGTAGCCGGTACTTGGTAAATGGTTGCTGTATATTATTTTTATATTAAAAGTTCAACTTACTTTGAAGAAATTAAGTAATTACTGGTCTATGCAGATTTTTTTTTAAAGCTCTACCTATCACTATTTAATTTAACCAACTTAATTATAATGGTGAGAGGCAGTTTAAGCTGGATTAATCCAAGTTGTTTAACAGCTTGGCTCAAAAGCCAGTCACGTCTCTTAGTTTATTATTTATCTGCCTTTACTTTCTATAGCCTTTTAGTTTCATCTGTTTATGAAATATTTTTTAGTACGTAACTGACCTAAATGGTATTCTGCTAATAGTAAAAACTAAGTAGGAGAATAATAATGACCGTTTGAGGAAGGAGGAGGCTGTTGTTTCTAGTTCAACATACAATGGATTGCAAATAAAATCAACGCAGTATTCACATACAGCAGAATTCCCTATACATTAATGCTGGCGGTGTAAAGATTGTAAGCAAAAAGGCAATAAATATGTCAAAAGAAACTTTAGAAGTGATTTTTTTTGCAAGCTAAGAAATTGCCAAATAACTTGGAGACCATATATGTACTAATGCATTTGTCTTTCTGACCTTCTGATCTTGATTAGTTTTTCAATGCCATTGGCATCTTTGAGGTTACAATTTGGAGGAGATTCGGGATTGCAGTCGCGCTGTCAAAGGGTCATTCTTTCTGGTAATAAGGTAGCTAGTGGTTCCTGGGAGAGAGGAGAAAACAATCAGGTCTTGAAAGCTGAATCACATTGAAGTCGAGAGGAGGTTGGCAGAAATCCAGCTCCTTTTTCTCAAAGCTTTTGTCATGACTGCAATGAAGAAGACAATGGTGGAGTTTGCACCTACGGCCATAAAGTGGGGACCCAAATAACAAAGAAACACAGCCACCGAAACTGCAGACTGGGATATATTTGAGGAATATCTTTGGGAGCACTTTGTTTTTTCGTGTGCCACGCTGTGGAGTCGCATGCTAAAGGATGTAGGTCCTCTTAAAAAGAAGCACACTGCTTATTTTGAAGCGAATTCTTATCAAATGACTATGCTTCAAAACATTTCTTAATTTCAATGTGAAGTGAAGTCATTTGAGTTTGAAGCATATGCCTTTGCTAAATTGTTGCCAAAAAAAAAAAAAAGCAACTTAATTTTTGCATTCACTGCTTATAAAACTGTTGATTCAAGATGTGACAGAAAGTTTAAGTCCTGAGAGTAAAGCTGATTTCTTTTGGCCTGGAGTGACCTTCACTCATTATCATTAGTGAGTTTTCACTTCATAAAGCCAACAGTAATCTTGAATAATTGTTACATTTAGTCCAAATGAAAGTGGCGACTAGCTCGTGAGTTGTATCTATAATTTAAACCTGAATAAAAATCTTAACTTCGCGGCAAACCATTTAAAAGTAGAGGATACATGTTTGTGTATACCACAGGATGTTAACGTATCTGCAAAATATTATTTGAGGAGAACCCATCTCTATCCATGTACAATTCTCAAGTTCACGGACTATACGTGCACTAAATTTTCATCTACACACTATCAAAACTAAGCTTTGGGCTTTATGGGACAGTTTCCTCATTGGTTTTTCCCATCTTGGAGATTAAGGTTTCTTTCTTAATGTTTTATTATTTTTCTTAATGGCTAATATGTCAACATGGAAAGAAACTGAAACAGTATGAAAGGTTACACCATGAAGGTAAAGACTTCTTTGCATTCCCAACCCCCACTGGCATTTTCTCCCCCTGACAGTTATTGTTAGCATTGTTAATAACCATAAATGTATTCTCTGCATATTTGAGTGTGTATTTGAGTATATATTTCTATACCTCTGCCACTCGCTGTCTTATTAACAAAAAGCATATTTGGGTCATAACAGGAAACAGAGGGCAACTCAAATTTGGAAAATTAGAGGAGAGTTTCTCCAAATATATGGGTTACGATATAGTGGAGCCACAAAGATTTTGTTCAGTAATGCAGGACAGAAGCAGTGGCGCTGTTCTATCCCCTGGGCTCAAAGAAAGAAGGAAAGTGAGTGGTTAGAGTGGTTACTTGAACTTAGAAGGAAGCACTCATGTAGGGGGAGGAGCCCTGATGCAGCTTGTCCAAGGCAGGAAAAGGATTAACACACAGACCTCACTCTCCTTTCCTCTGACCCCACGCTGAGGTTCCCCACTGGCCCAATACAACCAGCAGCCAGAGGCCCAGTGATGCAATCCATAGAGGCTGGTCTCCAAGGGCAAGGGATGGAACAGAAAAGAGTGGAGGGTGGCTCAGGTTGGGCAACTGGAATTTATCTACCAGTCACGCTTATGCCCCATGCTTTTTGCAGTTAACAATATATTTTGAAGATCAATCCGTGTATCAGTACATATAGATCTCCCCTATTCTTTTGAAGGAGGTAATCACTGCATGGATAAAATGCAATTTATTTAATTGGTCTTCTATTGCTAAACAGTTAGATTGATATCCTGTCTTTTGTGAACACAAACACTGCAACAAATATGCTTGTACATATGTCTTCATGTACATGTGTGCTATATCTGTTGTATAAATTCCTAAAATGGAATTGCTTCCTCATTAATTTAGGGTGTTCAAAGTAGATTTTTGGTGCTTATTTCTCTGAACAACAAAAAACCAAAATTATTGTCATATTTGGGCATGAAGTTGTCAAAAAAGTGTCTTGAGTCTTCACTGTCCCCAAACCTAAATTCCTTATTGCCTAAAAATCCAAATTCTTTTTGATTTTTAGAATTGTAGATAGTGTAGAAGTTAAGAACATGTACTCAGGAGCTAGTGAGACTGTGTTGGAATTCTGGCTGTGATGCATGACCTTGGACAAGTTTTACAACCTCTGATTGATCTATTAGGTAATAATTACATGCCTTCTAGAAAATTAAGTAGTATCTACTCTTAGATCTTTATATATAATCATTCAGTGACTGCCCCGTGGACATTATTAAGCTCCAACATGTCTTTCTTACAAAGGCATGATGGCCACATTGCAAAAAGTGTTCCTTGTTTAGATGACTTGTGATATGGGCCAGAGAAGTGGTAATGGTTTACTTTCTCCTGACCATACTGAATATTATATGCATCTCATTTGCTATGGTTCTCTGTTACCAACAACTGACACTGAACATGTGAGAGAGCTCAAAGTTGACTAAAATAGTTCACAGTGGGGACTTCATTGCCTGCATAAGGTGGTGGTGGTGGTGGTAGTGGTGGGGTGTTGGGAAAAGAAGGAATGGTAGAGGCTGGCATTAGTTCTGAACTTTTCAAATTATGTAAGGTTGACTAAGGAGCTAGAAAATGGTTAGTAAGAATTGAGATGAAATCAACCCTTCACAGAATTGTTAGTTTGCATTTCCAGATGGACTTATCAACTGAAACAGTAACTCTGTTGTAGAACCAACATAACAAGAATATCGGAAATATAAAGAACAAATAATATGTTTCCACCTTAACAAGTAAGTAACCCCTTTTCATTTCTTTGGTATTATTTTTTTTTTAAAGATTTTATTTTATTCATTTGACACAGAGAGCGAGATCACAAGGAGACAGAGAGGCAGGCAGAGAGAGAGGAGAGAGGAGGAAGCAGGCTCCCCGCTGAGCAGAGAGCCCGATGTGGGCCTCGATCCCAGGACCCTGGGATCATGACCTGAGCCGAAGGCAGCGGCGTTAACCAACTGAGCCACCCAGGCGCCCTTCTTTGGTATTATTTTCCCATTCCTGACCATAGGTACATATCCTTTGTAATAGATAAAATCTTATTGAAAGTAACACTTTCATTATGATTTGGATTTCTCACAACAATTTCATTCTCTAATTAAAGACAACTTGGCCTTTCAAGATTTAAAAAAAATTGTTTTTCCCCCTGAGAAGGGTATACGTAGATTAGTGTATATGATTATTGGATTTTGAGGGACTAGGTAACAAGTTAATGATTTTATGCTGCTGTACAGATATATAGCAATGTAGTTATCTTTGATTTCATTGTGTTAGTCCAGAAAGATCAATAACTGAAGATGCCTTCTCTGTCTCAAGTCTCAGTCATGAAGATTACAGGCCCAGGAGGTAGAGAACAGGCCAACCTGGAAGAAAGAGGCCAGTGACCAGCTTGGAGTCTCAAAACTAACCTCTTTAACAATGAAAGTCAAGGGCGCCTGGGTGGCTCAGTGGGTTAAGCCTCTGCCTTCGGCTCAGGTCATGATCTCAGGGTCCTGGGATCGAGGCCCACATCGGGCTCTCTGCTCAGCAGGGAGCCTGCTTCCTCCTCTCTCTCTGCCTGCCTCTTTGCTTACTTGTAATCTCTCTCTGTCAAATAAATAAATAAAATCTTTAAAAAAAAAAACAATGAAAGTCAAGTATTGTGCAGATCGAGAAAGTAATTTTCTAAATGCCTTTATCTCCCCATTTAACATATTCTAACCCAGCTTGGAAGAGTCCCTTCTAAGTTGTATGCTGCAGCGCATAGCCCTAGCCTATGGAAGGGTAGAAGAAAGATGGGACTTTTGTCCTAAGGGACTAGGTAAGTAAAAAGGATGAGCAAGAGACTAAGAACCTCACATACCTGAGTTACTGTTCTCTCCTCTCCTTACCCAGTACCCATCCCAATTCTAACCCTGAGAAAAACAAATGAGAGGAATGTTGAAGTCAAGACTCTGGGGTATATGGAGTTAAGATGTTAAGATTCCCTAACAGTTATTCTGGCTGATTTCTCTGGAAAGAATTTTGAGTTAGGAATGTTCTTTTGGGGGTTCAAGCAGGTAAATAATCAACTAACAAATCACTAACAGATCGGAACCTTAACTGACTAGTGCTAGACAAATGCCCTTTCAAAATTCATATTTCTGGGCGCCTGGGTGGCTCAGTGGGTTAAAGCCGCTGCCTTCGGCTCAGGTCATGATCCCAGGTCCTGGGATCGAGGCCCACATCGGGCTCTCTGCTCAGCGGGGAGCCTGCTTCCTCCTCTCTCCTCTCTCTCTGCCTGCCTCTCTGCCTACTTGTGATCTCTCTCTCTGTGTCAAATGAATAAATAAAATCTTTAAAAAAAATTCCATATTTCACTCGTACTGGTTTTAATGTTAAAGTAGTAGTAGGTAGAGGAGAATAATTTACTATGACAAATATATAAATTCTGTGGTGCTGCCTTTTTTTTTNACAGAATTTATATAAGTTTTATTTAAGTAATCTCTATACCCCACATGGGGCTCAATCTCATGACCCCAAGATCAAGAGTCATATACGTTTCTGACTGAGCCAGCCAGGTGCTCCTGGTGCTACTTTCTTTAAAAACAGAATTAAATTATTTTCTTTCTTTATAAATTGCTGTGAGATAATTTCTTATGATGACATACAGATGTTTTCAAGCTTTTGTTTTAATTTTTATCACATCATTTCTAGTTTTTCCCCTCAACCTTCACTGATAGTTATCATTCTTAACACTTTTCCTGGTTATTTTTGACCCTTTGCTCTTCGAATTTTTGGCCTATTTGAGGGAGAGCCACCATTTTCATCATATTGAGGTTGCCTATCTATAACAAGGGATAGCCCTTCATCTATTTAGATCTTCCTATAGGTCCTCAACTAGATCTTGTCATTTTCTCTGTAGGAATTTGCATATTTGAATTATTTACTTACAGTGTACTTATGTTGCTAGAAAATTTATAATGTTTCTCATTTTTAAAAATCAACATAGTTGGGGCACAATTTTCAGACAATAAAATGCATCTATCTTATGTGTATAGTTTGAGGAGTTTTGGCAAATGTTTACATCCATGTAATTGCCACTCCAAGCAAGATACAGACCAATTCCTCCAGGCCCATTTGTGATCAAAACTAACACCAAATCAAAGCCAGAGGCAAACACTGGTCTTCTTGGCACTTCAGATTTGTTTGCTCTAGACTTTCATAAAAATGGAATCATATACACTCTTTTGTTTCTGGCTTTTTTGCTTAGTAAAATACTTTCAAATTTACCCATGTTACTGGGTGTATGGGTAGCTTCTTCCTTTTTATTGCTGAGTAGTATTCATTGTAAAGATATACCATTAATTGTTTATCCATTTACTAGTTGATGGAAATTGGAGTGTTTCCAGTTTGGGGCTATTCAGAATAAAGTTGCTATAAGCACTAGTCTACAAGACTTCTTTGTGGACATCTGGCCCTAATTTTAAGTTCGGAGCAGGAGCATATAAACAGTAATTAATGTGAAACAGACCTCAGTTCTGTTCATCATAGCATCACAATATGCCTTGGTATAATTTTTTATTGTTTATTTTCCCCCAGGTTTATTGAGCTTTTTGGATCTCTGAGTTTACAATTTTCAACAAAATTGGAAAATTTCCAGCCAAGTATTTCTTCTGCCTCTCTCACTTTCTCCTCCTCACAATCTCCAATTACCCATATGTTAGACCTCTAAATTGTCCCACAGGTTATTGGAACTCTGGTTAAGTTTTTCACCATCTTTACTCTATACTTTAATTTGGATAATCTACATCCCATTTTTCAAGCGTACTGATATTTTCTTTTAGAGTGTGTAATCTGCTGTTAAGCTCATCTAGTGAATTTTTTGCTTCAGTTAATTTTTCAGCTCTAGAAGTTTTTGCTGACTCATTTAACAGGAGAAAATCAAATATAGTTTTGTATGTATGGGGGGGCATCCACACAGACATGAACTTCCAATGACAGTCAGGCAACAGGAGGCTTATACGACATCCTAAGCTAAGTAGAGGAGTAGGTGTCTGATGACACAAAGGGGAAAACCATTAGCAGGAAGGTGAGAGGAGATGTTTGGAAAGCACAGGTTTCCCTGTTATACGGACAGTTTCTTAGTTAAAGTGGAATCTCTGTTAATAGCTCCTTTCCTGGGTGGTACAGGCTCTTCTTTCCTATGTAAATTTAGGTAGTTGAGGAGGAGCTTTTCCTGAATCTGCTGGGGTTTGATTGCTTTTTAAAGATTTTTATTTATTTATTTGAGAGAGAGAAAGACAGACTGGGGACAGGGAAGAGCAGAGGGAGAGAGACAAGTAGACTCTGAGCTAAGTGCAGAGCCCAATGTGGGGCTCAAACCCAGGACCCCCAAGATCATGATTTGAGCTGAAACCGAGAGTCGGACGCCTAAACAGCTGAACCACCCAGGCGCCCCTTGATTGCTTTTAACTCAAAATAATCTTCATGCCAAAGTGGCCCATCATGGGGCAGCCTGCCCTTGGCCCCTACAGTTTCCTTCTCTAGAAATTCCCTGTAGTCTCACACATTAAAAGTTGAGTCGGTAGATTGTGCTGTTTGTTGAACCAGTCTCTTAGCCCTGCCAGCAGGGAAATTCCTACTTATTATTTTTTTTAAATCTTTTATCTTCATATTATGTTCACATTTTCCCTTAAATCCTTGAATATATGTAAATAGCTGTTTTTAAGTCATTTTGCTAATTCTATCTCTGTCATTTTTGGATTGTTTAGATTGAATTCATGTTCTCCTTGTTTTGTGACCTACTCTTTGGCTTCTTTTCATGTCTAGCATTTTTCTTTTTTCTTTTTTTAGATTTTATTTATTTATTTGACAGTGGGAGAGAGAGAGAGATCACAAGTAGGCAGTGAGGCAGGCAGAGAGACAGGAGGAAGCAGGCTCCCTGCTGAGCAGAGAGCCCGATGCGGGGCTCGATCCCAGGACCCTGAGATCATGACCTGAGCTGAAGGCAGAGGCTTTAACCCACTGAGCCACTCAGGCGCCCTCTAGCATTTTTCTTGAGTGCTATATATTGTAAATATTATATTGTTTTGTGCTAGGTATTGAGTGCTATATATTGTAAATATTATATTGTTGTGTGCTAGGTATTGAGTGCTAGATATTGTAAATGTTATACTGTTGAGCATCTGGATTTCATTGTTTTTCTTTAAAGAATATGTGTGTGTGTGTGTGTGTGTGTGTGTTATTTGTACACCAGTGTGATCCTCTTGTCTTGTTTTTAAAATTTGTTAGGGTAACTCTAGAGTGTTTTTTACTCTAAGGCTAATTCAACCTTAGTGGTAAGGAATAATCCTTCTGGGATCTCTAATGACGGCACTGGGCATTCAAAAAGATCTCTCCATTCTGACTGTTCAAAATTCAGCTGTCTCCCAGCCTTTCATGAGTTCTGGGAGTTTTTCAGCTTATAGCTTCCTGGTATTCTTAGGTTACTCTTTACCTAGCCTTGTAAATTCTTATTCTGTAAATATAAACAGATTGGTATTTAGCCAAAGACTCAGGAGGACTTCTATGCAGATATCTGGAATTTCATTCTGTTAGTATGGTGAAATACATTATTAGATTTTCAAGTGTTAATTCATGCTTGCATTTTGGGATAAACTCAAGTAGTTCATAATACCTTTTCTCTCTGTGTTTAGTTTGTTACAGTTTTGTTCAGGATTTTTCCATCTATGTTAATCAGTGACACAGACTTATGAATTTACCTTATCATACTCTTACCTACTTTTGGTACTAAGGTGATATTAGACTTAGAAGTTGGAGTACTTTTTCTCTTTTGTGTGGGAAATGGGTTATGTCTTTCTTTGGTAAAACTGAATTTGTTTTTCTATGTAAGTACATTTTAAAGAGCTAGTTAAATTCCTTTAACTTCCAAATTTATGACTTTTTAAAATACTTTTGTGTGTGTGTGTGTGTGTGTATGCATTTTTTTTTTCATTAGTTTCCATGCCCAATGTGGGTCTTGAAATCATGACTCTGAGATCAAGAGTCACATGCTCCACCAACTGAGCCAGCCGGGTGCCCTCTTTTTAATAATAATTATATATATACACACACGCATATATATGTATATGTATATATATATTTATATATATATATTTCTTTTTTAAGAGAGAAAGTGCACATGACCATGCAAGCAGGGGAGGGGAGGGGCAGAAGGAGAGAGAGAATTCCAAGCAGACTCTCTGCTGAGTGTGGAGTCCAACATGGAGATCAATGTCATTACCCTGAGTTCATGATCATAAGTAGAGCTGGGTCATACGGTAGTTGTAGGTTTAATTTTTAAGTAACTGCAAAGTTCCCACCTGCAGTGAAGGAGAGTTCTAGTTCCTTCACATCTCCATTAACACCTGGTGTGGTCCATCTTTTAAATTTTAGCCATTTTAATAGGGGGCAGTAATATTTCGTGTGATTTTGACTTGCACTTCACTAATGTCTAGCAATATTGAATATTTTTTCATGTATTTGCCTACAAATTCATGTATTTTCTTTGGTGAGGTACCTATTCAAGTCTTTTGTCCTTTTTCAAAATTTGATTGTTTTATTATTGATACTTAAGGGCTCTTTATATTTTATGGATGTGGAAGTAGATATATGACTTACGCATATTTTCTTTTAAACTGATTATCTTAACAGTGCCTTTCCAAGAATAGGAGTTCATAATTTCCACGAAATTTAAATTTTCAACTTCTTTTACAGACCATGATTTTGGCATTGTATGTAAGAAATTATTGCCTAGGGGCACCTGTGTGGCTCAGTTGGTTGAGCAACTACCTTCAGCTTAGGTCATGATCCTGGAGTTCTGGGATCAAGTCCCGCATCGGGCTCCCAGTTCCATGGGGAGTCTGCTTCTCTCTCTGACCTTCTCCCCTCCCATGCTCTCTCTCTGAAATAAATAAAATCCTTAAAAAAGAAAAAAAGGAAGGAAGGAAGGAAGGAAGAAAGAAAGAAAGAAAAGAAAAGAAAAGAAAGTATTGCCTAATGCAAGGTTACAGAGATTTTCTCACTTTTCTCAAGAAAGTCTATGGTTTTAGGTTTTACTTTTATGTTTATGATCCATCTTGAGTTAACTTTTTATATGATGCAAGGCATGGATTGGAGTTCATTTTTTGAATATGGATCTAAATTGTCCCAGCATCATTTGTTGAAAAGATTATCTTCTCTCCAATGAACTGTCTGTGCACCTTTGTTAACAATGTGTACTACTTCTGATCTCTATACTATTCCATTGATTTGTCTATTTTGATGACAATGCCACATGTTCTTGAGTACTATAACTTTATAAGTCTTGAAATCAGACAGTGTTAGTCCTTCAGCTTTGTTTCTCTTTTTCAAAGTTGTTTTAGCTAGGTCTTATTTTTAAGGCTTGTTAGTGGGAACAGAGCAGTGTTTAGTCTAGAGATAATGATTCCCCCCTAATAACAAAAGATCTTTCCCAAAAAGATCTGTGAAACCCATCATTAATTTTACATTTCCAGTCTGGCTGCTGCAAATAGAAACTATTTCTAGCCCTGTATGAGCACCTGGTACCATTTCCTGTAATGATTTTTGGATGATCCTTTTCCTACAGCCTCGCCTAGTTTCCTCGCACAATGCATTGATTAGTATTTTGCCAAAAACCCTGGGGCACCCTCTGTTCATCTCCAGAGTTCTTGCTCAAAACCACTCTCACTTCTGTGGGACTTGGCTCCCTCAGTCCCCTCTTACTGTCATCTCTACGTCCTCAACTCACGGAGTCTGCTGGGCTCTACCTGAGCTCCACCTCCCTGTACAATGGCTTGGAAACTCTCTCAAGGCAAGAAGCTGGATCAGGATTAAGATTCATGTCATTTATTTTCCATTTCTAAGAGGCCACTGACCTTCACTGCCTGATCTACAGTGACTTGAAAACCATTGTTTCATTTGTTTACTTGTTTGCTTAAGTGTTTAAGTCAGGAAGATAAACCCAGTCCCTGGTACTTTATCTTGGATGGAAACAGAAATTCCCCTACCCTGTTTCTTTAAGCTTCTTTTTATCTTTTTTCTACCTTTTTGTTTGGTTGATTGAGGATTTTTGTTTGTTTGTTTTTTGTTTTTTTAAGGTTTTATTTATTTGAGAGGGAGAGAACACCATTGGGGAAGTGTCAGAGGGAGAAGACGACTCCCCGCTGAGCAGGGAGCCAGATGCAGGGCTGGATCCTGGGACTCCAGGATCATGACCTAGCGGAAGGCAGTCACCCAACCAACTGAACCACCCAGGCGCCCCTGGTTGATTGAGTTTTTATTCAGTTTCTTCCCTCTACTGATTTGGAACTAATAGGCTTATTTCTAGTTTTCTTGGTGTTTACCTTCAAAATTTTAACATGAAAAATAGTTCTAAGATTAATCATCTTTACCTTCATCTGAGACAAAGATTTAATAAAACTTTAATTCCTTCCATTTTCCCAATTATTTTGTAATATTTGAGTTATACCTTTTCATTGTCGCTCTCAAAGTAATCACTGTTACTATCATTGTATCTGGTTGACACTTTAGAATTGCCCACATATTAATTTCTTTGCTTACCATTTCTTTTTGTACCCCACCCATTCCTTCTATGTTCAATTTCCAGTGGGGTTGTGCTAATAATAAATTCTGTTTAATATTTTCTAAAAATTTTTTAATTTTATCTTTATTGAATAATTGTTATCCAGGTGTATTTATGGTAATTTTTTCTGCCTGGGATTCATTGTGATTCTTGAATTTGATTCTTCAGTTCTGGGATAGTCTCTTGGTACTATCACTTTAAATACTGTTCCTGTCATATATTCTGTATTTGTTCCATTATGCAGGTTTCAGAACTTTTCATTTTGTCCTCCATGTCTCTTAATATGTTTTACATTTTCCAACTCTACATATCTCTCCCCTTTGAATAATTCTTTAAGCCCTATTTTCTTTCTCTTTACATCTGTCTGGTATTTCTTGGAAGTTCCTTTAAATCATTTTTTACTCCTCCTTTTACATTTTTAAAAAATATTTTATTTATTTATTTGACGGGGGGGGGAGAACACAAGCAGGGGGAGTGGGAAAGAGAGAAGCAGGCTTCTCACTGAGCAGGGAGCCTGATACAGGGCTCGACCCCAGGACCCTGGGATCATGACCTGAGCCGAAGATCATAATGACTGAGTCACCCAGGTGCTCCCTCCTTTAACATTTTAAAGCAATCTCAAATATTTTAAAATATCTGTGTGATCATTTTCTGAAATTCTTGAGATCTGTTTCTACTGCCTGTTTGGCTGCTGACTCCATCAGTCATGGCACATTGCTTCTTTTTGTGTTTTGGAATTTTGGATTGTCATCTCATGACGGTTAGGGCTTATTTGTGGAAACTCTACATCAGGAATTGAGGGTGTGTTTGTCCAGAGAGGTTTTCTTACTTCCTTTAGCTGGCCCAGTACTACCACCTACACAGAACAACTTTTTATATTATAATCTTGATAAGATGCCAAGATCATGCATTATAAACTATGTATGTGTGTATAATATATATTGTATGTCTCTGTGTGTGTGTGTGTGTGTGTGTGTGTGTATGTAGTAAATATAAGTAAAACCTTTGCAAGGATAAGATTATAGACTACAAGTTCTCAAGGAAAATCTTTTTTTACCTTCCCATCAACTGTACTTTTCTTAGTCTATTTGTGGCCAGTACCATATCATTTTATTTACTGTCAATTTATATCTTAGTATTTTCTACAATTAAGAAATATCTTTTTATCACATATTCCATACTCATTTGAAAAAATAAGATTCCTTATCATCTTGCTGCCAAAGGACATATTTTTTCGCCCCCCCCCAAATTACCTAGCCCTTCAGAATTTGAAGATTTATCCAGATTAGCGTCAGCTCAGTTACCACTTGAATTTTTATTTTTCTATTTTTGGCCCTTTGGAGATCTCTTACTTGTGAGTTCAGTCATTATTTGAAAAGATGCATGTAATTTTTTAAATGGTAAGGTATGTTAATTAGCTAATGCTCTGTAACAAAATTTCAGTGGCATTCAATGATAGACTTTTCTTCTGCCTCACATAGCTGTATGATTATTGGACCTGCTCTGCTCTATGTGTCTCTCAGAACATGTACTCATAGCTCTAGTAGTCATGTAAGAGCTTTGTATTATATTAATTTCTCCAATTAATGTGGTATGTATGCTATTTATTCATTTTTTTAAAGATCTATCTATTTTAGAGAGAGAGAGCACACATGGTGCGTTGGGGGGGGCAGCGGGAAAGGGAGAGAAAGAAACCTCAAGCAGACTCCCCACTGAGTACAGAGCCTGACTTGGGGATTGATCCCAGGACCCTAAGATTATGACCTGAGCCAAAATCAAGAGCTGGCTGCTTAATGGACTGAGTCATGCAGGCACCACACCCCCCAATTATTCAATTCTTGGTATTTTCCCCCACAAAATTGAGTTTTTTGGAGGTCATGTATCTTTTTGAATAAAAAAAATTAGGACAAAAAAATAACATTGTCATCACATTAATATGATATAGATCATTAAAATTTCCATAGAAAAATGTTAGCATGAATAACTGCATAGAGTTTACTACTGTTAAATATATGTGTTGCTCTCAAACTTTGAGGTGAACCAGAATAACCAGAGAAGAGTGTTAATTACAGAGATTTCTAGGTCTCATTGCAGACATGAATCAGAATCCTCAGAGATGAGGCGCTAGAAGCTGCATTTTTAAGAAGACTTCCAAGAGGATTCTTCTGGAGGTGAAAGTTCAAGAACTATTAAAGCAGATTGATCTTGGCCAACATCTGCGTTAGCATAAGTCTTTGATGTCTCTAATCTTCCTATTTTATACTCATTTTACTTTAAGCAGTGTTTTCTCCCAAGATTTATCAGGAAGATGACGAAATAATAAGCCTTTAAGAGAGTACTTACAATATTAGATTTTTTTTTTTTAAGATTTTATTTTTTTATTTCACAGAGGGAGAGAGATCACAAGGAGGCAGAGAGGCAGGCAGAGAGAGAGAAAGGGGGAAGCAGGCTCCCCGCCGAGCAGGGAGCCCGATGCGGGCCTCGATCCCAGGACCCTGAGACCATGACCTGAGCCGAAAGCAGAGGCTTTAACCCACTGAGCCACCCAGGCACCCACAATATTAGATTTAAGACAAAAATAATACAACTTTATTTCTAGTCGATGACTTGTAAAATGCTTCAGAAAATGGAGTTCAGATACTAGTTAGGCCTTCAGGGCATCTGGATACATTTGATACAATCATTTTTCAGTATCCTGAGTTGATCTGGTTGGTAACTAACCACTTTTTCTAATACAATTCTTGAATTTCACTCTGGCCAATCCTGCCTTGTGTCCAACTATAAAAAGTCTGGTTAATGTGCTAATAATACCAGCGAGCTCTTTCTGTCTCTTCCTGACAAATTGCTTCGCACAATAAGAGCAGTTCCTTTTATTTTTTTTATTTTTAAAGATTTTATTTATTCATTTGACACAGAGAGAGAGATTACAAATAGGCAGAGAGAGAGGAGAGAGGAGGAAGCAGGCTCCCTGCTGAGCAGAGAGCCCGATGCGGGCCTCGATCCCAGGACCCTGAGATCATGACCTGAGCCGAAGGCAGCGGCTTTAACCCACTGAGCCACCCAGGCGCCCAAGAGCAGTTCCTTTTAGACTGGCAGCAAGAAATAGCGCTTTCTGTTCCTCAGTCCGATGGTTCATTTGGCTTATTATTTTAAATTGGGCATAATAAGCTTCCCAGGATGATTTTCCTTCAGCATTGACTGGTCTCTGCATTGGCTGATTACACAAATTGACCGTATTTCCACTTGTTTCTAGTTCTTGAGGCTGGAAACTTGATTCAGGATTCCATGATGGAAAAGAATATTGCAACACTCTGGCTTAAAAGAGACTTTCTTTGCTTGATTGCTAGCTTTAGAGAGAGGTAAACAAAGTTGCTGGAAATTCTTTTCTTATGTTTTCTTCAGTGTTTATCATTCCTTTTCTTAAATATTTTAATTAGTCAATAGTTTTGTGCCCATTGAATTCCTGACCTTTTTCTCTGCTTGCTGATTTGTAAAATTCACCAACTTATATTTTTTATTATTGCTGTTTTATTTTTTAAGCAGACGTGCTTTGAGCAGGTAAGGTTCCTTTTGCAAATCCTGGCTGACATCTGCCATTTAGCCTGAGCTTTTTACACTGATTCTACACCACTGCCTATATTGTTACTGGCTTTGAAGTTATTTGAAATTTCTTTAGCTTCTGAGAATCAACATTAGACTGCATTAAACTCGGGACACTGTTTACCTTGCTTGTTCATGTGTGTACATTTAACTATGTGGATCTCAGTTAAAAACCTGAGAGTTCAGCTGAGGGAAGGTTATGGAGATGGATTTTTCTTCTCTCTGTCCCTTTCCTAAAAAGATCGTTCCAATCATCTTGATTGGATAGAAAACAATGTGTAGACATGGCACATACTTTTATTGTAGCAAATAATAGATTTGTCCTAATAGAAATAGCAGGTTCCAGTTATGTAAGCAGCAGGCTTCCCTTGAAGGTTTTCTGGTCCAGCTTCCATGGTGTTTACGACACTTCCTTGTACTGTTCTTGACTCATGAGAAATAGCTTCTACTAAGAAGAGCCATCTCAGTGGTGGTTCTCAAGTTATTTAATCATGCAGATACCAGCAATTATTTTTATACCTAGCTATTTATAACTCTGGCTATTGATAACTTCTACAATATACCACTCACTCATGAGTATCATCTTTCAACTCTTGGAATGGTGGCCTTTTAGAAATTTTGTTTTTGGTGTTTATTAGATAATTTCCCCCCAAAAATGACATTTCAACTACTCCAACATTCATCTGGGGGAGAATATAATAGGAACCACTTCTGATTTTAGTACAGATTCTTGCCTCCCAAGGTAGTCAGTAACCATCCTTGGGGTGGGAGAGAAAGGTGTAAAGAGGCAAAATGTCTGGATTCACCTTGAAAACTGGTTTTTAGATATGAAGACCTCATTATCTGATTATTCATGACCAAGTCCTGAAGTATCAGGTAATGGTTAGGGAAAAGTGGTTACTTAGAATTATCCATTGCTGAACTAACCACTAATACACTTAATCCCCATCCAACCATCTTTCCTGGCTTAGCAGAGCATTTATATGGGCCCTGTGTGTCAACACTCTAGGTCGGTCTCTCACTATCAAATATAAAAAGCCAACCTTATGACGCAATAGGATACAAATACACTGCAAAGAAAAATTACATATCTTTCAAAAGATGGAGAATTATATGAAATCAATGAAAGGAATATTGGTGAACTACATAAATCACATTTTAAGCCACTAGTCAACATCTAAGGATTTGGTAGAGTTCAGTTAGCAACTAGAGAGGAGAAATCAAGGAGGAGGAGGGTACTAAACAGAGAATGTGAATATCCAAGGCTTAAAGAGAGACCTTTGGAAAAACCACATTGAAAAAATTCCGGGTATTTTCCAAGTGACAGTATTGTGCTTCTGTAGTGAAATGTGAAATGATGGGTAGGTCATGCTGTCCCATAACGTTATTGGGAAAATTACAACCACCACCAAAAAACTGGTACATGACTCATTCCTCTTGATTCTAGGAAGGACTGCATTGAATTATAAAATATGTTTTGTTTTTTATAAAATAAAATGCATTTGCTTTACTAATTTTAACTTTCATTTTTAAGAGTTCTAAGCAAATCTTTACTATCAAATTATGGTTCCATTTTCAGTGGATTATCTGGGCAGTGCCTTTTGCTGGCCTCAGTTAGCCCCCAGGAGATGACTTCCTATGCAATGAAGCCATCCACATCCTCTTCTCCTTCAAACTTTCTCTATCTTCTGCTCCATCCTTCTTCTACATCTTTGCTTTCTCTACCTCTGTGCTTGTTATACTTAACTTTTCTTACTTCTTATCGCTTCTCCTTTGGAGAGACTCCAGCTCCTAGAAAACCCAGTGAGTAAGTGTGTGTAGTGTTGGTCCCCTGAAATGCTTGTTGACCTGTCGACTTCTTCGCAATTTTACTTTGTTTGAAAACCTAGAAGAATATATCTGTACATGTACCCCTCCCGCCTTACTTCTGACAACTTCAAATGAGTAATCATACCCTGTACAGGCTGCTTAATTTTTCATTGAACTTCTTGTGGAAGAGAAAAAATGCCCCAGCAATAATCAGCTGGCCTCCCCTGGAGGAAAAGTGGGGTGACAAGTTACCGGAGTAAGAGAAGAGGTTCTACTCTTTAAGAAGATGAACACCTGATCTCTTTTGGGAATTTATGTAGAATTTTACATATGGCAAATACTCAATACATGTTTGGAAATCAGCTGGAGATGCCAGTGCCAGGACCCAGTGTTTGACTGTGGTGTCACTTCACCTCTAGAGCCAAGGCCCAGGCAAGCTTGGGACACAATGCACACACTTACCGCTTTTGTTACTCGGCTCTCAGGTTTTTTACTATACGGATCAGTGTTTCTCAGCTATACTTTACAGAACCAGGGGAGAGCTTTAAATTCTGATGTGCAGGCCCTATCTGGAACCAAACTTTTGGGGTGGGAACTAGCTTTGGTACTTATAATGTTTGCTTAGTGGTTCCAGCATGTACCCAAACTCAAGAACCGTTGCCTTACATATTGTCACCTTTGTGTTCTTTCCTCAAGGTGGATTCTTCACGGTTTGGAGGTCTCAAATAGTCCTTTTACTTTTCTACAGCGGACATGAGTGCTAGTTGTTCAGTTTGGATGAGGAGACCCAAAATTGTCCCAGAGGGACCCCTGGAGTGCTGGGGTTGGGTGAAGGCTTTTTGCACATACACAATTCTCAGGCAGACCTGCCACAACTTCTCTTCCCCTTTAGGACACCTGATGTCACTTTAACTCAGACAGCAGCTCCTTTAAAAGGCTGGGAGATTGAAGGAGTCCCCCCTTACGTGGCTGTTGTCTTTCTCCTGGAATCTGCCTCATGGTTGTTATCAGGCTCACTGCTTGTGGGGTCAAGGATGCAACACCTATCTGGTCTCTTCCCCCAACCCTCAGTCTTTGGAGGACAGCTGGCACAGAACATTCTAGGAGCCCTACTGCCACCCCTCCCACCCCCAACCGTGGTCAAAGAGGAGCCTAGAAAACAAATTAAATAGACAAAACTCCTGCCCTGGCAAGAAGCCTACATTTTACACTGTGCATGTTGCAAAAAAACATTGGCTGGGTTATAATGTAAACATTGACTTACAAGCTTTGGTGTGTTCTGTGTTTGTGTTGTGCAAGGAGCTTGTTGAAACTGAAGGGGAAAGAGATTTATCATCTTCTATGAGTCAGGCAATGTTCTGTGGAGGAAGGGGGATTTTAGGAGCTCTTTAAGTTGGGGGAGAAAGCGGGTATTTGGTCTTCGTAAGCAGAGAAATGAAACAAGAGTCTACCATTTAGAGAAAAGAGATGAATTGACCCAGGAAAGCCAGTTTACTGTATTAAGTCATGTATCCAGGTATGACTAAGTTTTCTGCCCCTGCTCAGCAAGAGACAGCTGCATAATCTTCTATGTATATTCATTTATAATAGTATTTGACATTATGATAAACATAGCTACCATTTATTGGCACATATAAAAATGCTTTATTCCTCAAGACAATTCCCCATGATAGAGATGTTATTATACCCACTTTACAGATGAGGCATTGAGAAATAGTGCAACTCGCCCAAGGTCACACAAAACTGCAGCTGAGACCATCTGGCTCTGGATTTCATGTGTCTTTAAAGATTTTTATTTATTCATTTGACACAGAGAGAGAGATTACAAGTAGGCAGAGAGGCAGGCAGAGAGAGAGGAGAGAGGAGGAAGCAGGCTTCCCGCTGAGCAGAGAGCCCGATGTGGGCCTCGATCCCAGGACCCTGGGATCATGACCTGAGCCGAAGGCAGCGGCTTTAACCCACTGAGCCACCCAGGCGCCCTGGATTTCATGTGTCTTAAAGTGACTTTGGGGGATGCCTGGGTGGCTCAGTAGGTTAAACATCTGCCTTTGGCTCAGGTCATGATCACAGGGTCCTGGGATCAAGTCCCATGCTGGGCTCCCTACACGGCTGGGAGCCTGCTTTTCTCTCTCCTCCCTACTCATGCTCTCTCTATCTCTTTCTCTCTCAAATAAAATCTTAAAAAAAAAAGTGACTTTGTTCTGTGTTATTCCATTTGGTCTAACTGCTGAAATTGCTATTTTACGTTCTCGCAACTGAGAAAATCTTGTAGATTGATTCATTTAATTCAACTGGGTTCATTTGAGATGAATGATAATTATTAGTGCCATCTAGTGATGTTTATTTTAATGATCTAATAAATGGAAAATTTCTGGCAGGACATTGGAATATCAGTTAATTGATTTATTCACAAGTATTTATTTTCCTGAAGTAGAAATTACAGTTATTTAATAACTATTCTTTCTTTGATAAAGATGGGAGAAGAAACAATTCCAGTTTTTAAAATTTCTCTAATTGCTAAATCAAACTCATTTGGAAATTTGAAAGGGAGGACATTTTATGAATAATAGACTATAATAGCTTGAAGAAGTTTAGGAGAGGTTATATAAATTGCAAACCCTTTCCTAAAGGCATCTTATAACATGAAGTGAGTGAGGGTAAACTTGCCTAGAATTGGTTCAATAGATTCCTCAATATTTGTTGTATATTACACTTACAGTTGAGGGCAATATCCTAGAAACCCAGAATTTAAAGATCTATTGTACCTGGCCCTGAGTGGGCACACAATAAATACTTGCTGAATACATATTATAGAGTGAATTCAAACTGCTGGCAACAAGACAGAGGAAACGGTTTCAAACCTCTGGCCTTTGGAACATTTTTTATTTCCCATTTTCTATTTTCCCTAAAGTGTGTACTGCTAACATCACCAATAAATATTAAACGAATGGGTCAGATTCAGCTACACAACATTTCAGATGACAGATTATCTTGAAAGAAGACAGTAACCACATTTCTTCTGACTTCCACAAGCCGTGTACTCAACTTATGTTTTAAGATTCCGTTTCCAGCTTTGGTATTCGTCTTTTCCTAGAAATCCCCCCTTTTTAAAAGCAAACAAACCAAAAGCTTGATTCTCATTCTTCAGTTGTCTAAAATGCATTATTCACGTTCAATCTCATTAAAAAGAACACATAAACTTGGGAAATTTTACCAAGTCACCTACAATGAGTTCCTTTTGTTTTTAATCATGTCCTTTTTAGGAAAAATAAGTCATTCTCCCCAAATCCTGCCTCTCCTGCCGTTTCTAGGTAACCGTGCAGGTGGTTGAGCGCCTCCGGAGGCTGGACACTCACTCCCCCCAAGCTCGCACTGCCAGTGGGAAAATACACGCAGATGCTCACCGGCGCCCGGCCTCTCCTCACCTCCACACTTTCGCTCTTCCCTACGAGGGTTTAAATCCATGTTATTCTTTCTGCTCTTTCCACTCAATCCAAGAGTGGAGATTGGCCCAAGAGGAGACAAAACAAACGGTAAGAAGCCAAAAACCAAGGTGGCTGCCAGGCATCCCTGTCAGCATCTCTAAACCAGTGGATATCATCAGGGAAACCAGGGGTGACAATTTCGTGTTTGGGTTTCTGCCCTGTCATGATGCGAAGAAGAGTATTTTTCTGGCAGGTGGTTGGTGAACTTGAGGTGCACATTATTGTCAGTAACGGCCACATGACTGGTTTTAACCCAGCCTTTGTTGAATCAGAAGCAAAACCCAAGAAGGGGAGTGAGGACTTTGTCTCAGAAGGGGATCTTAGGTTGAACAGCTGCATTTCCATGCCGGAACGCAGACCACTCAGAGCCCATCTTTGCCCGAGTTTCCGGTTGGGGCAAAGAGTGCCCCAGAGTTCTAATTTTCAGTCTGTATTTCAAAGGTAATGTCTAGAAATCAATTTTCTGCTTGTCCTCTTGTTTAGTCAAGGGGAGAAATTTGCTACTTATGAAGGCTTGAGGGCCTGACACCACTTCAAGAGAGCTCTCCAGGATCACAGGTTAAGGTATCTTCTGCGTCAGCTTGCCCTCCCCACACCGCAGAAAGCCCCAACCTTGACCTCGAGGGAATTTCCTTTCTAGAGGAGAGCAAGGAAATTCTGTTTCCATGTTAACAGAGGGAGGTCTCCCCCTGTCACTGTCTGCCGCTGTTAGCTCTGTGGGCTCTGGGAGCCCAATTATGTGCAGAGGCATTAAAAAGGGAACTAGTGTTCAGACTGGCATGCAGAAGACACGGACACAGATCCTGTCAACAAATAATGGAATGTGCGGGTGTGTTGGCATACACGTCTGTGGTTTGCAAGATTACCTTTCAAAGTGGACTTACTGTACAGCTGGAAAGGAGCAGAGGCCCCCGTTTCTCTACCTCCCCTGCTTGGATGGCCTGGATGCCATCGACACAGGCAGTAGAGAAAATAACAGCAGGGTTCACTGTTCATGCAAGTGTAATAATAGTCTTTAACTGAAGAAGAGTAATTACCTTTGTCTCGTTTTCCCTGCTGTAAAACGTAATAAAAGAGGGCCAGCATCTACGGTGATACGCGCCATGCCGCTCTTCTGAAATGCACGCCGATGACTCCGAAACACCCTTTGATCACAAGCTAAATTCACAGCTTAATTTTGAAAACTCCATTACCGTTGGGTAGATTCCCCAAATGCACCTGACAGCTCTCAGGGCAGTGCTATTAGGCGAGAAATCTCCAAGCCATCGGAGATTTACAGCCCGGGAGATCACTGAGCAGGAGTGGGTGCTGTCCCCTCCTCCAGCCCTTCTCCAGCATCACGATGACAGGAGGTATCTGTGTAGCAGAAGGAAGAGCTCCAGAGGGGTGGCTTCGTTTGGAAATAGAAGCCCCTGTGAGCAGCCGGAAGCAGTGGTGCTGAAAAGCGATCGCTGGTGTCAAGAACTTTCTTAGCTAAGCAGTGCAGCTGGTGGCAATAAATAGCATTCTAATAAAGGAGGATGTTCAGTCCATGACATAAGTGCACACTGTTTCAACTACCAAACATAATTTATGAGACTGCATATGTCTGAAATGGGTTCTCCCCCTATACATTTATAAATAAAAATGCAAAGATTTCAATAGGAAGAAAAGATCTGCGTTTTAAATCCAAGTAAAACGGGAAGATCAATGAGAAGTGCACTGGTTTTTTAAGTACACCACGATACATAACATTTTACAAGATGCTTCGGGGGTCACACTGTACAATTACTTTCGTTCCTAAAAAAGATGGATGCTGTTTCCTAGGACAGCGAATGCCGTGTTTATGACCTGAGATCCCATCATGCCCTATCTCTTCCAGAAGCTACAAAAAGGCAAGTGCTTACGTTGAGTACCTTGGACCTCCCTGTCAAAGATAGGAGCACATGTTCTTACATAAGCCATTAATGAAATCCAGTCAATTTCACCTAATCCTTAAAATGGTTTGGAAGGAACTGTTGAAAATGATGAACCAGAAAAGGCACGTGCACTATTAGCAAGGCTTAAACACCGGGGCTCATCTGACCTCTTAACTCATTGACTCTGCATGAGTAAATAAGTTATTAGTTTTGACATAACCAGTGGTTTATTTTACCATCTACTGCTGTTCTTTGTTACATGTTCTATTCATACCACATGTTATTGCTCTTTATAATTACTGTGGAACATAGCAATTGCACAGACTGTATCATATCCCACTGGGATAAACATTGTGGATGAGGGACCAGAAGAACTTGCCTTTGACTTAAAGTTTATTCCTACTGCTTTCTTTACATGAGAAAGATTTTTCACTGATGCCATTCACAAAACTAACTCTATGTTTTAATGACTATGGAGCCCCTTTGAATAGCACTTTATCCAGGAGCTCCAAATGCCAATTTGTTTTCTACTGTGAGGTGTGTGTTCAAGCTTATGAAATGAATAGCTGGTTAATCTTTGAAGCTATTATACTCAAGATAAAAATCTACTGAACCTGAAAGCGAAATACAGCATTCACATTGCTATCCTTTGAAATTCATTTTTCCCTACTGTGCCGATATAACTGCTTGTTAATATATTTTGCTTTAAAGAAGGAGAGTATGGTAACCTCAGATGTCAACGAGCACCATTATTTTCCTTATCATTTTGCTGACTCTGGAACTCGTTACTTAGGGATAAAGAAGCCTAGTCTTTTCTAGTCTCTTCGGGATGAAAATATTAAAAATTAGTAGCTACAGCATAAAGACAAGATGCTAAGTGGGTGTTATTTTTGTTTTAGTTGTTAAGTTTGAACACAGCCTATGGACCGACAAATTGCAAAGCATGATTATCATAGAGTCAGGGAGGACGAGAAAATAATGTGAAAACTTTGGCAAGTTCTACTTGGTAAAGAGAAAAACCCCTTTAGGTGATCAAAAGGTACAGAGCTACTAGCAGGATTTTGCTTCATGTGTCCCCTAAACTGTTAAGAACCAGATGGCTTCAGAGAAATTATATATGAAACTGATAAAGATTTGAATCCAGTGGTTTCTGGGGAATTCTAGGCAGATGCTATCAGGATGTGCATAAAAAGTTAAACAGCAGTAATGAATTCCCTTAAATGTCTCTTAAAACGCATATGGATTTGGAAAGTCCATATTTTGATTTTGTGTGTGTGGCTGATAGCTCTAAGTCAAAACAGGAAAATGGAGTTACTCAAGATCTTAAATCACTTGCACATTTTTTAATAAAGATTTTATGTATTTGACAGAGAGAGAGAGAGAGAGATCACAAGTAGGCAGAGAGGCAGGCAGAGGGAGAGGAGGAAGCAGGCTCCCTGCTGAGCAGAGAGCCCCATGCGGGCCTCGATCCCAGGACCCTGAGATCATGACCTGAGCTGAAGGCAGAGGCTTTAACCCACTGAGCCACCCAGGCGCCCCTTGCACACATATTCTAAGTCAGCAACAGAGAAAATACGAAAGTTTATCTTGCTTTTCAAGAAAGCATAGATAGGCATATGGTAAACATTAGTTATCTGAAAAAAATCAGTTTTGGTCAGGACTGAATATTGCCTCTTTTATTCTGAAATCATCAGCTCAGGACTGAACTGACTTCCCACGCATACATGACATTAAAGGAAGTAGTGACAAAAATTTTCAGGTACAGGGCACCTGGGTGGCTCAGTGGGTTAAAGCCTCTGCCTTCGGCTCAGGTCATGATCTCAGGGTCCTGGGATCGAGACCCGCATCGGGCTCCCTGCTCAGTGGGGAGCCTGCTTCCTCCTCTCTCTCTGCCTGCCTCTCTGCCTACTTGTAATCTCTCTCTGTCAAATAAATAAAATCTTAAAAAAAATTTTTTTTCAGGTAAAGCTCCCTCACATTAGGAGTGAGAACACACCTTTGTGGTTGGATCATGGATGGGTCTTGGTCCCTTTTAACTACAGTAGGGGAGTTAGGAGGGAACACCACTCTGGTCCTCACAGAGAATCCCACCATGCGAACTGAAGTTTTAGAATCATCTGAAGTTCCTTTTGAAAATAGAATTTAGTGACAATTTTCTCAACCTGTTGGCTTTCCTCCGTAATCTTCAGTTTTCTCACCTTTAACAGAGAAATGTGGGTCTTTCTACTGCTAATGGAATTCTTGTGGTATGTAGGATGGAAGAATGGGACATTCTGAAGAACATATACACCTCATGGCAATGATTTCCAAGTCTGGATTGTTAAGCCCAACCTCTGTCGAGTCTGGAGTCACGTTTTTATCTGTCTACTGGCTCTCAGCTTGACGTGAGACTCTGCACACTGTTTGAGGTCAGTAAGACACTGACCCTCTTTGAGAGGAGAAACTTCTTTCTGTTCTTCAAACCAGGGATAGCTGAATTCTCCTCACTGTTTTATTTTCACCCTTTGGACATTGTGGATCTTGCACTGAGTCTCTTACTCTCTTTGCTCTGGCCATTAAGAAATTCCAAGCCAAATCTGCCTCATATCAAGTCATATAAATCCTATAGTATGCATTTAAAGAAGTGTTCCTGAAGGGGAGCCCTCCTATACTGTTGGTGGGAATGCAAGCTGGAAAACAGTATGGAGGTTCCTCAAAAAGTTGAAAATAGAGCTACCCTTTGACCCAGCATTTACACGATATTTACCTCAAAGATACAAATGTAGTGATCTGAAAGGGCACGTGTACCCCAACATTCATAGCAGCAATGTCCACAATAGCCAAACTATGGAAAGAACCTAGATGTCCATCGACATGAATGGATAAAGAAGGTGTGGTGTATATACATGTTGGAATATTATACAGCTATCAAAAATCGAAATCTTGCCATTTGCAACAACACAGATGGAACTAGAGGGTATTATGCTAAGAGAAATGAGTCAGAGAAAGACAATTATCATGTGGAATTTGAGAAAAAAGGCAGAGGACCATAGGGAAAGAGGAAAAAAATGAAACAAGGTGAAACCAGAGGGAGATAAACCATAAGCGACTCTTAATCTCAGGAAACAAACTGAGGGTTGCTGGAGGGGAGGCCAGTGGGAGGAATGGGGTGTCTGGGTGATGGACACTGGGGAGGGTATGTGTTATGGTGAGTGGTGTGAATTGTGTAAGACTGATGAACCAGACCTGTGCCCCCAAAACAAATATGTTAATAAAAAAATTAAAAAAAATTTTAAAGTGTTCTTTTTTGTCTCGACTTCAACTTATTTCTGTTCTTCTCCATTTCCCATTTATTTTTAACTTGTTGTAACATCTCTAACCCTGTAAAAGCACTCCCGAATCCATTTATACAAAAAGGAGGAGCATGAATAATAAGTTAAATTTTAAATATCCTCTTTTTCCCCATAGCCTCTTCTACACTTAATGCTGTCAAGTAGTGACTGAGTTTTCCCTTTTCCCCCAGCCACTAGTTCCTCTCTGTTAATCACCTCTGGAAGCCACTCTACCCTTTTCTCATTTGACTGCCATTGCTTTAGCTCAGGTAAGCCACCTTGGTCTCCCCCCAAGGATATGGTTGTTACTAATTCCCTGCTTACGAATACAAACATTATTATTACTTCTTTGCTTGAAAATTGTTAACCAGCTTTATATTTCCCACAGGTGAACATCTAAAATTATTATCTTTTTAAGATTGTATTTATTTGACAGAGACACAGCAAGAGAGGGAACACAAGCAGGGGGAGTGGGAGAGAGAGAAGCAGGCTTCCTGCCGAGCAGGGAGCCCGAGGCGGGGCTCAATCCCAGGACCCTGGGATCACTACCAGAGCCAAAGGCAGACGCTTAATGACTGAGCCACCCAGGCACCCCAAACATCTAAATTTCTACCATGGAGATCAAGGCAGGCGTTCATTATCTGGCATCAGATTTTCTTCAAGGCTTTTCATCTGTCTTCCTCATTCACCCTGTGCAACTAATCACCCAATCACCCCAAACTGCTAATAATGCCTGAACATGCTATATATATATTTTTCACACTTCCATGGCTTTGGATATGCTATTCCCTTTGCCCAGAAAATTTCAATCTCTGTCCCCTAACCCCTTTTTCCATCCTTCTAGAAAAAAGCTGCTGCTTCTAGAGGCCATCTCTTATGTCACCATCTCTCAGCAGAGCTAGTCAATAATTACTCACTCTCTTCTCTGTGCCACCTTTTAATAATTTTTTTAAAAGATTTTATTTATTTGACAGAGAGAGAGAGAGATTACAAGTAGGCAGAGAGGCAGGCAGAGAGAGAGAGAGAGGAGGAAGCAGGCTCCCTGCTGAGCAGAGAGCCCAATGCAGGGCTTGATCCCAGGACCCTGAGATCATGACCTGAGCTGAAGGCAGAGGCTTTAACCCACTGAGCCACCAAGGCACCCTTTGAATAAAGCTTGATCTGTACATTCCACAGCATATTCTGAGTATTTGTTTACTTGCATCTTCCCTTTATGAAACCCAAATTCTTCAACAATAGGGTCTTCTTACTGTCTTTTGCAACCCCAATTCCAGCACAAGGCTTGAAAATATGGTTCTTGTGGATGTGTGGTTAAAGTTACAGTGAAGTCATGATGGAGTAATGTGGGACCCTAATCCAGTAGGATTTAGAAGACCATGGCTGTGAAGACAGACACACAGGGAGAGCACTGTGTAATGACAGCTGTAGAGACTCAGAGTTGCAAGCCAAGGAAAGCCAAAGATCAATGTAAAGCACCAGAAGCTAGGAAGAGTTCCCCTACAGGTTGCAGAGGGAGTGTGACTCTGTGAGCACCTTAATCTCAGACTTCTGGTCTCCAGAACCGCAGAGACCTTACATCTTTGTTGTTTCACACCCCCCAGTTCAGGATACTTTTTGTTACAGCAGCTTAGAAAACTAATACGCTTTCTGTGCTCATTTTAAATCTAAGCATTAATTTTACATACTTCTCATTTTGATAATGATACATAACTCCCTTTGATGTATGTTAACCTTCATAAGTGTCTAAACAATGTTTCTCTCAAAGGTTTCAAATACCTCAAATGAAAAATGTCACTATTGATCAGAACTCTATGGACTTAAAAGATGGGCCTAGCAGAGCAGTGTTAAGGGAGGCCCCTTCCTGTCTCGTGCTGGAGGCTTAATGCATCTGTGACCAGCGTTCAAATAGATTTTCTAAAAATAATTTGAGGGGGTATCATTTACATCCAAAAATGAATCCATTTAAGTGGAAAGTTTAATGAATTCTGGCCAATGGACACTGCATGTAATCACCGACATAATCTAAAGAAAGAACAGTTTCATCACCCAAAAAGGTTTCCTTGTGCCCCTTCCCAGAATCAACCTCCCTTTCCCCAGGAAATTTTGATCTCCTGTTCCCAAAGATTCATCATTTCTAGAGTTTCCTGTGAATGGATTCATACTGCTTTATGTCTGACTTCTTTCACTAAGTACTACATTTTTAGGAGTTATCCAAGATGTTGCATGTATCAATAGTGCCTTCTTTTTCTACTGCTGAATAGTATTCCATTACATGGATATAACTATTTATTTATCCATTCACCTGTTGATGGACATTTGGATTGTTCCCAGATTTGGGGTATTATGAATAGAGTTCCTGTAACTATTCATGTACAAGACTTTGTGTTGATTTAGGTTTTCATTTCTCTTAGATAAATACACAAGTGTGGAATTGCTGGGTCATAGGGTAAGTGTACGTTTAACATTTTAAGAAATTATGAAACCGTGTCAAAGTATGAATTGATATTGCCAGTCTTTATAATATTTTGGTTGTTCTAATAGATGTGCATATTTTGTGGTTTAATTTGCATTTTCCTGATCACTAATGATGTTCATTATCTCTTCCTGTGCTTTTTGGTCATTTGTATATCATCTTTTGTGAAGTTTCTGTTCAAATATTTTACTCAATTTTAAAAATAAGATTGTCTTATTGAGTTAGAAGAGATTTTTATATATCCTGGGTACACGCCTTTATCAGATGTCTGTTCTGCAAATAATTTCTACCAGTCTGGTAGCTTGCCTTTTCATTTTGCTAGTGATAACTTTGAATGAACAGTGGTTTTTAATTTTGATCAAGTCCAATTTATCGTTTCTCTTTTCAAAAGTCACACTTTGTGCCTGAAGTATCTTTGCCAAAGTTAATATAAGATTTTATATTATCTTTTATGTTTAGGTTTCTGATCCATTTTGGGTAAATTTTTGCCTATGGTGTGAGGTAGGGGTCTGAATTCATTTCCTCCTCCTCATAAATTTGTATTTGTTCCAGCACCATTCTTTTAAAATAACTGTTTCTCCATTGAATTATCTCAGCATCTTTGTCAAAAATCAATTGACATATATGTGTAGGTCTATTCTGGACTCTCTAGTCCATTCTGTTGATCCATATGTCTATTTTTCATGTTCTCTAGGTTACTGGAGCTCTACATGAAATCTGAAGTCAGTTCTATTAGTTTTTCAATTTAGTTTTTCTTTTTCAAAAATGTCTTGGCTATTCTAGGTCCTTTTCATTTCTATATAAGTTTCAGAATCAACACATCAATTTACAAAACAAAAACAAAACAAAAAATACTGCTGGTATTTTGCTTAAGGTTACATTGAATCTCTAGATCAATTTTGTGAGAAAGGAGATCTTAACAATGGTAGGTCTTCTGATCCATGAACATGATAGACTATTTATGTCAGCCTTCTTTATTTCTCTCTGTAGTAACTCACACATTTTAAAACAGTTTAATGTTTATTTCTAAAAGAAGAACCATAATTCTTTCCTTGTGACTTGGGTCTTTTTATACTCTAAGCAGGACAACATATGGGTCATTGAAAACCAAAGCAGAAGAAAAAGGAACCATTTTTGATATTGGGCATAAATAATTTATTCTCCCTTCTTCCATGTAATGATCATGTTGACAGAAAATTGCAGATGAAGATCACCTGAAGAGATTACATTTTCCTTTATAGCTCGGGGGAAAAAATGACAATCACATAGGCCATAGGCTTCTAAATTTTAACGTGATAGATGTGAATGTAATTCATGTGAAGATACACAACTTTCATTTGAAGCATATATGGCATGAACATCTTTTCATATGCCCTAGTTGGAAGAGAATTGCCCTTTTTCAGAACATTTTCACTTTCCTTCTTTGACTGTCATGAACCCAAAGCTATAGGAGTATATACTAGTTATAGACTGAGGTTATGTACAAGTGTAGACTATAGGAAATTAGTAGACAGTGTATAAGAACGAACTGCAGATTATAGATGGAGAGTTCACAGGTAGGCTGGCTGTAGGCTGTACTAGACCCACCTGCAATGTTTTGTGTTTGGCTCAATTTGGATTTGTTTAGATGTTGTGAACTTGTGAATGTCAGGGAAAGGAGTAGTCTCTAATCCTTTATCTGTATTTCTGAAATACAAGAAGTTCTGAAAACCCCCAATGTTTAAAAAATAGCATGAGATAGCAAACCTGATCAGACCTAAACTCATTTAGTACCCAAACCTGACCTAAATGGACACGAGGCTATTTTTGGTCTTTTCTATCATCTAATGTGAATATTCAAATAATTCACTGCAGAAATGTTTATGCATTTGATCATGGCATGCTGTTGCACACCCTGTGTAATCTATGGTATGTACATTACATTCTCTTTCTAAAATCTGAAAAATTCTCAATTCTGAAATACATCTGAGCCCAAAGATGTTATACAAGTGATTTGGACTTGTGTGTCTGATTTCTTGTCTATCCTGAAGGTAGGTAGACAAACTGGTGAATTTTCAGATTTTTTTTTTTTTTGGTCCCACTTGATCTGTGAGCAGCTATAAAAAGGTGAATATAGAATTCTTTCCTTTTCGGCAGCCCAGACTACAGTCTGTCTTTCTAATAGCATCTATTAGGGGAATGGCTTCCTCCTTCTTGGGGGCTAACCCTCCTATCACCTCAAGATTAGAAGCTGAAGAGGACAGAGCCTCCTGCCCCAATGCCATCAAGCGCTGCTCATAGTTGAACCATACCTGGCTGGCTATTAAGATGCCCAGTCCCATAACTCTTGGAGGAGTTGGGAAAAATAACACAATGACTGATGAAAGACTGTACATCATACATCTCAGGAGCATGTACTAAGCTCTCTGGACTTCCTATTTTCAGCCTGTCCTTAACTCTTGGGGCTGTGAATATGACCTTATTTGGAATTAGGGTCTTTGCAGATATAAGGTAACATCAGATCACACTGCACTGAGGGGGACCCTAGTCTAATATTACTGGTATGTTCTAAGAAGAGAAGAGACACACACACAATGAGACTGCTGTGTGAGAATGGGGTCAGGGATTGCAGTGATCCATCTACAAGCCAAGGAATTCCAGAGATTGCTAGGAATCACCAGAAGCTGGAAGAGGAAAGGAAGGAATCTTCCCTAGAGCCTTTGAGAGAGTATGACACTACTAACACGTTGATTTTTGGATTTCTAGCCATCAGAACTGGAAGGCGATAAGTTTTTCTTTTTCTTCTCTTTTTTTTTTTTTAAGTAGACCCTATGCTCAAGTGGGGCTTGAACTTACAACCCTGAGATCAAGCATCATCCTCTCTACCAACCGAGCCAGCCAGGCACTCCAAATTTATGTAGCTCTAAGCCACCTCATTTGTAATATTTTTACAACAGTCCTTGGAAACTAACACACTGCCAGTAAGTTCTCTCTTGGTTAAGGCAACCAGTATTTGCTTGTTTTGTTTGCAACTAGACATTCTAATTAATACACCAAGCAAAAACCTACACACCATTGTGTGATTCATGCATGTTATCAGTATTTACAAAATTCTAAACAGGAATAGGTTTAGGTAAAAAAGTTAAATTTTTCTACCCAAAGAACCACAAGTACCAAAGCTAAAAGACAGCTCAGAAATTGAGATGCAACACTACAGGGTGACTAAAATCCTGAGTGGTTCCAAAATAAAATATTTTGTTGCTCATAGCAACAAATTAGTGAATAGCCAATCAGGGACTGCCTTTAAAATATATCAAAATAGGCTGTCCTTTACGAAAGAGAAAGTCTTCTTTTATGTTATGATTGCTTTTCAAGATATATTACATTATGATAAACGATCATGTACATTGTTTTGACAATCAGAATTTATGAATGAGAAACTGATTTGCCTGCAGTGATGAACTGAATCGTAAAAAAAAAAAAACAAACACCAAAAACATTAGCAGTGATGATATCATTCAAAATTTGTTTAAGAATTGTGTTACAGTTTTGCTTTCTTTTTAATCAGGAGCCAAAAAAAAAAAAAAAAAAAAAAAAAACCAGCCAGTAGGCATTTATTTTGTAGAAACAAGCATCCGACAGGGCTCATTAGAAGAACTCACAAATCCATAGGTGCAGACTGGTATTTTTTCTCCCGCCTCATGTTCATGTGACCTCTCAGCTGTAGTATCTAGATATCCTACTCGTGTTTTTAACCTCGAGCAAGGAGGAATGTCACCCACTTTTGCTGCTCTTTGTTTCTGAGTTCTTGGAGAGTGAGGATTCTCACCAGTCTAAAGGGGGACATGTAGCAATTGGGACCCTGTGCCTCAGGTCTGTGTATCAGGCACGAAGTGCCTCCTTGATTTGTAGGAAACAAAACTTAAGGTGAAACAAATTATGACCCCTTTCTTCCATTTAATGCCTGACAAAACCAAACCAAATCCCGAGAGTTCAAATTGTCTGTGGGGGAATAAAGAAGTTGTCCACGGTGAAGAAATCGTACTCAAAGGCATGGTGAGACTGTCCATACCAAAATTTCCAGGCAGTTCTGACAGGGCTTGAGGTACAATCATGCCAGAGTTAGAGTTTGTGAGGGGATGTTGGGTGGCTCTTTGCCTAAGAGCCTCACAGTTGCTCACTTCCCTTGGTGCATTTGAAGTAGAGCCCTTAGATGGGCAGGCTCGGAAATTCCGTGCTTTCAGTACCTCAAGATAGATCCTTCTCTTGTCAAGAAATCAACCCAGTTCACAGAAGTCTGATGGGCAAACTAGATGCCAATTTAATTAAAATGTAAAATATCATCCTGAGAAGGCCAGGTAAGGTTGGTTCTTCTCACTAGCAAAGAGAAAAATCAATGAGAATTCAAATTATGAGGAAGATGCTAATATATATGAAATCAGAACACTGGAGATTAGCTGTGTGATTCAAATTTCAGTGGTCCTGCTAATCTGAGGCATCTAGATCTAGGAGAAGAAGCTCACCGCTAGCTTTCGACAGGCTGACTCTGGGAACCCGGACTTTTAGGCTTTGGCACCACTGGCCACCCATTGCCAGCTGCTTGACTTCTGGCTCCCCATTCTCCAACTTCCAGTCTGGCTATTCTCCTTCTGAAGAGCTACTTCCTTCTCTAGAGGTCTCATGCTATTGGTCAAGTAGCTGCTTTTGGTATATAGTCACCATCCTGATCTTTAGACTGGGAGAATCTTCTAGTCACCTAGGAACCTATTATTTTTTTCCCCAAATTGACTTTCTAGGATGTGATATTTAAAAGATTCCAAATTAATAAATTCTGGTTTGGAGGAAACTTTTTTCCCCCCTGTGTACCCACAGGCACCGTGATCCTGAAAATGTCTCTGCCTCTTCTCACCGCATACATAGAAAGTGGATTATGAACACAGCTATGAGTTCCTTGAGAACTGAGGGTAAGTCTAACTGGTGTGTCAGTGACCCCTGGCAAATGTTTGTTGAATGAATGAGTGTGAGTGATGAATGGTGCTGCTGACCTGCTTTGAACTTGAGATCAGGTAGGAGGTGCATTGATCCACAGAGGTTTTCCTGCCCATCACTTCCCGATGATCAGGGATAGTTTTGTTTTCAATTAAATCAAATCTTTACTAATGAGTAAACTTTCAAGCTCCTATAATGGCAGACCTATTCAGTTCACAGTGAAGAAGTGCATTGACCTTTTGAATGTGTGGTTTCATTTGAATAATTTAGATTGTTTTCTTTTTTCTAAGCAATTTAGGCAAAAAGATAGGATGCTGTTCCTGAAAAGAATGGTCAGTAATTGCAACTATGAGTCAATAGCACATATAATCCTGTTTTCCTCCTTATTGGAGAAGGATCTTACTGTATTAGTCCATTAATCAACATGTTTATTGAGTGTCTCTTATGTGCAGGGCATAGCAATAGTTATAATGGGTGATACAAATAATTATATGTTCCCCATCTTGGGATGTCTTCCATATGTGTTAGAAAATTAACACCTGCATAATAAGAGCTATCAGCACAAGGCAGTACTGAGAATTACAGAACGGGTGGAGGAAACCTCGAAGACCATAAGCATTTCTATATAACCATTCACCCATGGGGAGGTTGAATAATCCATCGGGGGCTTCACAAAAACTTTTATTTTCACCTTAACTTTTTTAAAAAATATTTTATTTATTTATTTGACACACAGAGAGAGATTACAAGTAGGCTGAGAGGCAGGCAGAGAGAGAGGGGGAAGCAGGCACCTGCTGAGCAGGGAGCCCGATGCGGGCCTCGATCCCAGGACCCTGAGATCATGACCTGAGCCGAAGGCAGCGGCTTTAACCCACTGAGCCACCCAGGCGCCCTCACCTTAACATTCTCTTGTCTGCAAAAAGAGAAATTGTTTATGTCCAAAGCCATTCAACTCTCTTGGATTACATAACATATTGTGACTCTTTGAGCTAAGTATAATGGCGAGGCCAACTTCTGACTGCACTCTTCTCGGGGCTTCCAGACTTCTCTCTCCAACACCGCCTTCCCTTCGACCTCCAGACAAAACACTGAACTGTCAACTCGACACCCGCACTTGGTTGTATTCTAGTAGGCACCTCAAACCTAGTACATCCAAATCAGAACTCTAGATTTCTACCCTGTCCCGGTCTTTACTCCTAAGCCTCTCTCAGCTCTGTGGATAGATGGATCACCATCTAACCACCTGATCAGATAAAAAGCCTAGAAGTCATCCTTGAGGGTTTTTTCCTCTTCACTGTTCCTCCTTTTTGCCTGTCCAACCTATCCCCAAGTCCCCTATGTCCTAGTTCCCAACTATACCCTTTATCTATCCACTCCTACCATTTGGTCCAAGCTACCATCACTCTTTGCCTGGTCTTTTATTTTTTTAATCTCCTAATTTTTTTTGTGGTTAATATACCTTGTATTTGCCATTTCAACCATTTTTAAGTGCACAGTTCAGTGGCACTAAGCACATTTCCACTGTTGTACAACCATTACCACCATCCATCCCACAACTTTTCCCTCTTCATAAGCTGAAACGCTGTACCCATTAAGTAAGGCTCTACTCTCCCCTCCTGATAGCTTCTGGCAGAATCATTCCACTCTTGGTCTCTATGAATGATTACTTATGGTACCTGGTTTAAATGAAATCATATGGGATTTCTTTCTTTTGTGATTGGCTTATTTCACTTAGCGTAAGGTCCTTGAGGTTCATCTAGGTTGTAGCAGGTGTCAGAATTTCCTTCCTTTAGGAGATAGAATAATATTCCACCTTATGTATATACCCCATTTTGTTTGCCCATTCGTCCATTGATGGACACTTGGGTTGCTTCTTTTAATATTGTGAATACTGCTTCTTGCCTGATATTGGCTTCTTCTCTTTTCCTCTAAAACCTCTCTACCTCCTAGCACCAGAATAATCTTTTAAACATTCAAATCAAATCATGCCACTTCTCTGCTTAATATCGTCCAGGGGCTTTCAGCCGCACTCAGTGAAATCTCAACACCTTGCCGCACGGTCTTGCCCCTGTCTGTTTCTTCCCTGTCCCTCCGTGCTCAATCTATCTGGCCACGGGACTACCTGTCATTTTGAAACAGGGCAGACTGTTCTTGTCTCAGGGCCTTTACCCTCTTCCCAAGTTTTACAGAAATAGCTCCTTCATCTCATTTATTTTTTTTTAAATCACTTTTTTTTTTAAAGATTTTATTTATTTATTTCACAGCAGGAGAGAGATCACAAGGAGGCAGAGAGTCAGGCAGAGAGAGAGGGGGAAGCAGGCTCCCCGCTGAGCAGGGAGCCCGATGCGGGCCTCGGTCCCAGGACCCTGAGATCATGACCTGAGCCGAAAGCAGAGGCTTTAACCTACTGAGCCACCCAGGCGCCCCCCTTCATCTCATTTAGTTCTTTGCTGTAGGTCACCTTCTGCGGACACATAATCTAGGCTAATGTGGCCGCTCTCCCAACAATGTTGCTATCTGTCACATCTCCCTATTTTTCTTTTCCACAGCACTTATCCACTATTGAAAACTGATATGTTTATTGATTTACGTATTTATTTTTGGTCTCATTTTCCTATGTGCCACCATGCCACTACTGACCCATGGGTAGGATAATGACCAATGTGATCAGAGAAATGTAAAAGCAGAGCATTTCACAATTATAAAGTTAGTCGACTGCTTTAAAAAAACCAAACCCTTCTGTGGTCAGTATACTAATTTTCCAAATACCCTGCCTAGGCATTTACAAAAGGGCATATCCTCCTTCAACAACGGAATGCTCTGTGATTATGGTGTCTCTGTTATAATCGTATGTTGCTGACAAATTGAGACCAAACATCTGAAAAGTGAGTAAGTCCTTTGGAAGTACTTAAGACACAACAGATCAATATATTTGGAGAGACATGTCAAAATCAGTGTGTAATTTGTATTAAGTGATTGTGGACACTCGTAGATGGTACCTATAGATCCCTGCTGGTATTGATCATATACTGCTGTCAGGGAAAAAAATTGTGCCTAGGCTCTTAAAGTGTATTTCTTTACAGTTCATTCATATGTCTGGTAAAACATTGGACGACATTAGTAAGGTCTATTAAATACTAGTACAATTAAAATTTTCTTTTTTGAGGTTAAAAAAATAAATAGAGGCTCCCATATACTTTTCCTATATATCCTTTGGGATGCATGGCTCCCACTCTTGAGTCTGCTGGCCAGATCATGGAGCATGAAGTGGGTCAAAGCTCTGCTCACTGTCACTGATCAATCTTCCATCAATAGACTTTGTGGGGGGAAGAGAGCAAGTCAGCTGCTGCTGTTTCTTTGAAATGCACAGACAGCACTCTATGGTCTCTCTTATGATCCACTGGTTTTTGTTGAAGTTATTCCTATTCTAGAGTTAATTTTCCTTCACATCCTCTTGGTGGATATAATAACCTTTTTTCTTTTTTTTTTGTTTTGTTTTTCTTTTTTTTTTGTTTTGTTTTTGTTTTTTAAAGATTTTTTTTTATTTATTTGACAGAGAGAGAGCACAGGTAGGCAGAGCAGCAGGCAGCAGGAGAGGAGCCCGATGCGAGACTCGATCCCAGGACCCTGGGATCATGACCTGAGCTGAAGGCAGCTGCTTAACCGACTGAGCCACCCAGACCCCCCCCTTTTTTTCTTTAAGTCAAAAGAGACTTTCCAGATGACACTATGCAAAGTTTTCATCCAGCCTATCAGCCTATCAGTGATTTGGATGTACCTTCACTGGGTAATAATCAGCTCATGCTTTATCATACTTAAAATTAATGTAGACATTTAAACTAATGGTTTTCAGAGGAATATTTTCTATAAAAAATTAGTCAAAGGAAACATATATGCAATAGTTTTTGCCAACTGTTTATAAATGTGTTTCAATAAATAGGACTAACTTTACTTAAGAAATAGAGAGTATAAAGGGCATTTTCTTCTTACTGCATTATAGTGTACTGCACATTAAGGTTTGGTGAAAGTCAAGGTCCTTGGGGATGTTTGGGATAGCAGCGGTCATTTGCTCAATGCATTGATTTTCTAGTTATGGTCTTTAAAAGCTGAGAAAAATTACATTGTTTACCTCATAGCATTTGAATTATTACTCTGTGACCAGATTGTCTGAATAGTTTCTACCACATTGAGTATTTTCTTCTCCCAGAAGCTTGTGTAAAAGAGTCAAGTCGCGCCAAGTCAGTCGAGTCAAACCACGCCAGGTAGACCAGGAGAGGAGATAGCAAACTGCCTTCATGGGAGGCCAGGCCTGTTCTTGGCTTTGTCTCTAATTGGCGTGTGACCTCCCGCAGGTCAGCTTACCGCTCTAGTATGGCTGTTTTCTTATCTGTTGAATGGACACAGCAATTCCTGTTCTCCTATATATCTTTAGAAAGTACTTTGGCTTTGTAAGATGATGTATGGAAAGGACTATGTAACTGAAGAGATTTTCCCCTCAAAGTTGCTCACATTTGAAGTATTACTGTGCAGATTAATCTCACATTTTAAAAGCTCCTTTTCTTTATCTACTGCTATTTTTATTCCTATTTTTTAAAAAGATACTTTACTTGAGAGAGTGAGAGAGAGAGAGCACAAGTAGGGGAAGGGGTAGGGGAAGAGGGGGAGGCAGGCTCCCCACTGAACAGGGAGCCTGACATGGGCTCAATTCCAGGACCCAGAGATCGTGACCTGAGCCCAAGGCAGATGCTCAACCTACTGAGCCACCCAGGCGCCCCTTTATTCCTATTTTCAAGTACACTTTTCACTAATAGTTTTAGACTTACAGAAAAGTTGTGAAGATAGCACAGAATTCCTATATGCCCCATATCAAGTTTCCTCTTTTATAAACATTTAGGGTTAGTATTTTATGCTCCCCTTGCCCCCCCCTTTTTTTTAAAGATTTTATTTATTCATCTGACACACAGAGAGAGATTACAAGTAGGCAGAGAGGCAGGCAGAGAGAGAGGAGAGAGGAGGAAGCAGGCTCCCCGCTGAGCAGAGAGCCCGATGTGGGCCTCGATCCCAGGACCCTGGGATCACGACCTGAGCTGAAGGCAGCGGCTTTAACCCACTGAGCCACCCAGGCGCCCCCCCCTTTTTTTGGGGGGAGAGAAAGAGAGAGAGAGCACATGGGCTGGGGGGGAAGAGCAGGGAGAGGGATCGGGGAAAGAATCTTAGGCAGGCTTCATATCCACCGGACTCCAGGCTCCAAGATCTCGCAATCTTGAGATCATGGCTGGAGCCAAAACCAAGAGTTGGATGCTTAACTGACTGTGCCACCCAGGCGCCCCAGTATTTGATCCAATTGTAATCACTGAAATATTCTGTACGCTCGAGTTCTAGAAAGTAGATGTGGGATGCCATGCTTCCCTTTCTGCGATCTTAGCTTTCCCTCCCCTTGCAATGGAAAACAGTATATTTGCTGTAAATAGATGCATCAATCATAACATTTTTGGCTTCACGTAACAGAAAAATTTGACTCCACTGAAATAAAGAAAATTTGTTAGCTGAGAAAACAGGACGTGTGGAGGTGGGGCGGTTCTAAGCCTGATTCAGGAATTCAGTGATGTCACCAGAGCCAGGCTTTTTCCCCCGTTTCTGCCTCGTCAAGCTCAGTGCTGGCCCGTCAGCAGTCTCCCATGGCTCCTGGTTGCCAGATGGCTGGTGCAGGTCTTGCAGCTCCACATAGCACCAGTAGAAAAGGGGCTCTTCTTTTGTGATTCTTGATCAGCAAGGAATACCAAACACTTTGCCACAAACCCTTCAGTAGACTTCCTCTCAACTTTGGTTCTGTCGCGTCATTTGCCCAGGCCTACACTGGTCACTCGTGTAGGGAGCGTGGTTGTGCCATGAATGGCTTAGAGTAATCGTGACGTGCCTCTTTGGGCTGGGACTGGGGTTCTCATCTCCTGAGGAAGTATACAGCCACCTAGGGGACAGTGGACACCTGAACAAAAAGGAGGGGTGGTGGTGAACGACTGTTGGGTAAGCACTGAACAAAGGCAACAACAACAGATATTATTACCCTTGCATCACAACGGTGAGCAGAAGAAATTTAAATAATAACACCAGATGCTGATCACATACCAGGTATTATTCTAAGATAGAAAATCATTAAGACATTTAACGTACTTTAAGGTGATGATGATTTGGGAATCCAATGTGGGTGTGCGGGTCCTTTAAAAACAGATTTTGAGACAACATATACCCCTAAAAATTTGTTGAGCTGTGGTGAATATTTTGTCCAGAGCTCTGAAATTTTTGCTTTTTATTTGAATGTGATTTACTCTTCTAAACCTTGACTTTAAAAAAATATACATATACTTCAAGTAGATTAGTATAGATAAGATACATATTTTATAGATATTGAAATGAATCAGGAAGAAGCTTAACTTACCAACTTTCAGCACATTATCAGCATTTGAAGAACTCATTTGAAAGTATTTAAAAAATTATTTGCTTATTGATAAATATTATGTATCTTATCTATACTAAAACAATTTTTTAAAAGATTTTATTTATTTGACAGAGACACAGCGAGAGAGGGAACACAAGCAGGGGGGGTGGGAGAGGGAGAAGCAGGCTTCCCACGGAGCAGGGAGCCTGATGTGGGGCTCAGGGGCTCAATGCCAGGACCCTGGGATCATGACCTGAGCTGAAGGCAGACACTTAACGACTGAGCCACCCAGGCGCCCCTAGATCTGGCTTCTTTAACTTAGTGTAATTCTCTTGAGATTTATCCAGATTGTGGTTGGCATCTGTAGTTGGATCCTTTTTATTACTGAATAGTATTTCATTATATGGATGTTCCAGTTTGTCCATTCCTAAATTTTTTTTTTTTAAAGATTTGAGAGAGAGAGCAAGTGTGCACACAGTGAGGGAGAAGCAGACTCCCACTGAGCAGAGAGCCTGATGTGGGGCTCAATCCCAGGACCCCCGGGATCATGACCTGAGCTGAAGGCAGACGCTTAACTGACTGAGCCACCCACGTGTCCCTGTCCATTCCTAAGTTGATGACATTTGGTTTATTGTTAGCTTTTGGCAATTATGAATAACATTGCTATGAATGATCATGCAGAGGTTTCCATGAAAACATTGGTCTTCATTTCTCTTGGGTAAATGCCTAGGAGTGGAAATCCTAGGTTAATTTTACAAGAGATTGCCAAATCGTTCAGCCAAGGGGCTATACCATTTTGCATTTCCAGCAGCAATGTGGAAGAGTTTCAGTTGCTCCATTTCCTCCCTCAGTATTTGGTTGTGTCGGTTTTTTATCTGATCTGATAGGTGTCTAGTGTTATGTGATTTTGGAATCATACCTGTTAGAATGAGATTTGAGCAGTCATTTCATCAGTGAAGAGATATGCCATATAAACACAAGTACGGATGTTCCACAATACTCATTAGGAAAGTACAAAAGAGAATAGAGCAGCCTAGTCATGGCACCCAGCAGCCCTGGTGCCAGACGCCTGACTTCCGATCATAGAAGCAACTCTGACAAGCTGTCTTGGTCAGCAGGTTACTCAGGCTCCTCGTGGCCCACTTGCCTCATCTGTAACAACAGTTCTCCCTGCATATTGAGTTGCAAAGATTAAAGCCTGTCATCTATTGAGAACTTCTAACAGGACCTGGCTCCTAGTATACACTCAATAAATGTTATCACTGTTACCCTTTTTTCCAAATGGGGTCCTTGAGGCTCACAGAGGTTAAATAATTTTTTTTAAAGATTTTATTTATTTATTTGACACAGAGAGAGAGAGAGAGAGAGAGAGAGAGAGAGAGAGAGAGAGAGAGAGAGAGATCACAAGTAGGCAGAGGCAGGCAGAGAGAGAGGAGGAAGCAGGCTCCCCGCTGAGCAGGGAGCCCGATGCGGGCCTTGATCCCAGGACCCTGAGATCATGACCTGAGCTGAAGGCAGAGGCTTTAACCCACTGAGCCACCCAGGCACCCAGAGGTTAAATAATTTGTCCAGGGTTTCCCAGCCAGTTAAGTAATAAAACTGTCTCCATGTCTAATTTAAATGATGTTAGTATAATTTATCTGTTATGCTATTTTAGAATGTGATAATATGACTAGTATTCACCAATATTAGACTCTCCTTCACTGCTTGAATGGGCAGCAGGGGACACTTTCCAGACTCCCTCGTGATGACACAGGTCCACGGCACTGATTCTGGCTGAGGAAAGGGAGCGGATGAGTTCTCCATCAGTGGGGCCGTGAAAAGCCCTGCAGGATTCTCCATTTTCTCTCTTGTCCTGCTGTACAACCCCATCAAAGTTCTTACTCCACAGTGGAAGCCAGGGGTCTGGCGGGAGCAGTCCCGGGGAGCCTTTGTCTTCCGGTGTTCTATCAGGTACGACTAATGAACTAGGAGAAGACATTCTCGGGCTGTTGACCACTGGTCAGTCTGGGCAACTGACATTACAATTTCATTTTCATGATTGGGTAGACAAAACAATTACAAAAATCGAATGTACTTCAGTTTTCTGACCAATACTAGGGAGAGAGAAATCATGCTCTTCAGAAAAATCATTTTTCCAGGTTTTCCTTATTGTTACGAAGATGTAAGCACCTTCTACCAAAAACATAGTTGGTTAATTACCTCCTCTGTTACTGACCTAAGAGCCCTCATCCAAGCTGGCAGGGATATGGCAAAGCCTTGTTAAATGTTTGCAAAATGCTGTCGCGTTCCCAGGTGAGGGCCACGCTCTCCATGCGCAGCATTACAGTTGTAGTGTTTTCCTGCTGCCAAAGAGAACCTGCTCCAGAATCTGCCTCCAGCATGTCGGGCTACGGGCCCGGGGGTTGTGAGGGGAGCATCGGTACTTGCTCCATTGTTTAAAAATTGTTCAGCCTGCCTGTGATCTAATGAGGTTTATTTTTAGAGGTGGTGTGCTGGCAAAAGTCATGTCTTTTAAAAAGCCGCCCCAAATGGTGTTACAAACATCAATCAGAGGGAAAATCCAGGCACAAGCCAGTAATTTCCCCAGATTCCTTTTGCTTTGTTTGCTTTGTTTGTTTCTTTAAAGATCAAATTCAAATAGCATTTTATCCTTTCTTTCACTGCATTAACAGTGGCCCTGAGAATATCTCAATCTCCTTAAGAGAAACCTTTGCTATGTAACAAACCCCTGCACCTTCCTGGGCTCATCTGGCGGGCAGCGGACTCGGGCCGTCAGTCAGGCGGGTAAGCGCTGGCTTCTTTCTGGGCCGGCTGCTGGCCGAGTTGTATTTATGGCGAAGGCTATGGTCACTATCAAAAGAAACACGGGCTCACTGCCTCTGAACTCCTCCTCTGGAGCAGAAGAATGTTAAACTGGACAGCTGTCTGTGAAGACAATCAACTAAACATATGCCCACTTTCAAAGGAGGGTCTTGTTTCGCTGGTCTAACTTTTGGAAAAATGGCTTTTTCTAAATGAGTTTTAGAAAAGCAGTAATAAGCCAGGCTACCCACATTATACTGATTTCTACATTACCATAGAAAACGCACATTTTTAAGGGTGTATATCGTTTATTAAATGGATCCTTCTAGGGTAGTAATATTAATAATTATATAATGCATAATGGAATTATATGTGATACTAGTTTTATTAGGGATATGATTTATGATGCATTAAACACTAATCTTATTTAATCCTCCTAATAGTCCTAGGTGATAGGTATTATTTCATTTCCCCGTGACAAATGAAGGAACTGAAGGTTTTAGAGAGTTTGCTTATCTATAAGTGGATAAGCAGGGATTTCAGTCTGTTGTCTAAGCATGTGAGTCACCAGGCACCACGGAGTACAGGTCGAGAATATTCTAGGCTAACCATTTTTGATGATGATCAGAAAAGTTCATGAATTATTGTTGGTTTAAGTATTATCCTTATCTAGGAAGAGAAAATGGTAAACATAACATCTGTGGACTCCCCCAGGCCCCAGTGGAAGGAAAATCAGATGAAGATGTAAATTGGAAAGGGGAAAGAGGTCTTAAGTTTCCAGATTCATTCTTAGTGGCACATTCTTAGATGCAGTGGCAATGTATAGAAACCACCGCCAAACAGTAAGAGTTTTAGGTGACTAACGTGCAAGTACAATGAGAATTATTTCTGTCAAAATGCCAGCTGATTTCTACAATAGAGATTAGGGTATCAGGGCAGGGCAAAAACAGTAAGGTTCAGAATGTTCATTTGAAAAGACATCATGATCCTTTACTTTGTAAATAATGAATGTAACTAAGGTACTGGAAATTCCTTCCAGAATACGTTATTAACCCTTCGCTGGAGAAGACAGTGAACAGGAGGCTAGGAGGTACAGATTCTGGTCCTGCTCTTAATTCATTAGCTATGAATTGTGACCTTGGACGAGTCCCATAACCTCTGCAGACTTCAATTTTTTCATCTACACAATGGCATCTCTGGTTCCAATTCTACAATTCTGAGTCTATGAGTCAAACTGGTCTCCTCTTTGCTAATGGCTCAATTTTACTTTCCATACACCTCTTAGGGAATTGTCAGGGAGATGCCGGAAAATGCAATTCGGTTTTCACATGAGTTTCTTTGCTCACTCCACGCCCCCATGCTGCTGTTTTTAACCCCTTTGTCATTGCAAAAACACTTTCAAGGATAGTGGGGGAGCAAGTAAGAGGAAAATAATTTACCATAAGACTGGGTTTTACATTTACATGCAAAGCACTCATGTCCACTTTGCCATCTCTTTCATTGTTCCGCTTTTCGATTATTCTGTTACGTTGGATTGTTTTTCATTTGCTGCAAAATGCTTCTTAAAAAATTGTAACTTTGAAAACCAGGGTGGATACTTCTATTCAAATTAGCAAGAAACAAAATAGTTTGACTTTTACCTACTAGTTTTCCATGTGTAATGGTTTAGCTATTATTTTAGCTGCTAGAATAAACTGATATAAGCATAAGGTTTTAGGAAAATTTATAGCTTAATAAGTATATTAACAAAAACTGCATTACCAGGTGAAACATACCAATCTCCTTTATCCTGGAAAATAATTTAACACTCCTTTTTGGGAGCATATATTAAAAACAATACTACAAATATACAATCATGACCTTACAGAAATGCATTGTATTACATAGGAAATTAATACCCAGATGATATCAAGACCATGAAAGAGAAGGAAGGCATAGTCCGCAGCTGACCTTGAAACCCCAGGCTTGTTTTACTGACAACAAAAACAACAACAGAACACCTAAGGAGCATGTAAGACCATCTCCTAGAAGATAATCCTCAAATCTCAAGACACTTAGGCAGAGCCCCCAGAGAGAGACCCCATGTTTTTCATCAATAATATCATTTAACTTGTAGGCCTTTACTGAAAGAAATAATTATCTTCGGCCATCCAAGTGTTTGAGTTTTTTAGTCCTATTCCTATGGACATGTTTAGCTTATATAAATCAGTAAGCAGCAGCGTTTAGCCAGGGACAGAGAGTTCACTTGATGTCATAGACCCCATGGAAAATGGTACTGCTTGTTTTATTGCTCAGGCTGACGAACAAGATTATGAGCTCCTTTCCAAATGCTTCGAATTTATACTTGCACTAAATATGAATGGCCTAGGGCTGAAATTGGAAATATGTGACATCTATGTGATCACAACCCACTTCAAAAACTAGTGCCCATAACTGATCGTACCCCTATTTCCTGCTGAGCCGAACTCAGTCTCAGAATCCCCAGCAGCAAAAGCAGCTGCTATAAGAAAATAGTGAACTCTTCGCTGCCCATATTCTAAGAATTAAAATATCTTATTAAAAGTCTCAAATGTTTGCCTCTTTCCTTATTACACTTTGACTTTTCTGAAGTTTTGAAACCTTTTGTTTTCATTTTGGTATTTTTTTTTTTCAAGAACCACTTTTTATTGCAGATTTTAAAATTCCCCACAGCACTGAAACACTTTTAAAAATCCATTAGGGACTCAGTAAATATTTGTGTTTTGAATAGCCTAAATGCTAGAAACAGAAGACCGAAATATCATAGAGCCAGAGAGGACTTGGTCTCAGGACTATCTCAGAACTGGGTGTCTGCTCTCTCCAGATACTCATGGGAAGGATCTTGGGCCATACGGCCCCCAAAAAGTAAGGCCTGGGAAACCGGCAAAGAAGAAACATGGAAGTTCCAGTTCCTTTTGTGTTACAAGTTTCCAAAATATGAGGAAATAGGCCAAATGCCTAGGACTTTGAAATGATAATGTTTGATTTAATGACTAACAGGGAAACGCCCACTGAGCAGTTCATGGACAGTGTCTCTCCTAAGTCAGATCCTGTTGGCAAATGACCAAAGAACCTTTCTCTCCTGATCCAGCCAGGCATTTCCATGGCCAGGAAGCACTTTGCCATCAACTCAGCATTAAAAAAAACCGAGAAATTAAAAGGTACTACTTGCAATTAATCTAAGAATTCCACCAAATATCCCAAAATTGGTGTTGGAAACACATTTGAGGCCTTAACTTAGATTTCAGAGGAGAGCGTTTCTTACATAGAAATGTCAAGATAGTGCCTTAAGCCTAATTTATTTTTAAAAGAGAAGCAAAGATTTTTAAATGTTCTAGTTTCTTTAAAAATATACTGGATAGGGCGCCTGGGTGGCTCAGTGGGTTAAAGCCTCTGCCTTCCGCTCAGGTCATGATCTCAGGGTCCTTGGGATCGAGGCCCGCATTGCATCGGGCTCCCCGCTCAGCGGGGAGCCTGCTTCCTCCTCTCTCTCTGCCTGCCTCTCTGCCTACTTGTGATTTCTCTCTCTCCGTCAAATAAGTAAATAAAATCTTTAAAAATTAAAAAATATATATTGGATAAACGATGCACTAGGGCTAACCTGAAGGTAAACGCATTGAGATCACATGAATTCCCCTTCAATCTAAGTATGCATCCTGAGATACTCGGGTTGATGAACCTTTGAGATTTTGAGGGTTTCTAAAGTAAGTCTTTAATACCAACATCGCTTTTCTGATTCCAGTTAATACTCAGTTTTCAGCTGAAGAAAATGATAAAAAGGTAAGAGTTCCGATTATTTTTTTTAATGTGAGTGAATGAGAACATATTTAGTATAAGTTTCTAGTCATTCCTTTGTTCCTTCCACTTGCACTGAGCACCTGCTCTGTGCCAGGAGTTCCATTGGCCGCTGGGGACTAGGCCGTGAACAAAACAAATACTCAAAGGACCTTATCATTTAGGTTGGCAATTTCACCACGAAATAACTCCAGAAAGCAAGAAGTCAACAATGGAGACCAGGGTGCTTCTATCTATCAGGGTACTTGTGAAACTATTGCTTCCGGCAGAGGTGGTTTAGATTACACAAATTTTGATTTGCTCTATACAAGAAATTTCAATTAAAACTTAAAAATGCAGAAAGTCTACTATAGACACACTAAATTATTATTTCTGAATGTGTTGAACGTGAAAATGGCAAAGGCATTTATTTATTTACTTATTTAAAGAGGGCGCCTGGGTGGCTCAGTGGGTTAAAGCCTCTGCTTTCGGCTCAGGTCATGATCTCAGGGTCCTGGGATCAAGCCCCACATCGGGCTCTCTGCTCGGCAGGGAGCCTGCTTCCCCCTCTCTCTCTCTGACTGCCTCTCTGCCTCCTTGTGATCGCTCTCCCTCTGTGAAATAAATAAAATCTTTAAAAAAAAAAAAAAAAAAAGTGCTAGTTATTCTGGAAATACTTTAACCAGGGCAGTTTGCAGGGGAAATCATGACCACTGTAGGTTAATGGTCATTGGCTTCATGTTCGGCCCTCAATTAAATTCTGAACTTCAATTGTTGTTACTTAATTGACTTGGTTATATTTCACGTCAGCATTTCAAAATGGCCTTCCCTTTAAAAAATAAAAATTACGTTGACATAGCACCATGGGTCTTTAGCTGAGCCTGACATTGCTGCAGTCCCACACTGTTTTATATATGGTTGGGCCTAGAATTTGCTTAGCTTTGCTATCACTAGGGTACTCCCCATCATCCTTGCCTTCGATAGAAGACAGCTATAGATAAATCCAAGTGAGGAGGGAAAAGGAATGAAAAACTAAATGCATCGGTCGCCATGATTATTAAGATGCAAGATAAATCTACAGATACACACTTAGAATATTCTAAGCACAGGGGGTTAGTCTTAAATACCTTCAGGACCACAATTAAATATCATGTCATGCCTGTTTTAAAAAGGTCCTATCGGTATTTTTTCCTTCCAAGTGACTCCAAATGTTTTGTTGTTCCGCTTAACTAGATGAAAACTTAAATCCCCTTCACTTACACACAAGGACAATAAGAACAAGTCGGGTTTATTTAACTAATGAGTTGGATTTTATAGACCGTAGATATGACGCCAAGATCTAACTCTGCTGACGGAAATGAATTAAGGCATCAAATGAGCATCCCCCCTCCGCCTGTATTGTGGAAAAGTTTTAAAAGTCTTTTGGCAGTACTTTGATCCGGCTTTGAAATCATTTTAGTGGATTACTATTGTATGAAAACTCTAATTTATTGTGCTTGACCTACGCAGCTCTTTGTCTCACAGCCATATTCAAAACAATAGCAGGAAAGCGAAAAACACAAGGGTAGCTCAAGCTGTTCTGGTTATTCTTTCATAACCCATCTTCCTTATTTAATCTTTGGAATCCAGGCATGGTCTTAATAAAAGATCACATTGACTATATATGGGAAGGTTAGTTTGGGGCATGACAATGAGAGGGTCCCCATTTTGTCACCACCACGCTTCCGTCACTGAAGAGTGGCTTTGGGGACAGGTTGGGAGAAGTGCTGCTCTGTAAATGGGGACACTGCCACCCCATGGGGGTGAATCCCCTTTGTGTGCCTTTCAGTTTCCTCTCCCACTGAGCTAGCTCTGTTCCTTTACCCCAAGGAACCACGTCCCAGTTGGGAGACTTTCTCCTCCCCTCCCTGCTGAGGCAACTTGCTCCCATCGGATCACGGGGAAAATGGCGAGCTTCTTCTAAGAACACACAGGAGCGCTTCTCTAATGAAATCAGATAGGCATTTTACTCATTCGTCATTTTAATCAGCAGACACCCCCCTCCNCCCCCCCCCCCCCCCCCCCCCCCCCCCAGCTCAGGCTCAGAGCCGCTGTAAACCTCACTCGTGCTTCTGGCCCCATCTGCCAAGACACTTCCTCAGGGCCTCAACCTCAGACCACATCAGACCCTGTCAGATCTTATCTGAGGACGTCCACGATTCTTCAGGGGTACTTGCTCCCTGCCCATGCCCACCCCGAAGACACACGGATCGGGATGTCGACGGGATGCGAGTTCGTTCTGGGTTTGCCAGAGAGGATTCGAGTCTGTGAGTCGTGAGGAAACGCGGGACACGTGGCCGCGCGTGCAAGAGGACAGGGGAGAGGCGGGCGAAGTGAGGTGGCACATGGAAGCAGCAAGAATTCGGTCAGTCGAGAGACTGGGTGTGTAGTGGGGGCGTGTTAAAAAGAGCAGACCACTGAGGTATCTCGGTTCCGCAGAGGCAAAGGAACAACGGTGGAGCCTTCCGAGCCAGGCGAGTGGATTAACTGTCCGCTTGGCCGCCGTGCGCTAATTAGCGTGGCCCACCAGGGGCCGTTTAGTGGACGACCCCATCCGAGCTCGAAGCGATCCCCTCGGGGCTTGCATGAGTTAATGCACCCCCCCAAAGACCAACAATTTATCGTCTCTTCCAGCATGGCCGCAAGCCTCACAGACGATGAGCAGGTGCACACACCTCTAGTTAGAAGACCATCATTTCCCCTGGAGATTCGGCTTTCTCCTTCGGACCCCTAAGCTTTCCCTTTTATATGCGATTTTGGGAGTGTTGAGAAGAGTTGACATACACCTCACTAGAAGGCAGATGAAAAAAATTCTCACTTTTTTTTTGGGATGGGGTGGTGCGTAGGGATGAGCATGGAAAGGAGTCTATGAAGCCACCTGAAATATCCGTGCGGGATCAGCTTTGGCCTCAGCAGACCCTGGGCCACGCTTCCGATGGGGTCCTTTGTCTGTGACCGCAGGTGCTTGGCAAGTCCATATATGCCAGAGAGAACATCGTTTAGTTTTACACACACTCCTGCTTTACCCACGCTCCGTTGGCATAATTCATCAGTGCGGTTTGCGGAACGCTCCGTAAAACAAGATTTGGCTTTAATGTTAATGTTCTAATGACAACAGCAAAAAAAAAAAAAAAAAAGTCTTCATGGCTCACTTTCTAGGGCCATCTTATTGTGAAAACAAGACAAAAAACCCCAAACAAGTAAATAACACCTATCGCTAGAACAGAGGTAAGTATTTCTACCACAAAAGGAAAAAGAACAAGGAGATTTTAAACCTCCCACTTGGGAACTTGACTCCTGTCCCTCTACACTCTTCCAATGGAGGAACAGTACTAACAACGGCGTTAGTTTTATACGGGCAAAAGCTTAGTTTGAGTAACTTGTGACTTTACCATAATATGTACAGTTTACTGGTTTCTTTCCCACTTTTTAGGGCCAAATGTTAAACCTCCCTTCGTGGAGAAGAGGTGTTGCCTCTGCAGAAAACACCAACACCTTCTCCTAACATATTAGGTCAGGGCACCAGGTAGGAGGAGAAATACAAAATGCGAGCACCTCTTTTTTTTTTTCATTTGTGCCCCCTCCTCATAAATTTGTTTGATGTAAAACAAACAAATCCTTGATAAGGTTTTAACAGGCTTTTCAACATCTGTGCAGATAAATGTAATTTATTCCTAAAGAAAAAGCAGCTTAGAGGAGGCCATGAAAATGGTTTAAGAACAGTTTTGGTTAAAGTGAGTGTGTGTGTGTGTGTGTGTGTGTGCGCACACGCACGTTAAGGTAATNTAAGGTAACGGCAGTGGTTTCAGATCACTCCCTTGCACTCACAAAACCTGCCTGATAACTTTTACACTGAAACAGACGCCTGCCGGAGCCTCCTTCCCAGCTCATGTCCCTCTTTTTTTGTTCAGTGCAACCCACAATGGAGTTCAGATCCACGCGTCTGGACCGGACGTGTCTGTGTCCTTCAAAAGGAAAGGCAGATGGCAGACTTTTGCAAACCTTTAGGTACCAAATGAACAAAGTACAAATGGCATATTTAGTCTTTTGAAAGAAGCAAGCGATGTATGTAACTTAAAGGCGTCTGTGGAAGTTCTCAGTTAATTCCAAAGTCACATCTTTGACATTTTAGAGGATATGTATTTTCAGCAAGGGGGCAAATATTTTAGGAATACATTTTGGGGGATAGAGAAGTTTTTAGCCTCCCAAAAGGCATTTATCCTCCCAAAAGGAATTTATTGATGTTTTCCTTTAGATTGAAGTTGGTCTGCAGTATAAAAAGCAAATAGATTAAAGTGAACAAATACAAAATCCCTTTTATTGTGCTTATTTGAAAAAAAAATCACTCCAGGTTTATTTCTGGTATACTTAATTCATTCAAAGCTGGACACTACTAATACCTAAGTTATCTGAGTGTTATTACATAGTATAAAATGTAGATACAAAGCAGCGCACAGAATGTGCTTTTAAAAAATTGTACTCCTAAAAATACTGAGTACCCATACATACCGACAAGTAGCCGTGTTTAAAAATAAACTTTTGCCCAGGCCGGTGCCACACTTCAATGGTCTCCCCTGAGCCCCCCAGTCCAAAGGAGGAGTATGGTTTCCAGACACAATGTAACTAATACTTTTACAGGAGATAAAGGGAAAGTCTTCGGTGTTCAAATAAGTATTATAAAAAGAGGAAATTCTCATCAAGTATATTTTTTCAGCTTGGCCTAATGCCAGCGAAGTCAGGAAACCGTAAAGACTGGACAAAATTAGCATGGGCTATCGTCAAGGTCTACCGAAGCCTTGCAGGTGAGAGCAAAAATCGAGTTTCAGCCTCCACGTCTTCCACTCTGCTAGGACAGNTCCACTCTGCTAGATTATTCCATGATGGGGATGCCACACTGGGTTGCCATGAGTGGATATGAGAGAATGGGGAAGGAGGCTGGGGAGAATGAATGGAGGTTTAGGGGGAAAAAAAATAAGAGGGTGATTTGGGAACTGGGAGAAGAATTGAAAAATCGCAACTTTCAGTCCCCACATTTCTTCTTTTGTTCAGTATACAAGGAGAAACCATCCGGAAGGAAGGGAGATTATGACTATCTGTAAACCAACTGTTTGACAGAGACAGAAATGCTGATAATGAGTGGGTTGTGTCTGTAGTTCTTGGCTGTTCACATCAGCAAGGGATGAAGGAAAACAGAAACTCTTGATATGTTTGTCTAAAGAGGTAGTGGCGTGGCCACGGGCAGCAAGAGTTCAGCTCAAGTTCAGGGCAGATGCGGCCAGGAGTTTACACGCAGGAAAGTCAAATTGCTTCCGGATTCACCTCTTCCTCCTGGCTTCTCTTCCAGGATCATCAGGGTCAGGCAACATTGTGGCATAAGGTGACGATGTCCGTGGGGAAACAGGCTTTGAGCAGGATGCCCCTTTCCCGGTTACAGTCCAGCTCCTGGATGAAGCCGTACCAGTAGATGACCAAGCCCGGCCCGAATCTGCAAAAAACACGGGAAGACAGCATGTGTGTATTGTATTGACGTCATTCTAGAGAAAGGTCATCTCAGAAGCATTGCTAAGATGATTCAGTGACATTAAAAAAAAGATTTATTCATTTGACACAGAGATTACAAGTAGGCAGAGAGGCAGGCAGAGAGAGAGGAGAGAGGAGGAAACAGGCTCCCCGCTGAGCAGAGAGCCCGATGTGGGCCTCGATCCCAGGACCCTGAGATTATGACCTGAGCCGAAGGCAGCGGCTTTAACCCACTGAGCCACCCAGGCGCCCGATTCAGTGACATTATTGCACAAAGCTTTTGTTTTGGTTGCTACAGTTGGGATGGAGGGCTGAACTTGCAGGAATGAGCTTATTCAATAGAAGTACTACTACTATCTTGGACAGATTTATGACCTTTCAAGGAACCTGAAGTATCGCAAAGGCACACACGACCCTAATTACCTTCCAGTGAGGTGTTAGGTAGTCACATCAGCCCGAGTTCACAACTGAAGAGAACACCAGAGTCTCCCCCCACTGATGAGCTGGGGAACACGAGACGTGGGATTTTATCTCCTAATGCTACCTTACCCTCCTTCTGTTTTCAACTAAGGGGGGAAATAAATGAGTGAAGAATAAGGCAAAAAGCGGAACAGCTCAAGGCCTTCTTCTGGCTAGCATGTTCTACGCACACACTAACAGGGCCAGAGCTCCCTTCTGTCATTTGTTCTTTCAACTCTTTAAAAACAAACAAACAAACCCATATGGCAACGGGGACTCCTCAGTGAGACCTCATCCCTGACCCTTCATCAGTGTGTACAACCTAAGTGTGAAATTGGGTTGTAGGTTCTTATGAAGATGATGGATAAGGTCATGTGGACTTGTGAAGGCGTATAGACAGATGCTGGCTTAAAACCTCCATCTTTCTCAATTGTGCCTCCAAATTATCTCCAAATTGGTTAGCAGCAGACTCCGGAAGTAGCCCCATAGACGACTTCACCCATCAGGAAGTTGAGACCTCTAGGCTGGGTTCATAAAGATGTAATCACTATCAATCACCGTGCCCACGGAGAGGTTCTGCACATCAGTTTCACGTTTTTCCTACTGAGAGTACTTAATTAAAGGGCAGCACTACTTTGGGTGTCATGTTGCAGGAATTTTGCAGTGAAATCATAAATTATGAATGTTGGGTTAGTAAAAGGATGTCTAAAAACAGAACTGCTTTCTGTATTCTGACATTACAGCAGGCTGAACCACGTTAGGCCAAAAAGCTTTTTCCTTCCATGATTTATTATATGCTGTAGTGTACTTGCCAAAACTAATAGTACAGGATGGGCTGCAAGATACTGTATGCACGGGAACAAGTTCAGTGGGATGTCACGGAATGGTTTATTTGGGGATTCACATCCGTAGGGTAGCTGAACTTGTAGGCAAGGTTAATTCAAACTTTTGGACAGAATCAGGAGATGGCAGCCCAACCACGAAGGAGAGGCTCTGGGGGGATCTGGGAGCTGTACACAAGGAGGTGGCATTGCAGCACTAGGCTCCAGGAGATTGCGCTGCAATCGGGGCTGCCTGCGGAGGAGCCTGGTGAGACCTTGCTTCCGTTTCGCAGAGGGTTTCTTAGTAACTTGTACTAACAATGGTCTGCAACTGGGACAAATACCATTTGGTAACTCTGTTTTACAGAAAACTCTGATTAGTATCAGATGATGTCGGATTTGTTAAAACAAGTCTGGCAAAGGCAGGAAGAGCTGCAATTCTGAGGACAGTGTCTATGGAGCCTCGAAGTTTCCTGTCCACGAAGCAGCCCCAAGTCACAGCCTCAACGGACCTAACAGTAAGCTCAAGACATTCCTCTGCTGGGTTAGGCAGCCATTCGGGATGTTAGGCAGCCATGATGTTCTTTAGAAAGGCACTAATATTTTTACAAAGGGAGGAAAAAAAAATGATCTAACCAGTCATGGAAAAGAACAAAAGAATATATGGGGGTCATAAACAACCAGCTCAGTATTTTAAAGATTTAATAAAACAAAAACACATATCACCAGCACTGAGAGAGCAGGAGCAGCAAGCACTTTCCCTGAACAGTTAAATCATGAGCCAAAGGACACGAAGCATGACAGCTCTTTACAAAAATGGCATTTTCCAGGCAGGAAAGCCAGGCTGGGGAGCACCTCAACGCCCAGGAAAATGGACTTGTTTCACTTGCGAGGCAACAGATGAACTCTGCAACTTGAAAAGGTTTTGTGAGGTGGTGAATGTGAACATTTCGTTGTAGTGGTTCACTACTAGGACTCCCTGAAGGTAGGATCATGGATCTCTGAATGATTTTCAGTATATAGGAGTAGTGACACATCATAAGGCTCCCCCGTCTAAGTCTGTTTCTTTCTTAGCTTGTGCAGGGAATGATAGTAACTCCCGCACTATTAGCCCTCTCCTGTGGCTCAAAAGCTCTAACAATATGGGCTTAATTAAAAACAAGGCAACACAACTTGTCCTTGTAAATGGCAATTGGGAGGTAAAGGCTTTCCAATTCTGTGTTCTTTGAAAGACAAATAATAGGGACTCATAGGGCAACAAATTTGGAAATTTGATGATTGAACAATATCTGGCCTCATTCCTGATACCTACTTTAGTATATTTCTGAGCTTTCTCCCACAACGCAGGATCCAGAGATTATCCAATGGCTGGCAAGATGACCTAGCAATGTATCTGAAGAGGCTGACCACATTAAGCAACTTTATAGAATCAAGTCCTTGGTTATCTGAACCAACAGAAGGGAATATTTTGGTTATTTAAAAAAAAAAAAAAAAAAGCAATCCAACTCTAGCATTCCCTTCTGAAAAGGTATAAACCACAGATAAAACAGGACCCAGGAAATTTTTATGTAGGTCAAGTACATGTTTGTGGGTTGAGCGATTTCACCTCTTTGATGCCTGTTCCTACTTTTTGTGGCACTACTAGACAAAAGTGAGATCACTGAGAAGGCAAACATAACCTTTGTGACCAACAAAAATCAAAGAGACTGTTAACACCACTTAAAAGGAACTGGAGTCCCTGGGTCTGGGGGAATGTGCAAAGCAGAGGGTTGGTCTGCTACTGGGTTTGCAGTCCTCCCTACCAGCGGGACACACTCAGGAATGGGACGTGTACAGATAACCTTGAAATGTGTTTACAGAATCCATTCAGTTGACTATAATTTTAAGGTTTTACTATACGCGTGATCAAGTAATAAGATCAAAGACTCCATCCAAATGGATTTTAAAGACTCCCATGGAACAGAGACCAGAATTCAAGGGAGTCCTTTTGCTTGCAAATGAAATACCACCAAATCTGCAAAACCAACAAATACCTCCTGGGAGGGGAGAAAAACAAAAAGAAAGGGGAGGTACAAGTCGAGAGCCAGGACAGACCTGCAGGGTGTGTATGAAAGATGAAGGTCCCCGTGAGTAACAACAGTCTCATAACACAGTCTCATAACAGTGTGTGGAAGGTGTTTCTCTGGTTTCTTCTCATTTTAGAGTATTTAGAGAAATTAAGTGGGAGACTGTGGAATGAAAGCTGGGAGCCCTGTGTGGTTTTTGTGCATATCTGTACCCCAGAGACGATCTCTGCTAGATTGTGATGCCGTGGAGGGCGAAGACCGTGTTTTATTTATACGTGTGTCCCCCAGGCCTAGCACGGTGCTCGCAGGTGGCAGCTCCTCTCCACGACAGGAACAGAGTTCACAATAGGATCAGACGGCTCTGTGCTGCTCACTCACTCACTGGCCGTCTAGCGGTAGCAGGCACGCCGGCAGGACTCCTCCACTGCCGGGGCCTGGCCTTTTTGCTAGTGACCACAATGAGCACATGGATGGCAAACTTAAAGATCACGCGGATGACGGGAAGAGTGACAACAACGTTATGTGTTACCACTTTCGTGGCATTTACTATGTGCCAGACACTGTTCTGAGCACTTCACACACATTGACCCATTTACTTCTCAGGGCAACTCCACGAGGTAGGTGCCATGAATGTCCCCATCCTGCAAATGAAGAAACTGAGGCACAGAGCAATTAAGCAGTGGCCAAGAGTCTCCTGGCTGAAAAGTGGAAGACCTGGTTTTGGAACCCCGGCAGTCTGGTTGCAGGGTCCGTGACTGTCTCACTAGGAGGTAGCGATCGGCCTGTTATCCAGGGAGACATCCTACTAGACTCTAACCCGAAGAGAGGAAGTGCCTTCTGTAGCAGCGAGACCCTGCCCAGAGTGTCGCGCAGGGTTCTGGTGTCACGTTTTAAGAGGAATCTCTCTGGTCTGGAGTTGATCCGGAGGAGAATGCTAGGATATCCGAGGAACTGTTAGAACAACAGTACGTGTGACCTAGAAAGCAGCACGTAGGGTGGTAACATGCTCATCCGCTAGCCTCTGATTTTTAGGGCACTCCTGGGGAGAAGGGATTAGATTCCTGCTGTAGCTCTCCAGCAGACTTAGGGAAAAAAAAAAAAAAAAAAAGTTACCAAGAACTGTATATTGATTTAACTTGAAGAAAAATCTTTCTACCAATGTAGCTTTTGAAAACAGTCAGCTGCCTCACAAATTAGTGACATTTCTGTGACTGGATCTATTAAATCGAGGCTGGGCTTTCATCATTTAAAAGAAAAAAAAAAAAAGAAAATGGAGCCAGCCTGTAAGGTTTTTTGTTTTTTTTATATATGAAATCCTGCATACTCAGCGTCTTTTGAGACATTAGTTGATCTGGCAACAATCAGCTGGAGCTAAGCAACAGCTGCCCCCTTCAGACAAGACATATGTTTCAGGTTTGGCGTGGTCCCCACCATTCTCCGGTACTCCCTGAGGTCGAGGCTCAATACAGGTACCATTTATCACCGTGCCGGTGCCGCGGACTGTCCTTGTGGAGACCCATTTCTCCACACTCCCATCTCTATCAGATTTGGGAAGGCAAGAGAACGGCAGAGGGTTTCGTGTTTCAAGAAGAAATCGAAGAAGCCGCATTTCTTACGTCCTGCCTACTTTGCTCGCTTAATAAGCTGGACTTGAGTAATCAAAGACCATTCTTCACACATGCAGTATGGAAAGGCCTACTGGCTTTTGATTCCAGTTACGCTTTAAACCCAGACGCTATGGCAGAAGGAGTTACTGAAGGAGATTATCAGTAAGTAGCAACTTTTCATCAAAGCTAACCAGTTATAAAGCAACTCTGTACTTTTACCCTAACGGAGCTCCCTGGCTCCTACCTTGGATTGGACGCCAACACCTCTGCCTGCTGCATATTTAGGACACTGGGGTTACCCAAGGATCTAGAGAAGTCATATATAAAATGAAGAATTCTGGATGTTTTCTACAGTGCTGTGGTTTGGGTGTTGCTTGGTGATCGGGGTTCCGAGGCTACAAATAGGAGATGGAGACAGGGTGTGAGAGGGCTGGTTCTGGGCGGAATGCTTGCCATTCAAGGCGAGTGACTTCTGACAACTGGGGAAGAGGCTTTCGAAAACCTCCAACTGTGGCCATCTGAGGCTGTTTGGTGGTGGGGAAATAGGCTTCGCCAGTCACGGGTGCCAAGGACAGTCCAGGATAAGCAGGTGCTGGTTATGCTTGTTAAAAGGAGTAGGGCAATCTGTAATAGATTGTTAAAAGACTGCTACCAAGAATGTTTTACAAGTGGGACTTCAGTGAGTAAATGCTTAGTTTTCCAGAAGCATTTAGCTGTCCTCGGGTCGTCTCCTAGGATGTCAAAATACGGATGTGACTCAAAATATGAATTTGAGTTATGAATCATGTCTTTCACTGCAGGATGTTCTCTGAGAAACTCAGAGGTAAGGACAGAAAATCTGGGCCCTTAAATTCAGGAAGGATTTGCTTACTCTTTCTTAGCTATAAAAAAAAAAATACACCGCCTTTCCTTGCCACATCTCTACACTATTTTTAATAAAGCAGGCATTTCGGGCGCCTGAGTGGCTCAGTGGGTTAAAGCCTCTGCTTTCGGCTCAGGTCATGATCTCAGGGTCCTGGGATCGAGGCCCGCATCGGGCTCCCTGCTCAGTGGGGAGCCTGCTTCCCTCTCTCTCTCTGCCTCCTTATGATCTCTCTCCCTCTGTGAAATCAATAAATAAAATCTTTAAAAAATAAATAAATAAAGCAGGCATTTCTTGGATGGTATTTTTACTTATGGAGAAAAGGAAGATTAAGTGTCTATTGTTGGCTTTTTCCTTTAGGCTTCTTCAGAGAGTGCTGAAATGAAAGGTTGATGAAGAAAGTCAGAGGTTTCTAATCACACTGTTAGAAACCATTTTGCTAAATTAGCCCCAGTAACTAACTTCCTGGTTGGTGTCCTGAGATTTCAGAAAGTCCTTGACCAGACATTAGATCTATAATTGTTTTGTCTAAAAACACATCAAGGAGTGCCCCGCTGGCCCAGTCGGTAGAGCATGAGACGCTTGATGTTGGGGTTGTAAGTTCAAGCCCCATGTTTGGATGTGGAGATTACTTAAAAATAGTCTTAGAAGACATACACATTTAAAATGATATGATTCCAATAACCAACACTAAAGAGGTAACAACATCACCACACTTATGACGCGGCGGGCAGGGTCACAAGCCCTTTTCCACGTCCAGATTTGATACTCACAAGCAACTTAGGATTGTTCCCATTTCACAGGAAGAAAAACAGGAGGCACAAAAAGGGAGGCTTTGAACTCCAGCAGTCTGGCTCTCTGGCTTGTACTTGCAACCACTACATTATGTGGTCTCTCACTGTGCTTTGTATTTTTACAGCAATTTCTAACAGTCATTCAACTGTGGAAAAATATTTACAACCCCTGGAAAAGAGAGCCAGGCAGGGGCCCAGAAGGCAGGCGACTCATCAAAAAACCAGTATAGGAGTTGAGATTCACCTGTCTACAAGGAATAATTCTTCAAGAGTGAAGTCAATAGTCTCACACTAAAAAGTTTATCTAGCTACTCACTTCGATTTAAGTGTCACAGTGTTTAGGAAGTATATGGAAAAGCGACTTATAATTCAGGTAAAAGAAATTAAAATGATTACATTTGAGGGAGCATATTTAAAGCATTTGACAATCAGTAAAGTAAACTAGGGAATGAGAATTACTGAATCAGTGCATAAAGTTCAGAGAAGAGAAATGTTTCCCGCTGTGAGGGGATTCAGAAGTTATGGGGCGGAATCTAAACATGAGGAAAGAGGAGTAAATCCAGAACACTGCCTCAGCCTGTTCACGTAAATGGAAATAAACAGCTGGAATAAGTTATGAGGAAAACTGAGGGAAGCAACGGGTCTAAGTGAGCATATCAGGTGGAGATTTGTTTTCCCAGAAAAGGAGGTTCAGAATTGCTAAGCAGGGTTATGCAGTGAACCCCAAAGGCCCCTCTTTGCTCCTAAAATACCTCACTCACGTATAGAGATGTAGCTTATGATTGTTATGTTTATTTTCAGTTCTAAGAGAAAAATCACATCTCTTTAAAAGATCAGTATATTTGTTATGTCTTTCGGTAATATAAAAAGGAAGGGTGGTGGGATTCATGCATTAAAAAATTTGCCTCTTTACTACACAGAATGAGGGAAACTCATGAGGTTGATCTAATACTTCCCTTTGCAATGAGCTGAATCACCATGATTACATAAAAAAAGGATCGTCGATGCACTAGGGTTCTATAATATAAATCTGGATCGACACAAGAAACAACTTTCAAGTGAAAGATAACAGGACTATGGAAGGATTTGGGGAGTTTAGTCAAGTTTCTTGTTCATGAGGGTCTTCATCAAACAAAAATAAAACAACCATATTGATTCAAATCTTGGTTTCCAGCCCAAATCTTTTATTTCAATTCACAGATAAATTAAAAAAAAATCCTTCTCCNGTCAAGTTTCTTGTTCATGAGGGTCTTCATCAAACAAAAATAAAACAACCATATTGATTCAAGTCTTGGTTTCCAGCCCAAATCTTTTATTTCAATTCACAGATAAATTAAAAAAAAAATCCTTCTCTAGAAGAATGGCACCAGAATATATATATTCTAAGGTTTTTTTCTTTTCTCCTTTTGAGTTGCTGTGTGGGCTCTGGGCTGTCTTCTGAGGATGTGTGCAGACATGTGGCTGTTGGAAGTCAATTGTTTCACCATCAAAAAGACTTGCATGTGGTTTTTATGAAGGATGCATTCAAACACAGTTCAGGACGGCGGAGAAATAGAAAACATCTTGTAATTGTTTTAAAATAAACTCTTCCACTGTTTATTTCGTTTTAATCTGCATGTTGTAGATTGGTTATGCACTTGTTAATCACTGTTGTATGTATCTCCAGACAGAGTTGTAAATAACTTTTCAGTCCAACTGAAATATGCTTGCACATGTTTATGTGCAAAGTATGTGTATAAATACGCGTACAATAATAGATTAGTGACCAGGTAATACAGCATCGTAAGTTTCTGGCACTATGGTCAATTTAATATACAATGCAAATATTCTTTTTCTGCACTTTCTAGAGATGAAGTAAAAATATTAACTTGCTTGTTTCATTTACTTTCTTGTTTGGCAGGTCTGGATTTGCAAAATGAAGTGACTGAACGGAGAGAACCCTAGTTACGAATATTCTCACTCGATTCATGGGGCTGTTATTAAAAATGCAACTCTAGCTCTTTGTAACAGTGACTCACTAGAATTTTGAAAATAAAAGGAAAAATATAAATACTCATTTCATATCAGGTCTTTATGCCACATAGTAAACAAAAAATACATTATTTTGAAGAAAATTTAAAATGTATATAAATATACAACCACAACCACCTGAAATTCTCCTTGATGTTTATATAACTTGGCATTTTCACGTCGACATTAAATTGCCTGGAAAAGTGCTTAATTTCCACTCCATTTTGTCCTGTGTTGGATATGCTTAGATGCCATACTTAACAGTCTCTGCAGCCTGTTGTGAATCTCCTCTCACAAGAGGAAAATGGAGATGAGTGGGATAGAAACCAATGGCAGAAGCTCGTCTGTCTTTCATCTGCAGTCTTTAATATGGGTTTCCTTAGAGAAATGCTTATTCTTGGGGACTGGGTCAGCCCCTCTGCATTTTACCTACCAAGAATAGGTAGGTGCGTGTGAATCTTTGCCCAAGCTTGCACGTGGCTTCACAGCAGAATAGGACAAGCTCACGTGGTCATGACCAGTTCTGTCCCTGACTCAGTTCTTTTGTCTATAAAATGGGTGTGATGCAGAACTTGGCAGATAGAAAATAAAAGAGACCCAAAAAACAAGGGGATAGTTAGGAATTATCCCACAATCTTTATCCAAAAGGTCTTCTGAAGGTTACCATTTTAAGCAGAGTTTAGTCCCCATTTTCTGTGATGACACAATTATTGGGCACAAGGATTCTGGAAGATGTTTCTTTTGGATGTGAATATTTTTAAAATTTAAAAAGCACCAAATATGTGTCCCATGTAAGTTGTCTTTGATGCTTGATGTCAGTGGCAATAATGATATTCCCTTAAAGGCATTTACTAAATATTTTCCAACTCGAAAAAACCCACAGAACTACACACAAGCCTGTGAACCCATCCTGCACAGAGCACAAGTCACAAAAGACTCCCCCTCTCTTTAAATAGCTTACAACTGAAATTTTCGTAACGTAGGATCAGAATCTACTCACACTTTCAGTGTAAAATAGAGGTTATCAATCGAATACACAAAATATTAAACGGTCCACAGCAAAAGAATAAGTACAGTGACAAGGTGGCATTCTAAAAGTCTTCCTAGACAAGGAGAATTCTCAGCTAAGTTGCATTGACTCACAAAATGGCCCTTTTAATCTTCTCCATTACAGAGTTACTTTTTGAGGTGAGAAGGAAGAATGCGATTCAGGGCCTGAGAGACACATCAAGGAATGATGCCATCAGATGCATATTGAGACTCTTGTTACGAAACTGGGAGATAAACTTAAATCCGAAAGTCCTGGTTTCTGTTTCAAAGGAGGACATATAGAATGGACAGCACATCCTCAAATGGGAAGAAGAGAGAAATACCCAACACCTAAACCCCAAAAGTCACCAAGTACCCAAGGTCATGTTTACTTTGAAAACATTTAAGTACTATGAGCATGAGAACACTTCAGGGGGACCTTGGGTGCAAATTATATCTACCTAGAATTTATACCCCAGCCTTCTTCCAAAAGTTGGGGGTACTTTACAAAATTGGTTGTGTGAATTATTACGTTTTCTGTTATTTCCCCAGGGAACCATGCCAAAGGCGAACCCATCATTTCACCTGATTTAGTGTTTGAGGCCAGAGATTTTATAATTGATATGACGACCATAATAATGGATAGTGATCATCATACTGGTAAAGCCTGGGCTGACGGCACAAATAGTCCATTTTGATGTTTACCACTTAAAGTCTACCATTGACTTGCTCTAATAAATTTTGAGGTTATTTCTGAACTATGCATTTCTAACTTTCTGAATACTAAATTTAGAAATGTGTTATAAAATAGAAAAGGTTTTCTTATATAAGTATTGCCTACTCCAAATAGGTTTTGTCACACAGTCTTTATTAGGTAGAGGGGGAAACGGGGTCTTTTTCCTTGGCTCGGGTCTCAAAAGATTATAGGGTAACCCAGAGTTCAAGCAGACATTTATCTCAAGGCACAAAGATTTATGCGTTCTGGATATATAAAAGTCTGCTTAAAATAAAAAATTATTGGAATTTTCATCCTTGGCAAAGTCAAATAACTAAAGGATTAAGGCTGATACATGTTGCCCTATAAATCTATCATTAACCAAATGTGACACAATGCTTCAGGTATGTCAAATCCCAACTTGCTCTAAATGGGTAGTTAAAATTTTCTCTCACAATAAATATTTCACGATAAGAAAAAGCTTGTCAGCTAACCAACACAATCCTCAAAAGCAAACCTCCCAATTTTTACAGATCCATGAAGGTAGGTAAAGGCTGCGGTGGGAGGAAGTAGAAGTTGCAACCATCCAGGTTATTAGCAAAAAAAAAAAGAAAGAAAAAAGGCCAGGTAAAAGGAAACAATTAAAACAGGACTCTTGGGGGGAAAATATATATGGATAATGTGGCCTTGCAGTATCAAACAGTTCCAGAATATGTAAACTCGACGAGAGTAGCTTGTGTATCAGCAGCCCACAGGGGTCAGCCAGTAAGTGCTGGCTGGGAAGATACAGGAATGCAGGGACCAACACCACCGTAGAGCTCCGCCCCAGGAGACGCTGGGGGTGACAACGTGCATTTGGAAACAAACAAAAAAAAAGGAAGTTTTTAAAGAGAAGATGAACCTTAAAAGTATGCCCAATTCTGCACTCTGAAGAGCTAGTCCCAGAGGCTCCGCTGCTCAGGATCTAGCTTCTTTTCAGGGGAGAGGATGCTGTGGTTTAAATTCTGGTGGGAAGCGTGAGTACTGCTTGCCACCTCCGGAAGGGACGCCCCTGGTATTTGTGGTCATGAAGGCAGGAGGGCAGGAACTGGCCGCTGAGGGGAAAAGCCTGAACATCCAGGAGCCAACTGCTGCCCGCGGGTGGCTCTCAAGTCCTTTAAATACAATCAATTTAGGTAGGCTTTTGTTTACAGTAGCTTTTATCTAGAAGATAAGGTTGTAAAAACGTCAATCACAGTGAAGTACTACCACTCCTGGCCGGTATCTCAGCCGGTTCATCTGTTTTACTTCTTCCTCCCTTTCCAAATACCTCAAGGTGTTTAAGATGAGTGAAAAGATATCAAACTATTAAAGTGAACTGTATTTGTGTATGACACATGGATTTGCACTCGGTGAACCGCAAATACCATCCCTGCGGTGCCCCTATCGTTTCCAAGTTCAGCAGGAGGGGCCCCGCCTGTGTTCCCCTCATGGCTTTACTCTGCAACGTAGAAACTCGACAGAATGAGCTTTCTGTGCCCTTTTCAATAGCGCTCCTTGGGGAAAAGGAGAGTCTGATGGTGCTATGTTGGGGTGAGGCTTTTCATCTATTTATTCCTGGCCTCTGCACCAAAGAGGCACGATGGTAAAATCATGAAACAGAACTAGAAAGTGGGGCTCAGGGAAAGAAGAGAGCAAATATCCTCATTTTACTGTTAAACTGAACCTCGAAGATCAACGGGATAGTTACAAAAATTTTAATGTAAGCCCATTAAGATCCTACCTGTTTCTGTGTATGAAGTCATGATTTAGTTAACAGATCCCTAAAATGAGGCTCTGAGGCAGGAAAGCTTTTTTTTTTAAGATTTATTTATTTATTTGACAAATAGCGAGAGATCACAAGTAGGCAGAGAGGCAGACAGAGAGAGAAGGAAGCAGGCTCCCTGCTGAGCAGAGAGCCTGATGCAGGCCTTGATCCCACAACCCTGAGATCATGACCTGAGCCGAAGGCAGAGGCTTTAACCCACTGAGCCTCCCAGGCGCCCAAGGCAGGAAAGCTTCTGAGTGAGGAGGGAAACTCAGAGTGGGAAGGTCCCCTGGGCCAGCTCTGGATGAACGGCAGTGAGGCGGACAGGACAGCCACAAGCAGGCAGACCCATGGGAGGGGTGGGCAGATGGGAGTCACTGGAAACAGACCTTAGTGCTGGAGAGGGCTGGCGGGCCCTCCCGAGTAGGTTAGGGTGGTGTTGAGGGTCCGTATGGTGGAAAATATCTGTCATTCTTTGGGTTTTGAGTCATTCCCCAGATCTGGGCTTTGTAATTGCTCGCCAAGTTGAATTGGTCCCCATTTGAATACAACTCAAGTACTGACCCATTGGTAGTAGTCCCCATCTTTGGAAGTGGTAGGAGATACAGACTATTATTTCCAGGAGTAAAATAATAATACCAACAATCCTATTTGGAATCGCCAGAACCACAATCCTGACAGCAGCTACACCTGAGCTCTTCCCCCGTGTGGTCTCCTTTAAAACAAAAGCTATGAGTGGCTAATAGGAGTGCTTCTATTTTAATGTTGAGAAAACGGATTACAGAGCTCTGCTCAATGGACCCTAGTGACCATGAAGAGCATTGACGCCAGTGCTTTCTCGTGCCTAACACTGTGCCAGCCACTTCCTACACACCATTTAACATCTGCAATGGACCCATGAGGTCGGACATACTAACAGGGCCATTTCAGAAAACAGAAAAGCAGATGTGGAGAGATCAAATTTGTTATAATACAAGGAGATAAAGCTCCAAGGTGGCCAAGGCGCCAACCCAGATCTGTCCCCCATTGCGTTCCCTCTCTGAATGACCTTACGTGGTCCTTTGCTTGGGACTCCCCTCAGTACTTTAGTGTCTAGTTTCAACACAAACCCTTTACTTCGGGACTCTTCCATGGGGGCAGAAATCCTTCCTCTTCTATAAAATGTGGAGGCTGAAGATCACCTTCACGTACCTCCTGTTTTTAACTGCCTGTGTCTTATAGCATTTGCATCCTGGAGTCAAGGTGGATTTGAGAATGAATAAGCTTCACAACACTTCAATTTGTGTATATTCATTATTGCCCCATTACAAAAATTCTACCCCAGAGTAGAATCTAATACACTTCTGCAACCTTTGTTCCCTCCTCCCCAATCCATGTCCAGAGGACTGGAAATAAACCCACTAACAAGAAGAAAACTGGATAGCCAAGTACTCATCAAGGCAGGGCTAGGAAATATTTCACCCAGACTTACCCAGGGAGACAAAGTCAAGATGAGGAACCAAGGGGGAGGAAGTGTGAGGAAGGGAGAGTTGAACAGCTCCTACATTTATAACTCAACTAGATGCTTCTCTGAGCCACAAGGCAGGAAAGGTCACTTCACAGTCATTCTTGCTTTTTTTTTTTTTCATTCCTGCCTTTAAAAAGAAAGGCTGATCAGCGTCATGTGACCAGGAGAAACTACTTCAAAAGAGACGGGACAGAAAACCTGAGTGATGTCAGTGATCTAAGTTTTATTTAAATATAGGTTCCTGTTCTTCATGACAGGACACTGCTGTGCCTGTTTCCATATTTAGGCCCCGGGTTGCAGGACAAAGGGGGCTGCACACACCAATTTCAGGGCAGGGCCCTGAGACTTCATTGTACTTATCCTAAACTATTTCCCATCAGACCAAGGGCACTGAAGACTCTCGTACTTAATTCTTCATCTTTGTAGCAAGTGGCTTTATTATCTAAAAAATGAGAACATGAAGGAACCACCTTGAGCATCTTAAACTAATATTTAAAGACTCTGGAAAGATGATAAAGGAAACATCTCACTCAGGAAGCAGATGATGGTTGCTGTTTGAGACGGCCCTGATAAAAGTAACATGAAAAGACTTTCGGGACCCCATGGCTGGCCCTAAGAGCAGACGGGGACCACAAAATGGGTCTTCAGGAAGCTCAGCGGCAGGCACTCTTTTCTAAAGGTGGCCAATCCCTTTGTTTTCTTGCGGTTGAGAAGCTGCTTTATTGGATAATTGCAGGATGGCGATATTAGATCAAGGACAGAACTTTTTTTTTAAAGTAACAGGGGAAGGATCGTGTGAGTGCGGAGAAGTGCAGGGCTGGATTCAAAGGACAGGTCACACATTAGCGAACTCTGGTTCTAGCTTCAGGCCACAGAGGAGCACGTCTGAGCACCTGCAGACCCAGCTCTTCCCTGTCCGGTGTCCCAGTCCCTGTGCAAGGCTGGCCTCGCTTGTCCTCACTGCACGCCGGAGCGCGGGTCACCTGCTGCCTTCCTGAGCAGACTGCCGGCTTCCCGGGGTTCCGCGAGGACAGGAACACCGTGCCTGTCCCCCAGGGGCTCTCGGCAGTCGGAGACCGGCGGCTTAAAAGGTGGCGCGAGGAGACCAAGGTTGTGCGAACAGGGCAGAAGGCCCCGTGGGAGTCCAGAGGTCAGGGAAGGCCTGGAGCGGAGACGAGGCGACCTTCGGAGTAGCCTTGAAATCAGGGTTCAGATAGGGGAGGCGGCTTCCAGGAGAGGGACAGGCACGTGCGGACAGCGACGAGAACAGGCACGGAGGCTTCTGGGGCCGCGCAGAAGGGGTCGGACGAAGCACGCCGGGGGCATGGCAGAGGACAGAGCTGCAGAAGCCGGGTGGCAGCGGGGCTGCGGAGGGCCGGAGGGCCACGGGCTAGCTGACTGAGGCGTTCTGAGGGCCCAGGGGATGGTAGGCACGAGCGCAGTGCGCGCCTCTGCCTACCGATCCCCCCCCGCCGCAGGCACGCCAGCCCTTTGCCNAGGGGCCGCAGTGCGCGCCTCTCCCTCCCGACCCCCCCCCGCCGCAGGCACGCCAGCCCTTTGCCCCAGGGGGATCCTTTTCCGTGAGACCCAAGGCTATGTTTCGGTGTGGAATTTCTGAGCTAAATATTTACTTTTGCGGGGCCAGCATATCTACTACAGCCCACTTATTTGGGGGTAAACACATTCAAGGAAAGTATACATTAAAACGAATCTTTCCCCTTCCACCCACATTTCCACTCCATACAGAGAAAAGACGGCCATTCAAGAAATAGCGCAAAACTATCCTGCGGGCTCAACTTTCCAGAGTCGTTGGGACAAAGTCTGTGTATGGAAACAGCCACAGCCTTGCTCCGCGGGGTTCCTCCAGTGTGTATTCTTTGAGAAGTCGGCTGGCGTGAGGCAAGCAGCTCACGGTTTCCTTAGTGACTTACACAGCAAGCTTATTCTACTTAACAGGAGTCACTGGCGAAATTTTATGGAGATAAGGACTCCCAGGAGTGAATTCCCTTCTGGTTGTTTTTTGATTAAAAGCAAGACAAGGCAGAGCTACACTGAACCCCTAGCTTTAGTTTGCAGACTCTGGCCTCTAAGTTGGCCCCACGAAGGCCACTGGGGCGGGGGCTATGGTTTGATTCCATCGAGTTGAAAGCAATCTGTCAGTGCAGAGAGGAGTTAGGGAGGTTATTTTAAACATTTAGTTTAAGCTTGTGACTGTCTTCTTTTAGAGGCATTCCTGGCTGCAAACTGCCTCATCCTGGGTGACATAAGCTATTGAAGGAGGTTAGACGGAGGTCCTGCGGTCGGAGAGCTGGTCCACCCATGTTGCCATTAGCTGATTAATAGGTGTTTATTTTTAGGGCTTGAACTAACAGGCCACACTAAGGCCAATGCAAGACAATATTTGAAGTAATCTGTGAGTGCCCCACACTTGTAAAAGACCTTACTTTTCTGGGCAGTTGTTGCAGCTAAGTCCTGGTTAGACTAGGAAAATGTAATGCCAATGACAGAGAAAACCCTACCCCTGTTATAAAAGAGGGCTACTGCAAAAATAGATTCTTATCACTATTTAAAGAAACATACGGGGAAAGAGAAGGAAAAAAAAATATGACCAACTAGTTGTGGCCACTGGTGGAGCTCAAACTCTCCTTCAACACTAAATAACAAATTCCTAGTATTAGGTTCAATGCCTTCCATAAATAGTAACTAGGCTTGCTATCATTTTAATATGTTTTAATGTAGGCTCCATGCCCAGTGTGGAACACAGTACTGGGTTTGAACTCAGGACTCTGAGATCAAGACCTGAGCTGAGATCAAGGGTTTGGAGGCTTAACTGACTGAGCACAGCACCACCACCCCTCACCAACCCCCTGCCAGTCACCCCTAGGCTTTTTTTTTTTTTTAAGATATTTAGGACTACAGATTTGGCTATAAACGCTATAAAACATTTGGATTTACAAAATTTACTTTGATTTACGGGGCTTATGACTCTGTGGGATTCAGAAAGCAAAATGGCAAAGTGAACTGGTCTCTCATTGCCAAACACTAAATTTAAGAGACATTACAGTTACGTATTTATTTATATTTGTTTAATGTTTATCACTTCCACAGAGACAGAATGTTCCACGAAAGCGGTACCTTGTCTGCTTTAGCATTACCTGGCATTTAGCAGTGTATGGCATGTAGTGCACGCTGAATAAATGTTTGTTGAATAAGTGAATGACAGGCCGAAGAGTTATGTGGAGTATCTGCACAGCTATTTTGCTCAGGTCTGGTCTAGATCTTGAACCTAACGGCATACACAGGATGGGGGGAATGGTTTAAGAAACAGTGCTATTACTTGCTCTACTTAATCATTTGCCTTTGTTTATTTCGAGAGCTTCCCCAAGCTCCCTAAGCAGGAGAGCCATTGGTTTTTAACTGGCATATTCACAGGGAAGTTCAAGTCACTGCTTTTCACACTTACAGGTCTTCTCGCACAGAGTCTGCTGCAATAGTTTTACAAGAAAATGTGCTTGGAACTTTTACCTTTTAAGTTTAAAAGGTATTATCTCAACCTTTGCAGCATGGAAGATTAGAACACCTGCATTCCCACCTTCCCTCTCAGGTTCACACACATCCACTTCTAGCCAGATTTCTGAACGACAGCCACCCCGGGAAAGACGTATTTAGACTGTGGCACTGGGACAGCTCGCTGGCAACAGTCCTGATCCCCTGCCGAAGTCTGTGCTTGAGGCTCAAGACCAAGGTGCTATTTAGATTTCATAGAAAGACACTGAAGATCTCAAGAGACCGGAAGTCCAGTCTGTAAAGTTGTTTTGTCCATGATCAGATCAGCTAGGCTCCTAACGGGGACACATATGGCAATTTACCACCACAATTTCCACAGGGAAGGAACCCTTGTGCCTTCTTTCTATTTTCATGATCTCTCCAACACAGATCAATCACCCTGAGCTCCCGACACATTTATAATGCCCTTTAGGTTTATTTATGGACCGAGTGTAGGTTTTACAGAAACAGACTATAGTCACGTTTGAGAGAAGAATTCTTTTATCTCCAAGATTATGCACTGGATAATCTAGACTGCATCTCTTTGGTAGGACTAAGAGTCCCCAGGTCATATTTTGAAGACTCTTCACTAATGCCTTCAGATGGTCGGATGCTCTTAAGCTGTCCAGCACAGGATCAGACATTTAAGAAGTTGGAAATAATAACTTTCATGGAGAAGGATATCATGTGTGGGGCATAATTTTAAGAGGAAGCCTTTTAGACAGATATTTAGACTTTAAGAGATGCTTAACAAAGGGTTTGCTCTTTTATTGAAACTTCATTTGTCAGGATGAATGCCTTTCATTCAGCAAATATGTTTGCAATAGTGTAACAGCAGAAGTTCTCATTTTGTGCCTTCACTTTGCTTATTAGACTGTTTACAGACCTCAAGAAATACAGGCCATGAAAAAACAAAAAAAAAAAGTCAGAGGATTAGGGTGCATATTCCCTCAATGCCCATCTTTTTTCTTTCAAAGTGCTTAGTACAATTTGATGAAATTTTGTTTAAAAATGTTTCGATAGCATTATTCTAAAGGATTGAATATAATTAGCTCAAGAAAACAGTTTACAATTTTGGAACCCTTCACTGTGTGTGTGTGTGTGTGTGTGTGTGTGTGTGTGTGTGTGTGTGTGTGTGTGTGTGTGTGTGTGTGTGTAGGGGAGAGCGGGGTTAAGTTTCTTCAGGCAACTATATATAAGTTACTCAGAGTGAAATGACAGTAATCATCAAGGGAATTGAGGCACTAGGGACAGGCAGAAGATTTAGACTTTTGCAGCTTAAATTTTGGGAAACAAGGGAAAAGACAGTGTTTTATTTCGCTGATCTGGATCAGGCTGAAAGGAGAGATCTGGATTAAATGACCAAATAAATTGTAAAGGTATTTTTCATCCCCCAGTCCCCCCCATGAGAAAATAGCACCAATTTGCATTCACATACATTTTATATGGATTATTTAAGAGGTTGAGGTATTTAGGAAAGCTAAGCTAGCTCTGGAGACTTTGGGGCAAGATGCTGGAGTTAGGATTGAGGTCTGACTTCTTATCCAGGCAGGGGAGAGGAACCTTGGGAAGTTGTTGTATCATTTCACCCTACAGTCCTTCCTACATTTGTAGGAAAAGAGATCAAAATAAAGAGATCAAAATATTCAGTATTATTCGTGTTTAAATGTTACAAATTTGATGTAATTGCTAAGCATTAATAAAATACATTCGAGTTATAATTTTGTTGTGAAACTAACGGAGATATTTTACCTTTTGATGCCATCACCCCTGACAGGCTATTTCTCATTTTGTACCCACAAACCTTTAAATTCTATACAATGGGATTTTTGTCAGGCATCCCCAAACATCCCAAGTAACATTAATTTATACGTGTTAGGTTGTACTAATTAGTTTTAAAGAATTTTTGAAAATCATGTTTGAGTTCATACTATTCATTTTAAAAATATAATTATTTCTCTTTAGATGTGGGGCAACATTTTACCTTTTCAGTTAAGTAAAAGCATATTAGCCTTAGTCCAGTTTAACTCTAAGTTGTAGATTTCCTATCGAAAAGTATAAATACAATCAACCTCTTAACTTATGTAGGGAAATAGGAAATGTTAAGGAATCTGATGTTGGTCTTTTAAGATTCCTACAGCTACACAGTGTAAGCGAAATTAAAAAGATGTGTAATATTTTTCAAAACATTTATCAGTCCTTAGGTGACAGAACTGATTTATCTACAGTATGATTAAAATCTAATTGTTTCAGAATTAGTAAAATGTGTAAACATGTGCATTATCACAGCAGGGCTAAGAACATAACAGCTTATTTAATATTAACCTATAGATCATAATGAATATATGTTAACTCCCATAATCTTAAAGCAGTTCTGGGGACAATAGGAGATGGAATATTCCAACAAAGGGCTGAACAACTTTTTAAATTAGAATCTGTCATCACGTATACACAGAGAGGTGAAGGGGTAGAGAGGTTAGAGGGTAAAAATCCTTGCCTTGGAATGACAACGACGTGGTCCCTAGCTCTGTGTCAGGCTTGAGTGTACAGTATCCCCATTAATGCAAATGACAATGCGAGTTCGGAGTATGAAACCATGGCTGTGATTACACTAATTTTTGGAAAGCGACCACAGTTTGGGGATGTTGATGGAGGCTGGGGGGTGTGGCAGTGAGGGAGATTTCACTGGAGAGGTGATATTTCTAGGTGGTTCTAAAAGGTGAGGAGGAGTATGTAAGACGGAAAAGGATGGAAAGGTGAGGACAAGGGTGAGGGTAAGAATAAAGGCATCTGTGTCTAGCACTTAAGGGCCTCCCCTGCCCCCCAAGAGTCTGTTTAAACATCAGTAAGGTAGACGAATAAGAGGATGAATCTGGAAACAAAGATATCTGAACTGATGATACACATTTGGAAGTTACATTGAGGACGGGCATGTCAGCCAGATTTGCTTAGGGGAATAAAGAGAGAAGGGGTCTGAGGATGGAGAATGTCAGGGGCTGGCGGAGAAAGGGGAGCCAGTTAAGAAAATGGCACAGCTGCAGAGGCATCAACTGGGTAAGGAGAAGCGGGCAAGAGGGGGGTCTCAGAGTCAAGACAAGGTGTTCAGACAAGAGAAGACCAGGGTGCCCGCCTCTGCCAGGTGTGACAGGTGGCGACGCAGCAGTCGTCCAGGTCTAGAGGTAGGGAGCTGGGCGGAGTGGCGACCCGAGTACACGTGACTCTGAAGATGCCTGGTGGCAAAGGAAAGCACAGAGCTGGAGGGAGAGACAGAAGGTGGAGAAGGAGAGCAGGTTGGAGGTAGGGATTGGGTGTGTTGGTGGCCTATATGCTGGGGTCTAGTAGGATTTCCAATAGCATAGAACAATGGATCTTCTGGGAGTTGTGTCCAGGTGTCCCATCAGAAGGACAGTGGACAAAGAATTATGTTGACAGAATTAAAAACCAGAGGATGTCACAATGAGATGATGGGTCCACTGCATGGGGATTATATTATACACACAGTGGACAAATGACTACAACTTCAGAGTCTATAGACCTAGCAGTTTCAGAATGATATTAAAAAAAAGTTTAAGACTTTATTAGAGAGAGAAACAGTGAGAGACCAAGAGAAAGCATGTGCACAAGCAGGGGGAATGGCAGAGGGAGAGGGAGAAGCGGACTCCCCACTGAGCAGGGAGCCTGATGTGGGATTCGATCCCAGGACCCTGAGATCATGACCTGAGCCAAAGGCAACCGCTTAACCAACTGAGCCACCCAGGCGCCCCCAGGATTAGTTTTTTTTTTTTTTTGGTAGACTTAAAGATCGTGCTCTTATTAAGCAGAGTTGGGAGGAGATAAAGAATAACCTAATCTGTACCCATCATTAATTATGGCAATACTGGAAATTCATAGGATTGAAAACTTAGGTTTTATCTAAAGGAATACAAGGCTACTTTAAAAATATGCATTTTTCAGCTTTGTTGCATTGAACTTTTTTTTTTTAAGATTTTATTTATTTATTTGACACAGAGAGAGAGAGATTACAAGTAGGCAGAAAGGCAGGCAGAGAGAGAGGAGAGAGGAGGAAGCAGGCTCCCTGCCGAGCAGAGAGCCGGATGCGGGCCTTGATCCCAGGACGCTGAGATCATGACCTGAGCCGAAAGCAAAGGCTTTAACCCACTGAGCCACCCAGGCGCCCTGCATTGAACTTTTATTAAAAGTGAAATCAAGTTAATATGAAGGACATACCTGCTAACTTAGAAATACTCCTTATTTGTTGCACTTTAACTTTCTCTTACTTTGGGAGCACTGTCAGCGTCTAACTCGGGAGCCTATGGCATGTCAGGATTAATGAGCTTTGTATTATATTGACATGGGTTATAGGTCTCCATGTTTAGGGTTGATCTCAATTTAATGAGGTTTTAGGTAGAATTATTAAAGTACAAGCCAATATTCTGAAAGGAATTTCACAGATATATGTGAAACTGTGGGTTTAGGCTATTTGTTTGACACACTTTATACCATATAAACAGGTCCTAACAAATAGAGGGTTAAATTAAACTCCAGGCAAGCAGTTTCTCAGTTACAATAAATCTCAGGTTCAAGAATTATGGCATAATCACCAGTTTTTTCTGTGTCAAATATTTGAGCTCCCGAGATGCTTGACTTCCAATTTAGTTGTCTGAGCAAGGTAATGAGAACACTTTCTGCAAAAGCCAGTCGCTGAGGAGTTGGAATTCAAGGTGCCAAGGGTAGGACAGTCCCAGGTCTGATCACGGGGTCAGGCTGTGATCAGTGGCCCTCCTTTGGGGTGAAGGATACACGTGAATGTGTAGATCAGTCTCACTTGTATCTGTACAGGTCTTTGTGTCCATTTGCCTTATGGATTACCTTAAGGTCTCCCCCCCCCCCNNGTCCCCCCCCCCCCCCCGCCACCCATTGCTACTGAACTCACCGGATTATAAAGCCATGCACTCCTAGAGGGTCAGTGATCATCTGTTTTCAGATGAACCACCAGAGCCTAATGGGTCCACGTGTGTGGCCTACCCAAGCTCCTCTTTAACAGCAGGGGCCAGAAGAACATCAGAAAGAGGGCTGAAATTAGTGGTCCGTCACTGCTCAGGGTCTCTTTTAGCAAATTACGACATTCCTAATTTTACAATGATGGGAAGCCAAGGACAGGAGAACAGCCTTAGCTCTTCTGTGATTGACGTACGGATATTTTCCCTAGGCTGAATCAACAGCTTGGAACTTCCTTCATGTGAATGTTAAATCATTCACACCATTCTTAGAAATACACAAAAGTAAGAGTCAGAGGGGCCCCTTTTGGTGAAACTGTGCAAAAGCCAAGTAAGCCTGACATTTGGAATCAACTTCATAAGATCATTCAGGAAGATAAGGCATCTCCTCTCGGCTCAGAGTACTACTTAAGTGAATGGTACTTGATGGTTTCACTCTGGTTGGAAAAAGTCACACGTACAGTGGTAGAAGTCAGCAGGGGACTGGTTTTGAAAACGAAGTCTACAGGACCTCCAGCCTCTCCTACACGAGTCTCCATGGTACAACAATTATGTTTACGGGACTGAAGGAAAAGAGGGGAGGAGAGGTGTGAAGCACATGAAGAAATTGAGGGGGGATTTAGCCTACCACACAGAACTAAGGGGGAAGGGTTGTGGGGAGGAGGCTGGGGCACTCAACATTCCAGCATTATTTAAGACGAGGGCCAACAAAATTCCAACAAATCTGTAAGAGTGGAGATTTTAGCCACAGAACGAGATTCTTCACTGCTGCAAAGCAAATATACTAAGGGTAACAGGAAAAATTTGAGCAGACATATCCTTAAGCAAACAAGGGCACAAAGACCAGTGATATTTGATATTTCCTTTTTTTACTTGTATACTGGCCAAGTTACATTCTAGGAATATGGCAAGAAATTTAAATGTGAAGCTCTTCACAACTGCCTTAAGCAAGTACTGCTTTCTAGACTGATTTTTTCCCCCTTGAAATAACTGACACAACCGCCGAGATGTCCAAGCTCACCACCACCACACACAGCCATCACCAATCCTCCTCCATGGGGCTCCCTCAGCTACCACCTCCACCCTCAACCCTACAGTGAGACCCACCCCCCAACTTCCAGCTAAGTGCCAGGCACACTGCCAGGCATTTTTGCATACTTTATCTCCTATCTTTATGTGAGTTATTTTTAATCCACATTTTCCAGCAAATTCCAACTTATATTTCCCAAATGTTCACTATATGTTCACATGAATCAAGGCTCAGAGGCTCTAGCTCTGGCTCCTAAGTCTGCCTTGTTGAAACAAGGCGATATTTTAAAAAAATCACGCAACAATTTAAAGATAATGAACATTGTGAGGCTCACTAAGTGAAAAGGGTTGTCACCAACTAATTGGGAGAAAAGGTATGAAGGAGGCATTCCCATTTTGACAAAAATGCCTAAGTAATGGACCCCTGGCATGTAGAAGCTTCATCTTAGACTTCTAGGGTAGAATGAGGTAATGTACACATTATTCAGAGGAACTTGCAAAAAACTTTTAAACAGCATTAAAAAAAAAGCCTTCTCCAATCGAAACATATGTTTTTACACAAATCTGCATGCTCCAATTAATTTGCTTGACTGCTGGTGTGCGGCTGGACTGCCTTCATCTTTGTAAGTACGAGGTCCAATTTGTGGTCTGATTTCTAGCAAGGAAATGCACCTAATTGTGGCTCTCCCCATACTTAAACCTATTTTAGAAAATTAGAAATTAACCATAGCTTTACACAGTCTTAAAGAAACTGTATGCAGCTGCTGACAGGTCATTGGTGGTGTAATACTCCGAGTACCCGAGGAGAGATTTTATAGTATTATCCCAATGAATGGCATAAAAGAGACGTGGATTTTAAAAATTCATCTCCACTTGTCAAACATTATTAGGAAGGGAGGGGAAAAAAAATGGAGCTTTCTTGGGATGATCTGACACAATGGCACATTTTTCCAGACCTCCATGTCCGGCTGGCAGGATGCTTTTCTTCTCTGGCATAACAAACAACTGTTTGGTACAATGCTGTGTTTGGAACAAGGCAAGTTTCATTTTCTTTTTTAAGCTCTTGGCTCAAGAGAACGGTCTTATGGGAAATGGCTATTGTGTTTACTGTTATTTGATGATGAAATGTCATCTGACTAAAATACTTCTGTAATAAATGATTCCATTCAATAAAGCCATCGATAGTTTGGCTGGTTTAAAAATGGAATTTGCATTATACTGCATGGAGAAATCCCTGACGGAAACTTCCTGTATGTATTAGTTCAGATCGACACACACAGGAGCGTGCTCGCTCCCACGCTCGTCCGCCTTACAAGTTGTTCGCGACTTAAAAATACCATAAAACCCAAGAACCTCAAAATGGCATTACCATTTCACAGCTTAGGACAGAATCATTTTGAAGAACAAAATGTGCTGAATTATTAGAAGAGCCATGATCGGCTAGAAGTGAATGAGTGGTGTTAAAATGCAGCTTTCGTCCCATTTTCTTGTAAAACGTAAACGGCTGCTATGTCATCACAATCTGGCTGAGGTAATGGAATAACCCACCCACCCACCCCATTGTGTGCAGAGTCAAATCTCCATGTGGTTTTTGTCATACCACTAAGTTTTTTACAGTGGTGTTTATCATTCTATGTATTTTGTCTATAGACTGAGTGATGATAGTTATATTTGGGGAGACTTTCACTGTCCGTTAAAATAACTGGAGACACCCTTGAAAAGCCAGGGTTGGTACTTATTTGCCTCGTAAAAGAAAACAAGCTCCTGTTTCTTCATTGGGCTGGTTGTGATCCATAGTTACTTCTGGAAGACGAATCCCTATTGAAGGAAAACCACGTACACTGGCCAATCCTGGGCTAACACAAACAAAGTAGATTCCTCTAAGGAGAAAGCCTTCTGAAGGAGTAAGAAGTTTCTAAGGAGGAATGTCTCCAGGACACCCTCTCAAGCCCTGGATGGTGGTCAGTGTGCTGCCCCCACCCATGTAAGAGGCAGCAGGCCAGCAGGCCCACAGCCTGGATTTGTCTGCCGACTCCAGTGCGCGCCTGAGATCACTGTGAAGACGGGGACTGGACGTTATGGGTCCCTGTGTTCCTAGACCCAAGCACAGGGCCCAGCAGTTTGGTGACAATAAACGTTCATGGATGAAGACACAAAGGAGTAACCCCCTCTAAGACCGCTGAGCTTCTGACAATCCAGACAATACATCTGACACATCAGTGTTCCCAATCTCATTGTGGCATCACGACTCTTGGTTGTGTATTCCCGCTGCTTTAGGAATCTTCATAGGGCTGAGGTGAGGATCTGTGCTAACTAAATCTCTCATTGTCTCGTTTTCAATCAAGCAAGAACATGTTCCAGTTGTCTGAAATGCCATGGACTCAAAATGTAAACTGGGTACCTTTAGACTAAACTATTGGTTTAGTCAGTATATTAGAAAAAGTGCCAGAGTAAGTACCTGAAGTCCTGGACCACAGGTCTGACCCTGACTCTAACTGGCTGTGTGACACTGGGTAAGTCTCAGACTTTTTGGGTCCTTTTTTCTCATCTGTAAACAAGGTTATACTAGATGATCTATAAAGTCCCTCTTGAGCCTAGTATTATTATTATTATTTTAAAGATTTACTGAGAGTGAGAACACACAGAGGGAGAAGCAGACTCCCCACTGAGCAGAGAGCCCAATACAGGGCTTGATCCCAGGACCTTGAGATCATGACCTGAGCTGAAGGCAGATGTTTAACTGAGCCAACCCTACTACTCTTATTTCTCTAAGCAAAAACGAGTGCTTGAGTACACCTTCTGAACAAAAAACAAAATGGAGTAAAAAAAAAAAAAAAAGTGTGTGGGGGGGTGTCTGCCTACTCAAAAAGAACCTGAACTCCCAGTTGTAAAATACACTTAAACCCAACAGAATACAGGTACCATTTACTAGACTATTCCTTCTTATTCCTATTTTAGATGTGAAGTACATGAAAAAATTTGACTTGTAATTATTGAGCAATCGTTATTATCAAGCAAGACCTAGAGATTTATACTATTAGCATGGGTTTCAGGGAGTCTTTGAATTTTCTGAAACTGACATTTTACAGGAAGTGCAAAGTTCATAGTTTTGATATTTAATTCAAAACTTTAGGAAGCTCATCCTAAATCCTAGTCTAATGCCATTAACTAACCTACACTGGATTCCTAGCTCAGACACTTACTGGTTTGGAGCTTGGGCAGGCCTCCGTTCATTCTCTTCTGAGTCAAAACATCTACTCTAGGGATGATTACAAAGATTAATATGAGGTTATACATAAAGTTCATGTATATAAAATTACTGTTCCAGAATCCACATAACAAGTACTTAATGAGCAACAAATACATTTTGCTTTTCGCTCTAGCAAATGGAGTTAATTATAACTCTAGATCTTCAAGGCTGTCCACTGCTGGTAAACCAATTTACAGGGGGTAGGGAAAATTCCTTCTCAAAAATTTTATTTTAGAGAAAGTACACACGTCGGAGCAGGGGGAGGAGTAGAGAGGGGGTGGGAAAGAGGGAGAATCTTGAGCAGACTCCACGCTAAGCATGAAGCCCAATGCAGAGCTCAGTCTCACAACCCTGAGATCATTAAGAGTCTACTGTTTGTTTCGGCTCAGGTAATCAACTGAGTACCCCCAGATGCCAAGGAGGAGGATTCCTTTTCAAAAGCTACAGAGAGAAGTTAGGGGTGGAAGTGTGTCTAAATGTGGGAGCTTGTAAAGGAATCCACCTGTTTAATCCTGTTTTATAGGATTCTAACTATAGTAATTAATTATACCATAGGTGATTGTAGCCATTGGCTAAACCAACAGTTTAAAACAATTTAACATGCCTTATAGTTTTGGATTACACAGGTCTCCAACTGTGTTCCCAACTCATCTTAGGGGGCTAATGGGATTTTTCTGATCCAAGCATTTGTTGGCTGAACTCAGAGGTGTAAGGAGGCTACAGGAGATGGTTTCTGAAGTCCCTTCTCATTCTCAGACTCCAGGAGGCTCTTCTGAATGAGAGGAAAATCTTTAAGTGACACCGAAATCTCAGGTCTCTAGTTGGCACACGGGGCTCCCTATCTTAACTATGTGATGAAGTGCTTTAATATATAGGAAATTGAGACTCCTTCTACCTTTGTAATCATTCTAAGCACAAATGACTGAGAGTTCCGGATCAAAAACAAAACTTGTTTATACTTGGAGAGAGGGGCGTAGGAATGCTGCTGATATTCAGTACAGTAGGACCAAAACATAAATGACACCAGCTACCGTATGCTGCTCAAGAAAGCAGTCTGTCTCACTGGACCACCTTCCGATGATGATAGTCCCACTATCTGATATACCAACTTAGTTTGGCAATTTCTTATGTACCATCCTTCCCCTCCCAAGTTCTTTGGTAGAGAGACCGCAATTTTGCAGTCTGCTGGACCAGAGGCCCAAGGTCTAGTAAGGTGGGTAGCTAGTAAGAGCAGATGCTAAGATTTGAACTTGGGTCCAACAAACTCCAGAATTACTCGTTCTTTCCTTAACACCAGTGGTTCCCAAAAATAATGGAGACTACCAGGTAGTTGTATCAGAAGTGGCTGGGGGGCCAGATTAAATGCATCTTTCTAGGTCTTAGATTCACACTGCAGTTTAGTAGGTCTATGAGGTTCTGGGATTTTTTTTTTTAATTTTGGGTAGGGGGGGAGTCTGTATATTTTTTAAAGATTTTAGAGAATGCACACATGAATGTGTACACAAGTAGGGGGAAGGGCAGAGAGCTAATCTCAAGCAGACTCCCCACTGAGTGTGGAGCCTAATGCAGGGCTCTAGCTCACTGCCCATGAGATCATGCCCTGAGCGGAAATCAAGAGTTGGTGTTCAACCACCAACTGAAGTTATGCTTCAGACTGAGCCATGCAGGTGCCCCAGGAATCTATATTTTAAACAAGTATCTCCATTAATTCTGATGCATAGCCAAGTTTGGGAACCACGGAGTTCCTGCTTTGGGCTACAGTCTCTGGGAAAGGCCTTCTATAGGGAGTGAGATTTTAACAATGAAGAAACAATGAACTTCAGTATGGAGTGGGTTGTGAGATAGCCTTTAATGAAGGGGTTTGGCTTGTGAGAGAAGAGGACAATGGTCCCAGCCAGCACATGTCTGTGGGGGAGGAGTCAGGCCGGGGTTTCGTCTAGAAATCAGAACAGGCAGGGTCATGATGTGGGTCTTCAGTGGACTGGTAGCCCTGTGTCGAGGATTCGGATGCAGGGAGTGGTGGCATGCAGCCACAGGGCAAACTTGTCAAACACATAACTTTATTTTGAAATGACAACATATGGTGTATTTTATAGTCCAAGATTGGCTTTGTTTAAATTGAATAGAAGATAAAAATAAGACGGATAGTAAAATTTAATTATCTCCTCCAAATTTTACTCGGCCCCTACAACTGTTTTTAATTATAGCTTCATGACTTTACCTGAATTCCTCAAGTGCAAATTCTTTAAAATTTTCATCGTATCTTTAGCGCAATGCAGAAAAGGAATCAAATATTTATTTCAGCATTTTATATTTTTATTGGTTTTGTAAACCACTGAAATTGTAGAGTGTACTTAGAGTGAGTTGATTCCATATGCAGTAAATCAAATGGAGGACAGACTACACTGTACACCACTTACAACGTGAATCACTATAGCTAAAAATATAACTTCTTCCCCTCCCACCCCGAAAACCTGCCAACATCCAAACAACAAGATTGCATGCTAGAAAGAGGTGTACTATAATCCAAGATAAATATATACAAATTAAGCTGGAAAACCTCAAGGTGTTATTAATTCTCAGAAACATTTCACAATCAAGTCTCAGACACTTTCTCTGGGATAAGCGCAAGGAGAGGAAGAAAATGATTGCAGAGGCTATGAAGGTGGAAAGGAGGCTTATTAAAATATTTTAAAGGCAAAACAGAAGGAAAAAGTGGGTAAGCTGGGAGAGAACGCAAACCACGAAAAGCAGTTTCCGACTCAATGAAACCTTTTTAAGGACACTGAGCCTCTACCTCTCTACTTCAAGCTGCTCCCAAGCTGGCCCCAGGGGACTCTCATTCCCGTGCCCCCCCAGTCTGAGGCATCTGTGGGTTACTGGCTTCAGAACGTCCTAACAGGACTGGGAAGGAGACTAGGGAAAGTGGACTGTGAAGAAACCAACACCCCAGAACAAGTACATGGAAGAGTGGGAGGGGTCTTACCATCTGTCCTAGCTAGGCTGGTGGTATTCAGGATTCTGTTTCCGGGCATGCAGAACACCACATTCTCTCCACAATGGGCTGAAACATTCTAAAAGTCAACCCAGTGAATAAGTCTAGAGGCCTCCCCAGTATAGTCAGTTGGATCATCAAGCCATACTTTTTCAATCACCTTAAGACAAAAAAAATCTTAAGACTTAGACCTAATGTCTAGAACAGAGCCTGGGGAATACCAGGGGCTCAATATTTTCTGAACGTTGGCTAGATGTCTGAATTAGTGTATGTTCTTGGTAGTTAGGAATTTTTTTTTTAACAGATTTTTTTTAAAGATTTTATTTATTTTATTTGACAGAGAGAGAGATTACAAGTAGGCAGAGAGGCAGGCAGAGAGACAGGGAGAGGAGGAAGCAGGCTCCCTGCTGAGCAGAGAGCCCGATGCGGGCCTCGATCCCAGGACGCTGAGATCATGACCTGAGCCGAAAGCAGAGGCTTTAACCCACTGAGCCACCCAGGCGCCCAACAGATTTTTTTTTGACAGAGATCACAAGTAGGCAGAGAGGCAGGCAGAGGGAGAAGGGGAAGTAGGCTCCCTGCCAAGCAGAGAGCCTAATGCGGGGCTCGATCCCAGGACCCTGAGATTATGACCTGAGCCAAAGGCAGAGGCTTAACCCACTGAGCCACCCAGGCATCCCCTGTCAGTCCTTAAATACAGAATATCGAATACTAGGTTTCTGGAAAAAAAAAGAAAAACAAAAACCAGGGTGGAGAGAGGAAATCATTTTCAGATAGCTCAAAAAATTAAACAGTAGCTCAAGAAGGGCTGTTCAACAAAGTGAACAGAAGTGAAAAAGTGAGTTTCATTGGGTGTGAAGGTATAGGGAATTTAGAAACAAAATTATAGAATTTAAGCATTTTCCCTATTACTAGCCACAATTAAGATGATATTTGTACTGTGTTCACACTTAGGTCAGTAACATGTACTGAATCCTAACAAATATTCAGTAAATTAAACACCATAAAAATGTGCCTATCAACAAGATAATCTGATTTTTTTTCTGGTAAATATCAAATTCAGGATAACCTTTAAAATGATAGAACCTCAGGATCAGAAGTTTGGCATCAAAATTGAGAAAAAGATAAGAGCAGAGCATGATGCAGTTTTGAAATTCTAAGTTTATAAATATAATAGGAAATTTAAAACTTATTTCCAAATGAAAGTGAATTGGCAAAACTGCCGCATGTTTTAGAAAAGGTTCAAAATGCCTTAAGATTTAGATTTCACACTAACGAGGGAAAGAAGAGCTACACTATGTTGGGGTGATTGGCAAGGACTTTTTATTTTTTTTTAAAGGAAAGAACATTCCTCCTGAAGGCTCTTTGCTGCCTTTCTCCACTTTGAACCTGCATTCTGGGCTGGGATTTACAGATGTCACATGAAAGGAGTGTACTTAACTGAACAAGCATACTGCAGAAACAATGTAATGACAGGAAAACCAATCCTTTTAACACTAAGAATAATTTTATCTTGAAGGCTACAGCATGTAGTTATATATAACCTTGTTCTGACCTAGGACAAGGACGCCGATGCCGAAGAATTTAGAAAGTTTTAAGAGGGCAGGGACTTTTCACCCCTTCTTCCAACTCCCTATGCTAGGAGTAAAGGAGACACTCAACGAGGACCTGGTGAATAAATGAACAAGGAGTCCAAGTCCCTTCGAGCGGCTCCAGACCATTCCCCAGGCCTTAGTCCCCTCCTCACCACTGCCGTGGCAGGATGCTACTCAACAGACAAGGGCATGGAGGAGGTCCCTGGCAGACCCTAGATCTGTCCCAGCAGTCAGACGCACAGAGACTCTGAGAAAATGGACAGAATTGGCCAGAGGGGTGGGGGGTGGGTGTGGGGGACACACCCAAACCTATTCTAAAACTATTTAATCTGTCTCATTAGAGGTTTAATGGGAATTTCATAGCGAATTAAGCAATGCATTTTGAAGAAATGAAGTGTTTCAAAGTAATATTTAAGTTAAATACTTAGGGGAGTTAAGAAATCCAATTTCTAAAAGTTTCTCGCTCTTTCCACAGATTTTCAGGATACAGATCCGTCTATTAATTGACAAAATAGCGCTCATCTACTGAACTAAATGAGAAAATAAGAGGAAGCCAAAGGAAAATATTAAACTCCTATAAGAACGAAAGGGTAGACAACTGTGGCTTTCCATAAATGTCAAAATATCCTAATTATAAACTTGGAAAACAGAGCCGGTACTTCCCAGGGTACGTCTTACATGCGATTGCTCTTTCAATCTGGTGGTAGAGGAAATCAGGAAAAGGTGCCATGTTACACTTCACTGCTGTTGGATTAAGTCTGGCAGAAAAACACTCACCTTCTTGTTTGGAAATAAAGATACATCAAAACTCTCGAGTTGAAAGGTTAAGTGTACTCTCTGTGTAGTTGATAAATGGAGGCCTAATTTAATCAGGGGCCATCCTAGGCACGGCTGCCCTGACCCAGGCTTCTGGCCTCCATGCGGGTAAGATCTAACCAAGATGTAGGCTCTAGGCCTTTGACCTGCTCGAGACCTTGTCCGAGCCAGCCGAGAGTTCTGGTTAACAGCCAGGGAACCAGAAGTTCAAATCAAGAACACGTGCATGCACTCTGCTAACCGAACACAGGGCTCCGAAATTAAAAGGCAACATGATCGAGTGCTTCAGGATATTTTAACAACTAGGAGAGAGATTACAGCTAGATAAAACCGGGCTTTCGGGGGTCACTCTTACGCCTTCATGTTTCTCCCCGTTTCTTTGGACTAGACAAATTTAATTTTATTGTATTTCTTAAAAATTTGCTAGAAAAACACAAGTTTGGCAAGTTGTTTCATGGTTGATTGATCTGGGGGAAATGGGGATGTTGTAAGGTTTGTCTGCGACATGTGTCACCTATTAGATAGTTAGCTTTTTCTATTTCCAACCGAGCCAAACCAAATTAATTAGAAAGAGGTTTGAATTACAAGCTAAATACAATGAAAAGTAATAAAAACAAAATGACATTTAGGTCATCAATAATATTCCTGAGGTAATTCAGCATTGATTTTTCCTGCTTTCTATGATAAAGAGCTTTACAGGTTGTCAAACTAACAGTTTAACCCCCGGTTTTTACAGTAGTAACAACTGCAGGCGTCAAGAGCACAAATTTAATAAAGGGGCAGATTTATTTTCTTTTTGGTTCACACTTTTTCTCTTCTGGAAATCAGTACTAGAAGATGGCCTGACTTACACCATGTACCTGAGAAAGTCTACAAATCAGTTGGATAAAGACCCAATCTAACAGCAAAATTAAAATCAAAGCTGATACCAGATTCAGAATAAAGATAAACATCACTTCTAGTAGCGAATTAGTTTAATAAGGAAAAGAATTAGTTTGACAATCTCTGCAAAGTCTTCCTACTCTTCAAACTATTTTTTGCTAAGTGAGAAGTTAAATACTTGGTTCAGTTTTAGAATGTCAAGAGTCCATGAAAACCCGTATTTTGATTTTTAAAATTTTAAGTAAAGGAAAAAGCCATGGTGCAAAGACTTGCCCTCCAAATAGCTAAACTTTTCAATTGGGAAGAAAAAAAAAATCCATGTTTTTTTTTTTTAAATGAATTTCCAGTTAACCTCTAGAAAGTATTTGAGGAAGACTGGTAACTCCACCTAAAAATTTTTTTTATATAAATTTTTAAAAAAATTTGAGAGCACTTGAATGGGGTGGGGAGGGTCAGAGGGAGCAGCAGACTCCCCACTGAGCAGACAGCCTGATATGGGGCTTGATCCTTAGATCATGACCTGAGCCAAAGGCAGCTGCTTAACTGACTGAGCCACCCAGGCAACCCTCTTCACCTAGATTTAGATCCCGCGTCTCCAGTTACCTTAGGCATCTAATTGTGAAGCTCCTGTCCGCATATACACTCCCTAAGTGGCTGGCAGGTGCCTGGGGCTGTGCGAAGGTGACCTCGAGAGGGAGCCTCTCTGGCTCCCAGTACTGCCCAGTAGCCGTCTGCAGAGACCACGAGAAGCAATCTCTTCCCAGTTCAGCCTCAGGGCATCCCATGCCAAACCACGCTTCTGGTGTTCAGGAAGTGGCTCTTGTGGTGCCAAGGCCCGCAGACAGCGCCAAGTGGGACAGATAAGCACTTGGCAGAGTTCTTAAGCAACCTGAGAGCAGCAGCTGGGATTGTAGGAGCACCTTCAACACTCTGAAGGTGTTTCTCCCTGGCCAGACAGGCTGAACGGCTTAGTCAGAGGGATTTTGATACTAGACAATTTATCTACACCCCAAAGATGTGCACGTCAAAGAATGTAAGTCCAAGCTTGTCACGGCTTATGAGGTCTTAGGCCCTTGCTTCTCCAAAAGTTTACTTCCTCCCACATTCTCTCCAGCCAAACAGAATCAGATGTGGTTCTTTGTGCCAGCCTTTCTAATACTTCCATACTCCAGCTTTTGTTCTGATTTTTCTGCCTGGAATTCCTTCAGCCCATATGCTAAAGTTGAATTTAGTGATCTTCTCTTAGTCACCTCGTGATGCCCCAGCCATTATGTCAGAGCAAGCAGCACTGGTAACCCCAGATCTTAGAGCCGTGCTTATCCTACAGGATAGCCACTGCTTCACGAACTATTAAAAAAAAAATCAAAATTCAGTATAGTTAAAAATGCTTTCTCAGTTGTGCTGCCCACATCCAGCTCAACAGCCATATGTGGTTGTCCATTTGGTCGGTACCGGTATAAACCATTTCCATCACAGAATGTTCTTTTGGACAGTGTGGGTCTAGAGAATAGGGGGCAGACGGTCTCATCTACCCTGGGACCAACAGCCCTAGATCCTGAAAATCTCTTGAAGCCAAGGGTCACTGATGAGGGTGGGGAGAGATCTCAGTTGGCTCTTTGCCTGACCCCAATTCACTAGGTCCCCGTGGCTCTTAGGGTCAAAGGAGTTGAAAGGACACTTAATGAACACTAGAACTACATCTGGGAGTTTTAATTTCTTTCCACCTGAACCCTGACAACAACGTGATGAGGAACTGGATTCTAAGTCTACCTGAAAACTAGCAGAGGAAACATGCATGTGATTACAATGCAAGAGGGGGCAGGAGAGCACAAATTAAGACTATACTGCTAATACTGTTGGTTTGTTTGCAACAGCAGTTTTAGATTATGCAGGCTTCTCTTACCACCTTAGGAATCAATCTTTAAGGGTTTCAGAGAGGGCGTTGTGAGCTAGGGGAGAGGGTACAGAGAGGAGAGAAGCTCAAACTCCCTGCTGAGTGGGAGCCTGATGTAGGACTTGATCCTACGACCTTGAGATCATGACCTGAATCGAAATCAAGAGCGGGATGCTTAACCGACAGAGGCACCCAGGCGCCTGTCAATGCATTCTTTAAAACCGCATCTTCCACAAAATATGGACATGGGGTGGNGGAGCCTGATGTAGGACTTGATCCTACGACCTTGAGATCATGACCTGAATCGAAATCAAGAGTGGGATGCTTAACCGACAGAGGCACCCAGGCGCCTGTCAATGCATTCTTTAAAACCGTATCTTCCACAAAATATGGACATGGGGTGGGGGAAGGGGCAAGAAATTTTTTAAGATTTTATTTATTCATTTGACACAGAGAGAGAGATTACAAGTAGGCAGAGAGGCAGAGAGAGAGAGGAGAGAGGAGGAAGCAGGCTCCCCGCTGAGCAGAGAGCCTGATGTGGGCCTCGATCCCAGGACCCTGGGATCATGACCTGAGCCGAAGGCAGCGGCTTTAACCCACTGAGCCACCCAGGTGCCCAAGAAACAGACTCTTAATGATAGAAAATGGTGGGTTGATGGAGGGCGTGGGTGGGGGAATGGGCTAGATGGGTAATTGGCATTAGGGAGAGCACCTGTGAGGAGCACCGGGTGTTGTATGGAAATGATGAATCATTAAGTTCTATACCTGAAACTACTGTACTGTTAACTAGATGGAATTTAAATAAAAACTGGGGGGGAGGAGAAACATTATCTTCAAATAAATGACTGCCTCTTAGAATACTTTTGGAATTTGGATATAATTGAACAGGTCAAAGTAGGATTCTACCAGAATTCAGGGAAAAGATTGGAAAAGGCCAACCTTCTCAGAGTGAAACTAGAGCAATCAACACAGCAGACTCCAGTATTCCTTCAACATACACTTATCAGGGCCTCACTGTGCCAGGCTCTGTGCCAGGCACAGGGACACAACGGTGGGCGAGATGGAGTTGATTCTTGCGGAGATAAAGGTCATCCTGTTAGCATAACTCAAGCCAAGAGACAGCTAGAAAATGGACTGCCCCGCAGGTAGGCTATTGCCCCAGAAAAGAGTAGACCCTCCGGGAGGAAAAACTGGAATAAGAAACTATAGGTCCACAGTCTTTTACTTGAAACCCTTGAGGCAGATGGTTGAGATTAAGCTTATCAGATTTAGAACTTTATAGGTTTCCTATATTCAGCAATACGCAGAAGTGGGGAACAAAGCAGTACCCTACCATGAGGGTTTTTTTTTTTTTTAAAGATTTACGAGCACGAGCATGTGCACACAAGCAGGGGGAGCTGCAGAGAGAGAAGCAGGCTCTCCTCTGAGCAGGAAGCCTGATGCAGGGCTCGATCCCTGAACTCCAGGATCATGAGCCTAAGGCAGACCCTTAACCAACTGAGCCACACAGGCGTCCCCAAAACTAATATTTCTGAAGGGAGACCTAGGACTTTGTGAAGCCAGTGAAAAGTCTCTGGCCTTTTGAGAGTACAGATCAGGTTTTATTACCAAATGCTGTGGTGTGACCTTACTGAAAAATTAGTTGAGAACCTTTAGGCTTCAGGATTGTAGGTAACAGGCTGTATAATGTACTTGAAAATACATGTGACCGACAGGGTCACTGTTAATACAGAATTGAGGAAAAGCCCAAGAATCTCCAATTCTGCCCTACAGATAAAGTACTTCTGGTCTGTGGGATGAAGCCGCTGGTCACCTCTCGCTACAGCGCCAGTTCCCGCCCACAATGGGCACTAGAATCAGCTGGGAAGCTTTACAAATCCTTGCCCCAGCCACACCCAGACCACACAAATTCAATCTCTGAGGGAGAGAACCACGTATCCGTATGTACGTATGAATGTAGTGATTTTCTTCAACGGGGTATCAAGAATCTACACTAAGAAATATAGAAAACAAAAATCTCAGGTAACCACCACCCAGAACAAGGTACCAAATACCCCAGTTTCCTTCCTTGTCCTTCTGACCCTGTGCCCTCCCTCAGAGGGAACTACTCTTGTGACTTCCCATCACCAGGGATGGGGCTCGGCCAGTATTTTCTAATTCTGGTTCTCGGACTGGGCTGCTCATTGGCATCACCTGGAAAGTTAGCCAGCACTAGCATGGGGGGGCTCCACCCCAGAGATGCTAGTTTGCAATCTAGGCAGCGGCATTTTTATCGCTACGAGGGGATTCCACTGGGCGGCAGTTTGAGAACCACAGCTTTAGTGACTAGAGAAGTCAGAAAGAGGTCGCATCTTGCAGGAAGTTAAGAATTTCCATTTTTCTCCTTGCCCTGCCCCCCCCCACTTACTCATCCTTCTCATTCCATGTTTGGCTTTCATTTTCTCCTTTATCCTTTCTTTTTCCTTTTCTTTCTTTACAGAGCCACAGTTACTACTACCGATACTAGTTGTTCCTTTTATTCAATCCCCTATTTTCTTCCTTTTTCATTTTTTAGAAAGCCATTTAGAGGGAGCGCACACACGTACGCGAGCACAAGGCTGGAGACAGAGGGAAGAGGAAAGACTCAAGCAGACCCCCCCCATTCGCCATTTTACTTTCTTCTCGCCTTTTCCTTCTTTATTGAGCCGCAGTTGCTACTACAGATACGGAGTTTTTTTTACCCAGTCCCCTATTTTCTCCATTTTTTAGAAAGGTATTTGGAGAGAGAGTGCACACACGCGTGAGCGAGCACAGGCTGGCGACAGAGGGAACGGGAAAAAATCCCAACGCCCCCCACCCCCCTGCAGCAGGAGCTGACCCGGGGCTTGTTCCCGGGACCCTGAGATCCCCACGGGGCCGAAACCCAGCCGGATGCTCGATCGTGCCACCGGGGTGTTCCTCTCCTGTTTTCCTTTTTCAGAAAGAACTTTCAGGAAGGATATGAAGAAAGAGGAGAGAAACAGCAAAAGAAATTAAAGCAAGCAGGGTGGGGAAGAGATGCAGGGCTTGACGGGGAGAAAAGGGAAAGACAAGAAAATCTCTCTCCTAACACGGCTTATTTCACCCTGTAGGGCCCTGTGACCCAAAAAGGACAAAAAGAGCTTTTAAAAATCGCGGCTGGGCACCCTACTACGTCAGTTGACTGTAACTTCTCCACCCCATAGTTTCCTAGACTGCAGAGGAAAACCTTCCCCAGAGTTCTGCTCTTCTCTCTTGGGAGGTAGTGAAGCTGCTGGGTTGAGAGGCGGGTTCTTAAGTAGACTGCTTGGCCCCTCCATCCAGTAACAGGAGACCTTGGGAAGGTATTTACATAACCTGTAAAATAGCATCTACCTGTGAGGATTACATTTCATGCTTCAACCTGGCTAAGCAAAGATGCCCAGGTATTTTAATTAAGCAATCAACCCAGGTGTGGCCGTGAAGGTATTTTTGTAGATGTGACGAACCTCTACAATCAGGTGACTTTCAGTAGAGAAATCACCCTCTTTAATAGGGTTGGGACTTGGGCGCCTGGGTGGCTCAGTGGGTTAAAGCCTCTGCTTTCGGCTCGGGTCATGATCTCAGGGTCCTGGGATCGAGGCCCATATCGGGCTCTCTGCTCAGCGGGGAGCCTGCTTCCTCCTCTCTCTCTGTCTGCCTCTCTGCCTACTTGTGATCTGATCTCTCTCTCTGTGTCAAATAAATAAATAAAATCTTAAAAAAAAAAAATAGGGTTGGGACTCATCCAGTCACTTGGGAGGCCTGAAGAGCAAAAACTGAATTTTCCCAGAAAAGAAAGAATTCTGGCACAGGATGACAGCCCCCAAATCCTTCCTGCTCTCCAGATTTCAGACTCAAGGTTGCCTGAGTTTCCAGTCCACAGTCCTGCCCCAGGAGTTTCAGAGATGCCAGTCCCTGAAATCACGTTAAGTCCGTTCCTTAGAATAAGTCTCTTCTATGTAGACATAGATCTTATTGGTTGTTTCTCTGAAGGACGCCGGTACACATCATGCCTCGTGAGATAATACGTTAATACAAGTAATGTGGTAAGTGCGTACTCAAGTCAGCTATTATTTTTAGAGTAGAATGGGGCTTATTAAGGCTTATCTCTTCTGCTATCGCCAGAAGGCTCAGGGATGATCCTTAAGTATACACTTTGGATGTAATTTCCATCTCTCCTCCAACCTTGGTCAATTTTTTTCATACTAGACGTCAAGCCAGTTCTCTGTAATTCACTTTACCACAGACGTGGAACATCATCAGGGCTAAGAGTACTGGGCAGTGAGAGGTGCCTAGCAGGACTGGGGAAGCTGCTTTATTCCAGACTCTGGTCTCATCCCCTTGGTTGCCACAGACACCTCTACTCCCGTCCCCTCTCCTCTTTGCCTTTTGACCCCTACCCTGGCCCACAGTCTGGGTTCTGCTTGATCTCTTTTCCCCAGGCCTTGGCTATTTCCATCGTGGGAGTCAACAGAATGGCGGCTCTAGGTCACCCATCTCACCCAATCACTCACTGAAGTCACTGAGACAGATTTTCTTGTAGCCACTTAGAGCAAACCCGTTTGCCTACACAGGGACTCCAGCAGCTAGAGTCCACCTCAAATTTTTCCCCAGACTGTTTGGAAAGGAGGTCTGCTGGATGGAAGGCCTTGTGTGTGCACAGTGTTGGTATTGGTTTATTCAGTCGAATTCCCTTATTTATCAAACGAAGACAGTGAGGCCCAGAAGAAAGGTCTGGTTAAGACAGCATCTAAACGTAGAGTCCAGTGCTTTCTTCCAGCATACCACATGGTCAACCACAACTCAGGGGCTGACCAGGTAGAGTAACAGGATCTAGGAATCCCCTCCTTTCCCATGAAACTACTAACAATCACACAAGCCAACACTCTGTAGTTTCCTCTGGCCATCCATGAAATTCATAAGCCCCTGGATGTGGGCTCCTGGGGGATGCAAGACAGCAAAGGCAGGTAACAGGAGCTGGCTCAGAGGCTAGTAGTGGCCGTGAACACAAGAAATAAGGGGCTAAAAATGCCTGTCTCTCTAGGTGGTTCTTATGAAGAAACTTGATTGATGATTACAGTTTCTCGGGCCTTCTAAATTCCAGTGATTACTTAAAATGAAGTCAGTCCTGGGTTCAAGGCAGCTGAGAAGCACCCATGTGACCAGCCCCCTCTTCCAGATCATTCCCCAGTGTTTCCCTTATTGTGCACCTATACCCTTGAATCTCAGCTCCACCCTACATGACTCACAGAAGGCTAATACCTAATAACAAAGGGCACATGGAAATGATATTTCAGGAGATGTCAAAGTCCTCATTGCTAAATTTAATGAAAGTGAAGCTCTGAAGGGTGAAGGTCAATTACTGTGTGAAACTTTCCAGGTGGCTTTGCTTTAGTGATCTGAACAGGTGGGAGCATGAAGACCACCTGCTTCTCTGTTTGCACAGTGACTAATACATTTATAAACACTTAATAAACATTTAACTGTGGCAACTCTCTTAAAATAGTTCTTTCACAAATAGAATTCAACAGATTTGGAATTACTGGGTGACTCTGTAAGGCTACTTCCATAAAAGGGGATGGGCAGCAAATTCTGGTGATGCTTGGAACTACCAACAGGCCAGAACTGCTGATCTTCATTATGCTCAGGTCTGACTCACAAAACCCGATACTACATACATTACATGGGGAACACAGAACAGACTATGACAATTTTATTCCAAACAAATTGCTGAGTTGTAACACATTCGGAGGGGACCTTTTCCAAGATTCAGAGTGAGCTCTGAGAATTAAAAATATAGATCCATTTTCTGGTGTTGGGAAAACTGAATATCCATATGCAAAAGAAAGAAATTAGACACTTATCTTACACCATATACAAAAATCAACTCAAAATGGATTGTAGACTTAAAATGTAGGACCTGAAACTGTAAAACTCCTACAAGAAAACATAGGGGAAAAGCTTCTTGACATTGGCCTGGGCAATGATTTCTTGGCTATGACACTAAAAGCACAGGCAACAAAAGCAAAAATAGACAAATGGGACTACATTGAACTAAAAACCTTCTGCACAGTAAGAGAAACCATCAACAGAACGAAAAGGCAACCTATAGAATGAGAGAAAATATTTGTGAACCATATTCCAATAAGGTGTTAATATCCACGATATATAATGAACTCCTACAATCCATTAGCAAAAAGCCAAATAATTGAATTAAAAGATGGGCAAATAATTTGAACAGACATTTCTCCAAAGACCTACAAATGGCCAGCCAGTATAAAAAACGATGCTCAACATCACTCACCATCAGGGAAATGCAAATCAAAACCACAATGGGCTATCACGTCACAACTGTCAGGATGGCTATTATGAGAAAAAACAAAGGCTAAGTGTTGGCAAGGATGCAGAGAAGTTTGAACCCCATACACTGTTAGTGGGAATGTAAAATGGTACAGCTGCTATGGAAAACAGTATGGAGGTTCCTCAAAGAAATTAAAAATAGAACTACCATATGATCCAGCAATCCTGCTTCTTGGGTATTTTTCCAAAAGAATTGAAATCAGCATCTTAAAGAGCGATTTGTACTCCCATTTCACTGCAGCATTACTCACAATAGGCAAGATATGGAACTAATCTAAATGTCCATCAGTGAATGAAGGGGTAAAGAAAATATATACATACAGAGAAATGAATATTATTCAGCCTTAAAGAAAGAAGAAAATCCCATTATATGCTACAACATGGGTGAACCTTCAGAACATTTATGCTAAGCAAAATAAATCAGTCCCACAAGGACAAATACTGCACGATTCCTCTCATGTGAAGTATCTAAAATAATCGAATTCATAGAAGCAGGGAGTAGAACGATGCTTGCCAAGGACTGTGGGGAGGGAGAAGTGGGGAGCTGTTCAATGGGCACAGTTTCAGTTATGCAAGATGAGTAAGTTTTGGCGATCTATACAGCTTCGTGCCTATAGTCGAAAATACTGTATTGTGCCCTGAAAAATTTGTTAAGAGAGTAGATCTCACGGCAGGTGTTCTAACCACAAAACAAAAAACCCGAAGGGGTACAAGGAAACTTCTGAAGTGACAGATATGTAGTAATGGTTTCAAGACGGATTTGTATATGCCCCAAACGATCGCTTTGTATACATGAAATATGTGCATTTTTTGGTATAGCAATGACACCCCAATAACACTGTTAAAATGTCTGCTTTCAAATTTCACAATTCAGAAAAAAAAACAGAGAATGTAAAATTGCCTAAAGTAATCGAGCAAAAAAGAAAAACCAACTCTCAAATAGCCTGTGAAGATATAGGAAAAGCACTGTTGGCAGAGTTGAAAGTCCTGAGTTCAAATTTTAGCTCTGATACTATTTTTCCACGTAAACTCCCTCAGTACAGATCTAACTTCCCCTGGAACATCTCACCTAACGTACTGGTCAGAATTAAGTTCTGTTGGTGCAAGGGAAGGATAAATCACAATAGCAGTGACTTACACGAGAGAGTACACGTCTCTCTTAGGTAAACGGAGCTCAGAGGGAGGCCGTGCTAGGCTGGCGTGATGCCTGCACAGTCAGCAGGGAGCTGGGTGCCTGCTACGGTTTCGCTCCACCATCATCGGCAGAGCGTTTCCTCCGATGGCCCAAGACAGCTCCCGGAGCACCAGCCACCAGGGCCATGTTCCTGGCAACAGGCAGGAAGGAGTGGCAGAGAAAAGTACACCTCCTCTTCTTTCAGGGCATTTCTCCACTTGTGTTTCATTGCCCAGAAATTAGCCACCTGGGCACATCTTGCTGCAAGGGGATCTGGGGTTTTATTTTTGGAGGACTATATACCCAGCCAGAATCAGGTATTTTATTAAAGTAAGAAGGGGGAGAACAGTTATCAGGGGACACAGCTAGCTAGCAGTTTCTGTCTCGAGTGTTGGGCTGGATTGAATGAGGATGAACGTTTCACAGAAGGCAAAGCTTGTCTGGGTAATTATGAAAGTTTGGGGTGAGGGTGGGGGTGGGCAATGAATGGACACAAAGGTTTCACGCAACAGAATAAATGCATCATTTTTACGGTGCAACACATTACCTTTTCTTGCCCATTAAATACCTTTAAGAACTGAATCAAAAGCTCTAAAGACTAGATGGTAGAAAACAAATGCATATGTACAAGCTACCTTTGTTTACATTTGTTTATACGTTACTAGACAACTGGATAAATGAGTCTTTTGGCACTATGAAAACAGCTCTTTTAATTGAATATTAAAAGAAAAAAGCCAGAATTCTCACTGAAAGTCACATCATGGTGCAGAAAATACAGGTGCTCCAGCTTTATGCATTTACACAGAGCAGATTTCACAATGATAAATAACAACAGAAAGCAAGTAATAAGGCCAGTTTGGCTTAGTCCACAGTAGACTTCTGCACTGGCTTGTTGGCTTTGCTAATTGATCATGTCAGATAAACCATATTACAGAATGGACACCTCACTCTGCACGTTCAATCAAACTCATTCTCTCCTCCATCCCAACCCTTTTTCTTTCTTTCTTCTTTCTTTCTTTCTTCCTTCCTTTCTTTTTTTTTGTCTGAGTAGCCAGGTTGATTTATTGGAATGATTTCTTGAGCTTGTGGGTTGTTTTGGTGCACATACAAAGGATGGACACTGAAAGTCACCAGACCTTCCCTGGATGCCCCTTGAACACTTTGCAAGTATATGTTCCTGCCACCACCTCCCTCCCTCCAATTACTGTTTACCATCTAGACATCACAGCTGCTGTATGAAGCAACTAATTAAGAAAGAACCTGATTTTGGGTAGAGCCAGAAGCTCATTCTTTGCCAGAAGCGAAGTTCTCTGTTTATACACAGAATACAGACATACAAGGTAGGAGGGAATTCAGCAGGTCTTGATGCCACCACCTCCCAGGCTCCCTAAACCTAATGGGGGAAGGGAGGGAGTCTCCTGGGCTTCCCCTGGAAGTTAAGGGCGTGATTTCTCACCCTTACATGGATGTACAGTGCAGCCGAGAGGCAGAGAGATGGGGACATGGTGTCTTGACATTTTTAGGGCCCCCAAGAAACGGGATCCTACGTAGCTTGGTCAGGGGAGGCTCTAAACCCTATCAGGTAGGTGCAAGCAGGAGTCCTCTCTCTTTATGAAGCCAAATGAGGGGAATCTAGATCAAGCGTGGCAAATGAGGCAGGGGTGCGTAAGCAAGGGTCATCTCAAAGTCACTTAGTGAAAACTGCTGGATTAAATCAGTCAGCTTTGCAAATAAGCTTATAGGCCTTCACTACTTTCAGGAACCCTGGCGACCAAATAAGATCTTATCACCAAGTGGCCAGGGTTTGAGAAGCTCACAACCACAGGCAGAAGACTTGTCAGGAATCTCTTACTAAGAAAGGGACTACCTGTAAGCTAAAGAAAAAGCTGGGAGTTTCAGGAGCATGACAGTTTAGAAATGGGGAAAAGGGAAAGCAGTGAAAAGAATGGCTCATGGATGCTTAGCACCAGGGCAGCCCTCCCGCCACGTGGAGTTTGGCTGGGGGACCCTGAACTTCCAAATCTTTCTGTTTAGAGAATCTGGGCATTTTAGATTCACTCTCTAGAGAGGAGATACGACAGTCAGGTTGGACCTACCAACTAGAACACCTCTAGAATCATAAGAGCACCACGTCATGGCCGTGACAGACTTTTGGGGCCAGCGTGTGAGCCGAAGACAGTTTATAACACCATCTCAATGTACAAGGAGCTCCACGTTTGCAACTGCTGTCTGATCCAGAAAATTCATTCGTGCCACTCACGTGCAATGGGTGGCAATCTGTTTTATTTTTTTCCTCCTCCTCCAAATGAAAATACTGGTCTCTTCAAGAGACGGTTAACAAATTCTCACATATCCACTATGCAGCGGGAGCACTTCGCAGCCTATAAAATGCCCCTGCCTTTTTCCAGTCATGTGAGGATGTAAACAGGAAAGGCAAGAGGCTTCGGAAGATGCGGAGCTGGCGGCATGAAAGCAGGGCTGGTGACGATGATGAGGATGACGAGCCTTCATTCCAGGCATCACGGAGGGATGGGGCTGCCCACAAGAGCAGCTTCCAGTGTCAGTGCCGTGCAACTTCGGGAAACTTCCGTCCCTGACTCCCAGACGGAGCCTCCTTGAAGTGCCGTAATGAAAGCATTTCCCTAGATTTTTGTCTCTTTTCTGGCTTGTGGCAGCAAAGAAGAAAGACCATATCATCTGCTGGCTGGTGAAAACTTGAATGGCTGTACACTGTCACCAGATCATTTGGAGGAAAAATGATAAATGCCCTAAAGAAAGCCCTGGGATGCTATATGTAAATCTGAGGTAAGAAGAGCCAATAAGGTCTGTGACAACATTAAGCCAGTTTCCAGCAATGAGGCAATTATTTGTGTGACTGAAGCAATCTATAATGACAGCCATAACAACGGCCCAGGAAAGAGGGCAGGAGACCACTTGGAATAATCTAAAACGTCTAGTGTCCCAAGAGGAGAGAAACGTAACCTATTCCAGAGCTCGAGGGTCAGAAAGATCTGGAATTATAAGCGGAGACTGCAGGTACTCTATCACACAACTTTCTAATTATAAGCGCCTTAGCTCTGGTAAAGGCATGCCTTATGAAATGACTGATGGCAAGGAGTCACAAAGTGAAATGCAAGCACATGGAATAGAAACAAGGGGAAGGAAAGGAACTGAACACGAGAGTGTTAAGAACTATGTAAAAAGGGATGGCATCTAACGTGGCCAGGACGTGGAGAAGCAGGCATCCCCATGCAGTACCAGTGGAGAGGACCTTGCCCCCAACGTTCTGAGATGGGCAGTGCAGTCATACCCACCAACAGCTTTAAGACTCAATGGTCCCTTGGACTTGAGAGCTCTGTAATTTAGATATCACCCTCGAGAAGTGTGCAGAGACGGAAAGAAGGATTTAATGAAGTGTCAGTAATAATGGTAACTATAATGATGCACATTTATCGGCTGCTTCTAACTTCACTCACAGAACTACAAGCTGGTTTTAGATTCTGATGGGAGTTGCAGGTGGGGACAGAGGTAGGCGATGAATCAACATTTACAGATTTTAGGCAATAGGTAAATGCATCATCTTTGCAGCACAACACATCACCTTTCTTGGCGCTTCTGTGAAATAGCTGTATGGAAGCATCGGAAGCTCTGAAGGCTAGGTGGTAGCAAACAAACGTGTATGCACAAGCCACCTTTGTTTGTGCTCTCTCGTTACCAGACAACTGGGTAAATGAATTTTGGGTATCATGAAAATGGCTCTTTTAGCTGAACATTAAAAGGGAAAATTAAAGTGATCATGTCACGGTATAAAAAAAAATGTAAGTGCCATAATGTTCTCCATTTATAACAGGACAGATTACACAAGACAGAATAAGAGGTTGACTGATGCTATTGTGCTGTCTGTATCTTCACTCATTTTGTCATGAGTGTGTTCACCACAGTGTTGTTTACATTGACCTATTAAATACCTCTGACAGGTGGGAGGTTAAGAAAATTATGATATTTCCATGTAATGCTAGCATTTAGGAACCAATTACAAGGTGTCATGTAGAACTCTCTCTCCGACAGGAAATGAATCTCAGTGTCCTCTGCAGTGAAGGACACGTGAATATACAATAGCATATTCCGTATAATCCCATTTTGCTAAAATGTTAATAGCGATGATGGGTATGAACTAGGATTATGATTTTATGTTCTTGTGATCTCGGAGCTTTCAGACTTTAAGGATTAAACGTGTATTAATACAAAAAGGCAGCTATAATTGATTTCAAATGATGGGTGTGTTCATAGAAATAAAAATCTCACTCCCTCAAAGGAAAGAAAATATTTAGCTGAGCAAATGTTTGTGAGAATCAAACAGTATCTCCAAAGTGGAGCGAACTAGGGAAAGACTCATCCTGCATATGGGCTTGAAATTCAGAAAGGAGAACTCCTGTCAAGAGACGGAGTTTTAGGAAGAAAAGGACACATCTGTAGACTACAGCCTGGGACATTTTAAACCAAATTCCAACTACACACTTGGGAGCACAGACACTGAGGGTACAAGGCACCTCTCTTCTCCATCCTCTGCAGCCACTACTACAAGAGCTTACTCTTTGCTCCTGGTGTCTGGGACTCCACTGCTGGGGTCCCTGCCCTCGTCCCGGGGACTTGGTATGGTGGAACACTTACTCTGCTCTCAAAGCGCTGAAGAAACACTAAGAACCCTCCAAAAGCTCCAAATGAATTGGATATGCCCACAGTAACTGTTACTGGGCGTAAGGAGAATCCTCCTTCTCATCCACTCTCACCCCCAAATAAATGCAAAGACAAAAACCATTTTATGGGTATTTTCTCTTGTTGAGTTTCTAATCCTTCTGAACTGTTGGTTAGGGCATGAAGCAACCTATTTAATTAGGTTCAACAATATTTGCAAAACTATTGTGTGTTTGAAACTATCCTGAGAAATTGAACAGATATGTTAAGAGGTGCATTGTATAGAAAGGGACTTTTTCTCACATGAGGGTCAAAGCCTTCAAGCAATACAGCATAAATAAGTGCTGAATGCAGACTTTCTTCTTTAGAGATTCTATTGCTTAAATGCTTTGCCATCTTCACAAGAAAAATCCTACTAAACACTAAGGAGATCTATTCCTTATGCACAGGGTATTGTTGCCTTTCCAAGGATCCGAGGGGAAAGAAGATCTGTGGCAAGTGCCTGACGGGCGTCCAATCGTACAAAGCCATCCTCAACTGTCCGTGCAATCATTCTCTCGCGCAAATGCGATCAACTCGTCGCTCCTCATCTGGCAAACGGGGAGACCGAGGCACAGAGGGACCGAGTGCCTCACCCAGTTTTAGGGACTGGCTTTGCTATGACAAGGAGATGACCCCTGATAACACCTAACCAGAAACTCAAGACCACCTGACTGCTGAAACGTCACTACCGGGTTTCACACCCGCGCCACCCACTCCATGTCAGGGTCCGAAGCCACTTGCAGCAGTCGTCTGGCTTGTTAAGAGACGGGCATCCCAGGGCCCCGTGGCCTCCGGGGAACAGGTGCTGCTAGTGGTCTCGCAGCCGGCGAGCAGCAGCACCGTACTCCGCGTCCGAGTCGGCGCCGGCGGGAGAGGAGTTTGCCGGGGCTCCCCGCAGGCGCCTCGGGCTCGCGGGAGGGCCGCCGCCGCCCTGTGAGCCGTCTCGAGCTCTGTCCCTGTACCCTTCAACAGGCTAGCCACGGCGGCTCGGCCCGTGCGCCTCCCCGGAGCCTCCCTACGCGCGGCCATCACCCCGGGGGGGGGGGCGGGAAACGGAGCGCGCGGCGCGGGCGGCCAAGCTCGCGTGGGGGAGGCGAGGTAGGGGCGCGGGCCCGACCCCCTGCGCGCCGCCGCCATCACGAAGCAACCGACCTGCAGGAGACTGCTGCCAGGGTTCACAAATTTACTGTCGGGTTCCCGCCTCTAGCTGTTCTCTGATTGTTCTAAAGACTTGACAAACCGAAGCCCTTTCACGTTCCGTCGAAATTGCCTCATCTCCCTGTCAGAGCGCCATGGGGGACTCCATTACTTTTCTGACTTCTTTCCCCTCCTGACAAGTCATTTAGCCAGCTTCTTGTTGTGAAGGCTGTCCATGTCAAATTAGCCAGGGCCCCTATTGTCCTTATTACCACTCGAAAAGCCATCATGAGTAATGCTACGGGGTCCCTCAGTTGTCATCGTTTGTCAGAAAGAAAGGGAGTGTGGTTACATATGGCTGACAGGTAATTTCAGTGTCTACAATTACCCCAATTAGTCTTGTCATAAACAATTCGATAAATGCACACCAATACAAACAGATAAACACACCAAGGTCTCTCACTATTAATGCTGTGTAATGGGTAAATCAGTGATATGATGCTGTATTTTATTTATTTTTTTTTAAACTCTCCTCAGCTGTGAGCTGGCACTTGCTACCTGGTCAGCGCAAATTGCGCTATCTAGTTTCATTAGCTCATCACCGCGAGAAAATTTGAAAGGCTGTGACAAAATTCATTTAGAGGGAGAGGGAAAGAGCAGACTGTTGTAACACCTGCTTTAGGCAAGGATACAACAAAGGTTTCCTTTTTGTCAGTTCTGGGCAACTATGGGCTTTAAAGTTGACTATTTTGTGTTCAAACAGCAACACAGGAAATATGATAGAAATGGGGAATAGAAAAATTTTATCTGCACCAAAATTAGGAACATGATGTGAGAGAGAGAGAAAAAGGGGGTGGGAAGCCTGCTGCCAAGTGCGCCGGTCACTAAAAAAGATTGTGGGATAGTAGTTCATATGTAAAATTATTTCAGTTCTCTCCAACTAATGATTCTCATTTTTTTTTCAAAAAACTGCACCGCAAAACCATATATATAAAGCTTGCCGTGTTCAGTGTCAAAGTTATTTATCTACTCCAGTATTCATACAGATTTGTTTAATAAAGGCATCAATGGTGCTCCTTGCTGGACTCAGTACAGAGGTGATTAAGACTCAGCAAGTGTGGATACTGGCTCTCTCACATATTCTCTGAACACTGGGGAATGAACCTGTTTTAACACAACACCCTCTAGGAGGACTCTTCAGTTATATGCTGTATTCAACCCTGAATGAAACACCGTTAAGTCCGCTCTTGTGATCCACATAAATAAATGCTCAAGACTCAACATCTGTAGCGTCCGCTGCACTCTGTCTGTTTGCTGACCGCAATCTTAAGTGATGGCTGAAAAACCCAACACAAGGATATTGTTGTAGGAAATTGCTCTTGGCAACTATTTGTTCAAGCTCAAGATTTTTTTTTTTTTTTAAACCAACACTAAGAACCCACCAGAAAATAGGACAGGTCTCCCTAATGAGTAATCTATTTTAGCACAGTCTTGTCTAGGCATGACAGTTTACTGAGAGGCTTGAAAAACTCGTAATTACCAGTGTTACAGGGCAATTAATGTATATTACACTGCACTACTCATGGCAGCAACTGTCATTTTCTCAATAAAAATGAGTACTCTTCAGCTAAAGGTGACATTAATTGGGACTTTAATGACTATGCAGAGGAGCTGAAGCCAAATATGAACAAAACAGCGATTCAATGAGCGACTTCAGAAACGAGAAAATTGTACTAAAATGAGATTAATTGCTGTTTAGAAAAAGGAAAGAACCTAAAAAGCTATTAAATTGCAGGGTTTGGGTGCCCGGGTGATGGTTGTGATGTTAATCTTGCATTCTCGCAGCAGGCAAATATTCACGAAATTCAGAGCCTTTTGACAGCAGGAAAAATCATGTATGCTTAACTTCAATCCATCAAAAATATATTTCAGCTTTTATCAGTGTTCTAAATACTTCTGCAATTTCAAAAATTACTGCTCCATTCCTTGGCTGTCATCATGCAAATGTGAACACTGTCAATATTGCTATGAAAAATTTCCCAGCTTCAAAAGGCCTACTTCAGTGATAAAGAAAGAAAAACGTGAAGATTAGAATTGCAAAACACACACTACTAATATAACAGAAATCAAACAATAAGAATTTAATGTTTAAGTTGTGGAAACTGCTAAAATAGAAAATGATGGGTTTTTTTTTCTTGGTAGACAAAAAATCAAAGGAAAATAATTCTGAAATTCTTTCAAGGCTTGTAACTTTCTGCTCAATTAATCATCGCCAATAATTGGGACAGAATTTTGCATCTGACTTCAGGTGCTATAATTGTTAATACTGCCCCCTCCTTTTTGAAAGCCTTTATCCTCGCTTCTAGGGTTCTTTGAAAACAATGATATAATTGCTTTTCTTTAGGGCTTCCTCAAATACCATGAGTATATACACAGAACATACCACTTAAACTTTGACATGTAGGAGGGATAAACTCCAAAGATTCGATAACTCCAAAGTTATATACTCTGTAACCTGGATTTTTTTAAAAAGAGAGAGAGAGAGAGACGAGTAATTAAATATTTCTGTTGAAGGGAGTTCTCCAAAAAGACTACTTTTGGACAGAAATGTATGCCTTTTATGGGTGCAATCCCTGCCCCCATAAAAAAGATGAGACCTGCCTTTAGAATCCTGTGCATTTTCCTACTGCATAAGCAATTCTGTTTGTTCTGCATTTTAATATTTAAAGACCCTTCTCATCTACAGTTTAGGTCAGGGCTCAAGACACATTAACACACACATAATTCTGACCATACTCAGCACACATCCACTAAATGATGGGGGAGGTGGCATAATGTACTTTCCATCTTCAAAACAATGATAAACCCTGTCTATCCTCAAAATCCAGAAATACGAATCACCTGACCAACATCATGAAGACTGCTTACTGGCCACTTGTCTGCCAGAACATACGTACAGGGCCACCGAAGGAAATGAAGGGAGGGGGGCGGGGAGGGACGCACGTGCATACCCCTGCGCGTCTATACTCAGTGACTGGACATTCTGCTAAGGTTTATCCTCCAGCTGTTTCATTCACTATAAACACTCTTTCTGGAGTTTTGAATCTGAGCTTGATTGTGGTCCTCTCTGTAAAACGAGTTGCTTCTAGGGTCCTGCATCGGCTAGTATTACCTGCTCCTCCTCTTCCTACAATTCTCCCTTTTTTGATATCTAGACTTTTATGTTAACAGCACAATTCTTCCTCAAGAGTCTAACAAATGTCCTTTATAGTCCTTTTTGGGGGGGGGCGTAAAAAGGCGCCTTTGTTATTCATTGTGCCATTTCAAAAACTAAGCTTCTCTCATACCTCAAAAACAGCTTTATTTCAAGGACAAAAAAATTCACCAAGCTTCCCCTAAAAGTCTTTTCAGGCAGAGTCCTTAGAGAAGACAGGTGCCTTTGGCTAAATTATCTCTACTGACAAACCATTCACATAAATTTGCTTTTTTTTTTTTAAAAGAAACCTACATGTCAATAGTTTGATTCCATTTTGTCTATGCAAATACCATTGATAAAAATTTCAATGGAAGTTTTCAAGGAGTGGAAGAGTTCCAAACTAGGTATTGAAATGGGACTCAGGAACAGGATACTAATTCACCAAACTTGCCAAGAATGATCTAACCCAGTAGCCATACAAAGGCAACTGCAAACCATCTACATGATCCCAGATAATCCCTTCTACTGTATCTCTCGGATCTCATCTCCATTCTGCAGTTTACTGCATGAGGCTCCATTTGGGGCTCCAGGTTTCCCATTTGCAAAAAACAGGAGCAACTTTGTCATGCTAAATTTGCTGCATGTGAACTAAGCGCTGAGCGCTTGGCAGACACCACCAGCTCCAGGAATGTTAACGATTGGAATAAACTTTTAAGGAGAGTTCCTAAAATGAATTTATTTGATACTGTTGTTCAATTGCTGAAATTCTTTACCCGCCTCAGTGGTGTTCTGAGAAGAGGTGATTGCACTGAATGTTGAGAAAGGCTTGTACAAAAAAAAGCAGGAAGCACTGCTCTCTCTCAGCTAAGCCTGGAATTCCATTTTTAACCTCATTATTATTTTGCACAAATATCATAGGTCTCTCTTCCAAAATGCTACTCAGTGGTTCAAATTTCTTATTCAGGCCCCTCCTAAGATTGAAATGTACCACAATGCCCGTCAATCTCACAACTGACAGACCATGTTTAAGCTGGGAAGAGTGACAAGTTACAGGGACTCTTTTTTTTTTTTTAATCAATTCCAGGAGATTAGTAAGATGCATTTTTAGATACATACCCTCAGAACATTATAAACTCAGTGAGAAGCCAAACTGGAATATCTCAAGTTTGGAAGATGAACAATATTTTGATGTGCCAAGGCTAATACATTATATGTTTCAAGTCTTACTATTAAGACCTGTAGCAACTGTTCTAAGAGATGAGTAGAAATGAAACAAATGGTAAATGTTTATTCAGTCATGCAGTTCTGAAAGAAAACAACTGTTAATTTGCATTAGCTTGGGATCACTTAGCAGACTGCATTTCAAGAGCTATCACCTCTCAGCAGCCCATAAAAGAGGAAGTTTTCATTTGTTCCCCTTCTACCTGCTCCAGCCATAAGGACATTTAAATTTATTTTCTACTCACCAATACTCAACAAGTCAATAATCGCATCAAAAGAGATACTGTTCTTTGTCAGTCGGTGGAGGAGAAAGTCAACAGGCTAAACACCTGAGGGTCATACAGAGAGATGTAGCCCTGTCTCATCTATTCCACCTTCCAATATGGAAAATCCTAGAATGCTAAACTTCAGGTACCTTCTGAGTCATGAGATGAATTAAGTCATATGCAATGGTTTTTTAGTGCAATCAGGACAGCTATTCTTTATAAATAAAAGTTTAGTGCCCTATCTATATGGGTAACAGAATGTAAGCCATCTACATGGAGGTAAATCTTATTGTAGAGTAATATCCTCTGACTTCCCTGTTGACTGCTCCCACTCCCCACCCCAAATAAGGTGGGGGGAGTAAGAGGAAAAGTGGGTCTTGGAGGAAAGCGATCTGTGTCTTAAGGGGGGTTCTGTGTAGCCTTTGGCTCTCCAGCAATTCCAGAACTTTCAACATAAGATAGAGACTGGTAGGACACCACCTCTCTCTGTCTTCTCAAGATTTTATGAGACTTTAGAAAAGCTGACTTGAGCAGAAAATCAGTCATGAGGAGCCTTCCTGGATCAATTAACCATGACTAAAAGAGAAAAAAAAAAGTCTTACAGGGATGAGGGGACAAAATGGGTTTAAATTAAGGTAAATGACTGTAACATCTTGGTACGGAAAGTGAGTGGGAGACAAAGGAAGTCTACCACAGCTGTGTACTGATGAGGCTGATAGTCAGTAGAAGAGGGTGAATGAGAGCAAGGAGAAAAGAAGAGATAGTCAGATCTCTGTTTCTTCATCTTGGCTCGAAGTAGTCTTCTTTACATGAGTCAGTTAAGTGATGTGGAGTAAGAAACATACCGAGCCTCAGAACCAAGGTCAGGAACTGTGTGGATCTTGAGTAGATCCAAGGGTTCTCTAACCTTAAAGGAAGCAGTGCATGAGGAGGCCCAGTAACAGAAAACTCTTCAGTAAAGGTCACCCAGTTAGCCAATCTGGATGAGGTAAATGGTGATTCACCAGACAGTGTCAGCTTCCAGTCCCCATTTAAGCCAAAATGTGGTGGCAAAAAGCCACTCAAACAGCGCTTTCCAGTATATACCCATTTCTCTTTCCAAGGCACCACCCCTACAACTGGACACTGAGATAGATTCCAAAGCTCTAGAAGCTATCTAATCTTATTTTCCTCAGTGTTTTCCCTCTGAGGCTCTACTTCTTCCATTGCTTGAATCTGTTTCTACCCTACTTCTAGGTGGGGAACACTTAGACCTGCCCGAAAGGTCATTCAAGGCAAAGAGGATTGAGGCAGGAAGATCTTTCTCCTGTTTCTTCATTCTCAACTTAGAATAGGATGACTTTTCTTATTCTGGGCTTCATCTTAGGATCTTAAATCTCATTGTTACCCTTGGTGGGGAGAAACCATTCTTTTTACTCACAATTTTATACAAACATTCTCTCCTGAAACGCAATTGCTATGGGCAACTAGAATGAGACTGGGTTATAGTCATACTCACTTTAGAACTGTCAAGGTGGGACTAGCCAGTGTTAAAAGAACATCTTTCCCAGCATTCTTTTTTAAAAAAATCTTTTATTTATTTATTTGACCAGAGAGAGAAAGAGTGCACACACAAGCAGGGGGAGCAGCAGGCAGAGAGAGAAGCAGGCTCTCTGCTGAGCAGGGAGCCCAATGCAGGGCTCGAACCCAGGACTGAGATCCTGACCTGAGGAGAAGTCAGATGCTTAATCTACTGAGCCACCCACGCATGCCTTTTCCCAGCATTCTTATGATGTTAAGAGCTGAATCTCATCTCAACCACATGTCTGCCTATTCTAAATCTCTTAATGCTACAGATGTTTTATAATAAGATAAAAGGAATGAAGTTCTTGGTATAAGCAAATATAAAGGACATTTAGTTAAGTAGTCAAAATATTCATTTTGTGGCTATTTATCTAAAGTTTAAAATACCTGAATCGATCTGAATAGGTTTCACCTATCCAATAGTATCACATGAATTTTAGAGGTTTATTTATTTTTATTTTTGTAAGATTTATTTATTTATTTATTTTGAGGAGAGAGAGAGAAACGTGTGGAAAGAGCATGAGCAGGAAGGGGAGAGGGAGAGCCTCTGCAGAGCAGGGAGCCCGACTCGGGGTTCGATCTCATGACCCTGAGATCACAACGAGAGCCTAAACCAAGAGTCAGATGTTTAACCAACTGTGCCACCCAGGCACCCCAAGGTTTATTTATTTTAATGTCATTGGACAAATATATAAAAAATAAAAATGGAGGTTTCTAGAATTTTATGTTAGCAAAAAGTCAAACGCTTTTTCTTGTTTGTTTTTTCTCCAACCTTTGAGTTATCCACTCAAGTAGCCCCGCACTTCCAGCTTTTGGCCTTTATGGCTTTTCCTAATTAGTCTGGTACATCTTGGTCTCCCTCTTCATCAGGTGGGTTATGCGGCCAGGCCCGTCTATACTATAGCTGTTAGTCTTCTCAAGTTTTGGAACTGGTGTTCAGGAAATTAAAAAGCGAAGAGAAATGTGAACCGGCTAAATAGCTAACATTCTTAAAACTGTCCTTACCTGGCATGAGGATAGCTGGATTAGAATCTGCCTGCCCCTGCGTGACTGAGTTCAAGCCACTGCCTCACTGATCCTAATGTTCCCAGCAGGCTCCACCACAGCACCTTCCCCCCGCCCCCCACCCCACAGACTGGGAGCTCTTTGAGGGAAGGACTCGCATTCATCCTGGGAAGCCTAGTACACAGTAAATGCGAAACAACGGGTTTTGCTGAATAATAAAGCAACGCTAGTTCTGACACTAATGAATTAATCTTGGACAAGTCACTTTATCTTTCTGAGCCTTTGCTTGACTATCCATTAAAATGCTTTCAGTTTCCTAGAGGGATGGTTAGGCTCAAACGAAATAATGAGTGTGGAAGTGCTGTATAAATGCAATAGATCACTACAGCTGTTGTTAATAATTACACTTGGATTTGTACAATAAAGTTGCACCATTCAATGGGAGCAATAAGCGGGGTTCTTAACGGTTTCAACAATTTTAACCATAAGGACTTCATGAAACTCTAGTTTTCTGAGAATTTAAGGTGTCAGGTCACACCCACACAGTTTTCTGTTCTTTTATTTTTTACCCCCATCTCCTGCTCCCCCTGCCCCAGTAACTAACCACCCCCCACCCCCCTCCCTGGCTCCAAATCAGCACACAGATCTTTTCTTGGCTCTGGATCCTGCTCTGCTCAGGAGGAGGTGACTGGGGCTCAGGAGTTTTTACACGAGCACACTTTCGTTATGACAACACAATGCTTCTGCTGCAAGGCAGGATCCTGCTGAGGTGACCAAAAGGTCGGGTGGGACCTAGTCACTGTCCTGTCCCTTGTCCCAAGCTTCCCAACTCCTTCACGTCATTTATCTTTCCTTTGCTCAGTTGCCCCAGAAAAGGAACAGAAGTTGGAGAAAGCGAGGCTGAAGAAAGACCACTCTGGAGATATAAACCACTGAGGCTCAGGGTTGATTGGAAGCTATTAAGCTGGATCTAACGAAAACTCGCAAGATCTACCTTGCAAGAAAAAGCCCCAAACCCCACAACAAGAACCACTGTTCGAGTGGTTCAAGTGGCTAGTACGGATGCACTAGCACCCCCGTTCCTTCTGCTCAGACACTAGCAACAGAGAACTAGCTGAGTTCAGACTGAACGGGGCCAGAGACTTCAGAAGACAGCATTTATCTCATGTAGAAGGAGTAATTTCCACAGACAACTGAATTATTGGAGAGTCTGTACAAGTAACTGGACCTCAGAAGCCCAGGAGAGCATCAGGGCCACATGAGCCCCATGTCCCAAATTCCTGAAAAGAAGAATGGCCCCGCAGGTGAATCCAGTGCAGGGTAATTATTTTTAAGTTCGTAGAGCAATACAAACACACTGTTTGCTTTTTTGTCATCTGCTTGGTCTCAATCACAAGCTAAAAATTCATTTATAATGCTGTATACAAACGTCATGTTTATATCAATATCATATGCTGCTTGCTTGAAATCGTATACGTTAAAATCAAGAACAGAAATTCATGTTAATGGTCAAAGACAACCAATAACAAAACCACTAAATTCCAGTTGTCAAACATCATTTAATATGTGTATTTCTGGTTTTTTAAAACAGTAATTATTAAAACTAAAGTGATATGAGTGAGTGTTTATGACTTCCTATTGAAAAGCCCAAATTACGGAGCATTCATTTCAGGCTGAAGAAAATCATGCGGCCATCCCTGTGCGATGGCCTAGTGACTTTATATCCTCTTGTCAAACCTCAGCAGTTTTATTTGTAGTGATACATGCCGGAGAAGGTTGGAGGTTAAAGTTGATAGGAGGGGCAACAGGAAAATCAACCAGCTCCTTCCAAGAGATTACAACCTTTAACATATTTGGGTCTGTCGGCAGTTTTTGCAAACTTCAGAAGTCTATGGTTGTGGTGTTTTTAAAAAAACTGATCCTCAAATCAGAGGTCCGGTGAATCCAGTAAATGGTCTTTTACTATGAAATAATCCCAAGTGGTTAATGTACACACACCCCCACGCCCTGGCCCCGTTTGTTGCTGTAAATTTTTTTCCTTCGGACTTAAATCTAAAACTACAGAAAAAAAAAAACCTTTATTTTTCAAGTATCAGAGATCTTGGGAAAGAAGAATGATGAACCCCAACTCATGGTGTGGCAGAGGAAACACAGGGAAGCAGCTGTTGGAAAAGAAAAAAGAAAGAAAAGAGAAGAAAAAAAGGGGAACAAAAGTCCCCTGCTGGAGATCTGCGTGGGCTCTTGGGCAAGGAGACATTTTATTAGAGCAGTGGCTTTCCCCTGCAGGAAGTGTTCAGATTCTTAGCAGCCTCACACTGAACAGAAGGGGATCCCTGATGACCCCATAGGCCCCACACCAGAGGGCTGTAATAAAGTCACAAACCAAGACACGACAATGACTCCAAACGTATCTCACTGCAACATCCGTTTTCCTTGACTTGGCATACGTTGGTTTCCCAAAGGGTAGTCCCAGGTATTCAGTACTTTTTTTTTTTTTTAATCAAATGTGTATTTTGTTCCAGGCACTGTATATACCTGAACTCACTAAATCCTCTAAGAATCCAAATTGTGCTCATTTTACAGATGAGTTAAAAAAAAAAAAAAAGGTAAGAGAAATCAAGTGATTTGCCCAAGGCACACTGATGCATGTGGCCAGATGCACTTAGCCTTTCCCTCCTCCAAACCTGTGCCCTTTCTACTCACCTATACTGCTTCTTGGGTTGTAACTAATGATATAAATAATTTCTAGACTATCCCCCTTCATGTTTAAATTTTTAAAACCATTATTAGCTGATTTTAATGCACTGTGTGGTACTGCACAGCAGTAAGGGAACAAGACTCAGAAGAAACACCCTTAGGTCCTACAGGGGGTCAGCAGGTGGTTGGAGCTGGAGGTCTAATAATATTATTGGTTGCTACTAATTATTAGGAAAAATGTTTAATATTGAAAGAGTTCTCCGTGTCAGCATGACTGACAGCAGCTATATAACACTAAAGATTTGTGAAATTAAAACAATTCCTACCATAAATGTTAATTTCATTCCTTTCTGTTTTTAAATGTTTTCCTAGACCCACAGATTGCAGAATTCAACACTGAAGGACTTAATCTCATTGGGTCTTGGTTTCCTCACCGGTAAAATGCAGTTACATCTACAGGAGGAGTTGGCTAGCTGTAAAGTCTATAAATGTATGATTAAAAAAAAATCCTGCTTAATTCTAGCAATAGAGTTTTTGCGGGAAATAGAGACACCAACCTTTATGAATGAAAGTGAGAGCGAAACCACGACTTTGAGAAAATTTACTTATAAAGAAGGGAATGCAGTGAATGAAATCCCTCGGCTTAGTTGAAGCCATGCAATGGCCAGCTCTTCCTGGTGAACCCTTGTGACTGCACATAAGGGCTTTAAAAATAAATTGATTTAGGAATGACTTGAGAGGCAAACTTTTTTCTCACCCAAAAATGTTTGTCACAAGTGTTATGGGGCCCACCAACTTTGATTTAGAGAGAACATATAACAAACATTTTGCAAACGTTGCCACTTATTGTTTAAGGTGAGGAAACACACATTGATTGAAATATTTTTTCAAAATGCACTAACTGCTGGGGCGCCTGGCTGGTTCAGTCAGTTGGGCATCCGACTCTTGATTTCGGCTCAGGTCATGATTAGGGTTCTGAGATCGAGCCCCATGTCGGGTTCCATGCTGGATGTGCAGCCTACTTGGGATTCTCTCTTTCCTTCTCCCTTTGCTACTCTATCCCCACTCACACACTCTCTCTCTCAAAAAAATAAAATAAAAATAAATTAAAAATAAAGTTGAAAAATGCGCTACCTGCTAAAAACTGCCAACAATTTGAAAATGTTCTTGTTATTTAAAAACACATTCTATAAGGATTTGGCAACGGTTAGCAATGTCCTGTGTTCCTTTATTCACAAAGTGTCTAAGTGTGTACATGTATGTGTGTATGTATACAAATATACTTATATATATGATATAGATAACAGGTTATTTTTATTTCTGTTTGCTATAGATGAAGCACTAAAGGAAAGAACACAGAACACCAGAAATCAGGAGTCCTTGGTTCAAGTCCCATTGCAAATAAATTAGACACTAAAAAGGGTAAATGGTTTATATGCTACTCAGTATTCTGAGTTTTACTCCTATTATAAATACTCTTTATAACTCATGTTTTTTAACCGAGAGGAGCAGGATAACGCGTGTCCTTAGTGTTTATGTTTTCTTTTTTCCATCTTTATTGAACTGCTTTTGTTCCTTTTCCATTTCACACCTGAACTTCAGCAATAACGCCCATTTGGTTTCTCTTCCCTAGGGTTTCCTATATTTCTATACCCCAAAACAAAACAATGAACAAAATCAAACAAAACCCCCCACAAACCAAACATCTCTAACTGGCCTTCTACACCATGGCTTAACAATATTTCTAACTGTGTCAGCAACTTGCTTTAAAAAAATGCTATGTGGGACACCTGGGTGGCTTGGCTGGTTAAGCATCTGCCTTCAGCTCAGGTCATGATCCCAGGACCCTGGGACTGAGCCCTACTTCTGGCACTCTGCTCAGCAGGGAGCCTGTTTCTTCCTTCCCCTCTGCCTGCCACTACCCCTGCTTGTGCTCACACACTCTCTCTCTGTCAAAGAAATAAATAAAATCTTAAAAAAACAAAAACAAAGCCAACCCCCCCCCCAAAACCCTACGTACATTGCCCCAAAGACAACATTTGAAGTCTGTGGTATCCACAAAAGGTTTTTCTTTAGCTGGCTCCTGTTCCTTGTGCTGTAATCATACTATTGACAGATTCTATTTTTTCATGCTTCTAGGCCTCTGCACATGCTGTTCCTTCTGTTCCAAACACTGTTCCCCCTTCATTGGTCTCTCCGCTCTAAGTCAGGGCGTGTATTAATGAGCCTCTTGAGCTTCCACTCTATACTCAGGGCACATCTCAGCCCCAGCACTTCCCATATTGCAGTTGTTGGTGTATTTGTCATTTGGCTTACTGGTGTGTACCTGCTGTTAAATTCAGCTCTCATGGAGAGCAGAATTATTTTATTTTGGGGGAGCTCTGTATTCATAGGCCTGGAGAGTGCCTCATCCAGGAGTTGCTTGGTCATCACCTGAGTGATGGGAGGAAATAAAATGATAAGCTGGGGATGTATTTAAGGACCCGACTAGTAGGAACCTGACTGGGACAGGCAAATCTTATTATGCCTCTTATTTCAATTCCCAAGTGTTTAGATGAATTTCAAAAGACATAATCTTTAAGCACATTTTTAGGACATGAAGACTATAATGTCTAGTCCTCTTTGTCCAGTGGAGCGATTTGGTGTAGATGAGGGGATGGCAGAGGAATCCATAAAATGATTTTCTACTTTAGAAAAAATTCTATAACAAAATGACAATAAAAATTATTACCCAGTACAATTATAATCTTTTTAAATCTTTATTTTGGAAATTAAATTTTCCTAAAAATGATGTTTTTTATTTATAAAGCAAATTACACACACATAGACGCACAGAGCAATCTTTAGTGCTTAAAACAGTAGCAAACACAAGAATATCAGGGATTGCCTGGTGGTGGGTATTAAGGAGGGCACATATTGCATGAAGTACTGGGTGTGGTGCATAAACAATGAATCTTGGAACACTGAAAAAATTTAAAAAATTAAAAAAAAAAGAATATCAGGGATTCATTTATTCCAAAGGCTTAAGAGGTATATTAAAAATTAACTGGAAAGATCATTTAAGAACTTATGGCACAATTATGAACAGGATGTCTGTATGTATTTCTGTGTCCTATGATTTGAAAGTTTTTTAATACTAACTTCAATGAATAAATTTAATTGGTATGAATCAATTCTGCCCTTAACACATATTGACTAAGAGTATGTAAAAATAACACAGTTAAACAAAATTTTGGTAGATACATATAATCTGTATCAATAATAGAATAATCATGTAGATGAGAAAGGAAACTGGCTAACAGTTGTTTTGAAAGTTCCATAGATTCACTGGAGTTTAGAGTCCTCCCCAATGGGCCATGCACATTTTTAGGAAGTAATGGTTGTCTCATGTAACAATAAGGTCAGAATTGGATTATTCAGACTGTAATAGATACCAAAGTTGAACAAACTGTTCAACAGATTGACATGGAGATACAGTAAGTCCATTCAGGTTGGCACCATGTCTTTAGAAGTTCACTGCTTATCATAGGGTGGCTGCTTAATGGAAAACAATCACAAATTTACTTATCTTTTAGAGGGGCCTAGTTCTGTGCTGATGACAAATGACGTGTTTAACTTAATGTAAACATTTTAGTGGGTATAAATGAATCACTGCTTTTACAAACGCTGGGAAAAACGCAAATTTTTCCCTCTAGTTTTATTATAATGCTCCAGAAACCTCTGATGTTTAACCTGCACATATATGCTGGCGGGGCTATCATTAAGATCTACTTGGTAGATCTGGTCATACATACATTCTCAAGTGTATAGACAGTAAGACCTCAGCCACTCACCCACCCTCTCTGCTTCTGGGCTTACTGTTTTTACAAAAGCAGTGGGAAATGAGATTACAGGTGCTCAGTGATTCTGGGGTGGTAGGAAGCTAGACACAACAGCATTCAGGTCAACAGCCATTTTTTTTTTTTTTAAACCAGAAAAGCTTCATACCACAGAGATTACCCTACAGCTAAAATATCCAATGCCTCAAATTACACACGCGCTTAAAAAGCTGTGCACATAATGGCAGGACACTTGAGGGCCACCTTCAAAGTTTTAGTCTGAGTTTAAAGTACAGAGGGATCCAATTCAACTCAGCAGAATGCAGTTCAACTCATTTACTGAGATAATGATAAATTACATAAAACACAGTTGGTCAGGAAGACCTTCCCCGATCCCTTTATCAGGATTTGAAAAGCAGGTGTTCATGGACTTATTTTCTGTCATTCCCATCATAATACAAGCTCCCTGAGGACAGAGCTCACACCTGTTTTGGTCATTGCTTCACTGCTGGTGCCCAGAATGGTGAACTCAGGAGAAGCTCAATGTGTATCTGTTCCGTGAGGGAAGCTTGCCCTCAAGCAGCTTACAGTAAGTGGGCACATTAGACATCGAAAGAAAGTAGGGGTTCTTACTCAACCAGGCCATCCTGGCCTACCCTGGGCGGGACCTAGTCCTTTAGATGCAGTCAGAGAGAGGTATTCAGACCCCATAATCCTCCGGCTTCTTTTTTTTTTTTTTTTTTTTTAATTTTATTTAATCCTCCGGCTTCTTGACCAAATGTGGAAAGAACGCTAGGAGCATGGCCAGCTGACATTTGCTCCCCTCTGAAGAAGCCAGGATGACCAACAGCCCTGTGGGGACGGACCACGGAGTCTGGAGAGGCGCTCGGCAGCCAGCTGCTGTCTCCACTAAAGCAGATGTCGCTCTGAAGAGCCTGCAGAGAAAGGGGTTCTTCTTCCTCACCACACAACTCCTTTTTACAAATATCAGGTTAGAGTGCCAAGGAGTTCGATTTTTCCCATTAAACAGAGAGAGAGAAAAAAAAGTTTGCCAAGTTCCTACTGTTAAGGCTCAGTAAATTCAGGGAAAAAGAGAGCAAACCAAAATTTTCACCAGCTTAAGAAAAAAAGTCAAAATGGAAAGTGTTTCCTTAGAATGAAAAATAGTTAAGGCAATGGGTTTCGGTACTGCCTTGCGCCTTGTCTTGTGCTATGGGACACCAGGAGCATGTGTAATGCTCACCCTGTTACCAAGTCTCAAGCACAGAGGCGACAGGGATCCTGCCAGCGCCAACCACTGATGGAGAGGCAGAAACACGGGGTTGTTTTGGCGGTTGAATCTGATTCGAATAAAACTTAAAAGCTGTACAGTTAGACCTTGGTATCAGGAAGGAACTCTGCAGAGCACTAACTAGCTTTGGGTGTTCAGGCCAAGTGGCAGGCTACGAATGGGCTGAGTACCCTCCTCTGCAACCTTACCAAGATCGTTTCTGAGTTCTCCCATTTTAATGTGCTTCACATTTATCCTCTATCCTAGTCTTAGGGCTAGCCATTACTGATTAACAATGAATGACAATACCGAGAGTGAACAGACAGGAGTGATTACTATGTGCTAGGCATGGTTCTAAATACTTCATGCACAGAAACCCATTTAATTCTCACAGCATCCTAGAAAGTGGATTCTATTATTATCCCCATTTTTCAGATGAGGAAACTGAGTCTCAGAGCGGTTAAGGAACTGGCCCAGGGTTTCATGGCTAATAAGTGGCAGAGCCAGGCTGCCTGGGTGGTATACTGGCTCTTGGGTCTAACCTCTTCATAAAGACATTTACTGCCTTCTATTTTTTTTTCCTGTCTCTTATTTCTTAAAATGGATTTTTAATAGTACCTTAACTCTCAGTATTTTTTCTTTCCAATTTTGCCCTCACATTGCTCTCCATACAATCTTTTAAAAACGCTACCTTCCTGGGCGCCTGGGTGGCTCAGTCGGTTAAGCGTCTGCCTTTGGATCAGGTCATGATCCCAGGGTCCTGGGATCGAGTCCTGAACTGAGCTTCCTGCTCGGCGGAGATCCTACTTCTCCCTCTCCCTCTGCCTGCTGCTCTGCCTACTTTTGCTCTCTATCTCTTGGTCAAATAGATAAATAAAATCTTAAACAAACAAAGAAATAAAAATGCTACTTTCCTGATTAAAATATTTCAAGGGCTCCCCAATGCCCATGTGATTTTTCCAAATGGCCTTCATGACCTGGCTCCTATTTCTCCGGTCTCTACTCTTTTATTTATTTATTTCCTGACATACAATTTATACCTCAGAGATCTCAAAGTACCTACAATTCCCTAAATACACCATGCATTTCATGCTTCTGCACCTTTGCAACAGACAACTCGGTCTGCCTTTTAACCACTTACCTAGGAAATTACTGTGCCTTTCTTAAGACCCAGCTTGGGGCTTTCTCGCTTACTCTGGCTTGAGTGAGTATTCCCATTCTGGGGACCCCATGCCAATAGCTAGTGCACATAACAAATTCTGTTTTATATTTTTGTTCATTTTATTAGATTGTGAGCTCCCTGAGGTCAGGAGCCATGCTTATCTGATCTTTAATGCCTACCTGAGGACCTAGCACCATGTGTGAAAGGAATAAATGAATAACTATGTGAATGAGTGAATAAGCAATCTGCTACAGTTTTGAAGGAAAATTGGTCTGTATTTGGAAATACTTATCCCATATAGGGAAACAAACAATAGGACGGCTCCAGAAGGATGTTTTGACTCAAGCACATTGAAATCTATGAAGGTGCGAAGAAAATTGTGAGCAAGCCGCTCAAAAAACAAAGCTGAAATTGAAGCCGATTTGAAAAAAGTTTACATAATCAATGCTGAATTCAAGATTGTTTTATTTTTTTACCTTCTTTCTGTGTTGGCCATTAAAATCTAAAAATGTATTGATTTTTTTGGTGTTGTTTTCTTGTATATTAAGGAACACTAAAACGAGAAAATAATGTGAAACATGAGCAAAAAATGAATTGCTTGCATAAACTTCAAGACCTTAAGAACATTTATGCATTAGAACATTTAATGGTAAGCTTTCATCTCTCTTTTTGGATTACAGTATTCAGTTCATACTAATATGTTTATTGGTACATGTTCCAACTTATCTGATTGGGTGTTTTTTGGTGGTTCAGATAAATAGATCTACAGTTTGAACCTTTCCTTTCCTAGTAGCTCACATACACAGAGGCGACATGCTGTTTTTTGATAGGTGACTACATGAAACTTTGGATACTTGGTTTCATTTACTCTTTCCCTCTCAATCCACAGAAAAAAAAAATTTCCTGGCTTAACTATAAAATTTTGTTTACAATATAAAATTGTGGTTATAATTTGTATCCAATGTTCAGGGCCCCCCCCCCCCAAAAAACAAAATAACTGAGAGTCCTTTTTTTTTTTTTTTTGGAAAGTTCTTTCCTGGTGTTATGGGCTGAATTGTAGGCCCCCCAAAATTGATTATGTTGATGTTCCAATCCTCTTACCTCAGAATGTGATCCTTTTTTTTTTTTTTTTAAAGATTTTATTTATTTATTTGACACAGAGAGAGAGATTACAAGTAGGCAGAGAGGCAGGCAGAGAGAGGAGGAAGCAGGCTCCCTGCGGAGCAGAGAGCCCGATGAGGGGCTCGATCCCAGGACCCTGAGGTCATGATCTGAGCCGAAGGCAGAGGCTTTAACCCACTGAGCCACCCAGGCGCCCAGAATGTGATCCTTTTGGAGATAGGATCTTTACAGAGGTAATTAGGTCAGATGAGGTCATTAGAGTGGGCCTACTCCAGTAAGACTGGTGTCCCTACAAGATGAGGAAATCTAGACACAGGCATGTACAGAGGAGAGGTGATTCAAAGACAGGAAGACAGACATCTACATGCCAAGGAGGAAAGCCTGGAAGAAATCTTTTCCTCTCAGTCCTCAAAAGGAATCAACCCTGCCTATACCTTGATCTCAAGACTCCAGACTCCAGAACTGTGAGAGAATTAATTTGTTGTTTAAACCACGCAGTCTGTGATATTTTGTTATGACAGCCCTAGCAGACTAATATACCTAGAGAACATCATTTTATTTTTCAATGTTGGGACTTTGTAAACTGCAAACATGCTTTACAAATATTAAATTGTCATTGTAATTATTTGATGAGGCAGTGAAGTAAACGGGTCCTTAAGGTTTTTCAGACAGAAGAGATTTAGACCCAGTTGGAAATATTCCAGTCTCAAAAATATTGAAGGTAAAGTTATTTTGTTTCTACAAGGATCTCATGTCTGTAGCAAGAGTGCATTTGAGGTCACCCCACATGCCTCTCCTTCTTAGGCTGCTCTGCCAATTCCTCTTAAGGTGAAAGTCACACCCTGGAGAGGTCCTGCGATGTATTTTGTCTGGCCTCCAGTGTTCCTTGAAAAATGGAATTAGTTAACACCATTCAAAATGGAGGAGACTAAACATAAAAATCTGAACTTTCAACATGGTTTGAAGAATTGGAAGATTCTTCATGTTGAAGCACTACTGGTTCTCAACTTCAATAGAGCTTCCCTCTAAGGGATCTGCCTGGCCCCCTGTGAACGTTTCACTTTGTGATCTCTGGTCCAAGTGGATGCCATCTGGGCTTTTCAGTCTTCAGAAGTATGGCTGGTTAGGGTGCCCAGTGGATGTATTATTTACCTCCTTGTAGATAGCTCAGAAGCAGTAGCACACTTCCTTTCCCTCACCTCTCTCACATCCCATCACTGATTTGATTATTATCTCCTGTGAGTAGACCCACATGAGAGTTCAGAAAGAGGGCATTCCAAAGGGGACACAGATATTAGATGCAAGAGGTGATCCTTTGGTCAAATAAGTTTAAGAAATTTACAATTAGTGATGATCCACATATCTCCTCGCTAGAGAACTTCTCAGTGCCTTTGAAATTTTAATGTGGTAGGCAACATTTTCCCCAATCATTTGGCCATCCAGCCTTTTTTGGGGGAGCATTTTCAGCAAATAGTATTCAGTGAAACTCTGACCCACGCAAACTCTTTCCCCATAGAAAATATAATTATTTTTGCTAACAAATGTGGATTTGTATAGTAAATATAGCACTTTAGATGGATATTCAAATCAAATTTAAAAAAAGAATAAGACTTTGCATGATATTTCATTTGGAATATTAATTTCTCAATTTTTGTTGGCTGTGATATGTGCAGAGAGGGCCAACACTATGGATCTTTTAAATTCAATGAAATAGTTTTGTATAATTCTCTGTAATCAAAATGGAAATAGGAGGATGCATACTTATTTCCACTTGGCTCTAAGATCCCATCTTCTGCTTTATTTTAAATTTGGTAACATTTGGAATATTTGCATAATTAATTTTGAAGCTTGATACTTGCTAGTAATAGTTAACATGTGTCACAGTGTGCATTTCTCATAAAGGGTTTGATAAATTGTAATATCATCTCCAAACCTACTAATGGCGTATGAAACAATACCACTAATTCTTTTTAAAAAGTTGGCATTATTTCTCCCCCAAACTGCTGTGGGCTTCCTGGTAAGATAAAAGCAACAGAGAGAGGGCATAGCCCGTTTTCTTAAAACTACAAAATCGAAAGACTGATAACTCTTTATTTCTCTTACAAATACATTAGATTTGACACATTCCTTCCAAGTGTCAGAAACTTTAGGAACCTGAATGCTTGTAACATGAACAATTTGTGCCATTAACATTGACGTATGATATTTACATTTAAAAATACGCCATGTGTGTTCAAGAAAGACCTATTCATTTATTCAACAAATATTAAGAGTTTTTATTAAGTGCCAGGCACAGTTCTAGTCTTAGGGAGACAGCAGTAAACAGAACAGACAAAATCCCTGCCCTTGAAGAACTTTAATTCTAGTGGGGCAAATAAGGGATAGTACAGATCATGTTAGAAGGTGAAAAGGACTATGGAGGAATACAAAGGAAGAAAGGAGGTGGAAGCTGTGGAGTGGTCAGGGTAAACCTGAGAAGTGACAATGCATCTGACTTTTGACACTGAACCATGTGTGTGTATCTAGGGAAAAGGTTTCACACAAGGGGGCCATTCAGTGCAAAGGGCCTGAGGCAAAAATGTACCCATGTAGCTAGAGGAACAGCAAAGAGGCCAGGTGGTTGGGGCAGAGCAAGCGGGGAGGAATGTGGTAGGAGATGAGGCCACAGCGATGAGTATAGGGTGCATGCAGGGCTGTGAAGGCCAATGTCACGGCTTGGGCTCTTTCTCCTGGTCAATCAGGGAACCCCTGCAAGATTTTTTAGCAGAGGATTAACATGGTCTGACTTTTATTTGGTGATCTGGATGCTATGTTGAGAAAAGACCGTAGGAGGGTGGGGGTGAAGGAAGCACGGAGACCAGTTAGGAATTTATTTCAGCAGTTCTAGAAAGATATGACGGTAATTTGGAGGAGAGTGAAAAATGGTTGGACTCTGGATATAATTTTTAACGTAGAATCAGCAGGATTTCCAGAAAGATCAGAAGTGAAGTATGAGAGCAAGAAACAAGAATGAGTCTAAGGATAGAGGGACAGAGGTATCGTTAACTGGGAGAGGGAAAATCTTTAGAGATACCTGGAATTCAGAGTTGGCATGCTGAGTTTGAGGTGTCTACCTTATATCCAGAAAGAGATGTTGAATAGGCAGATAGGTAAATGGGTCTGAAGTTCAGGGGAGAGGTCAGGGATGGAGACAGAAAACTTTGGGTAGTTTTACAGATGGCATTTAAAGTCTTAAGGCTGGAAGAAATAACCAGAGAAAGAATATAGAGAAGCACCAAACACCTGGGACACTCCAACATTAAGAAAACAGGCAGAAGAGGAGGGACAGTGAATGGAGATTGCAAAGGAATGACCATTAAGGCTGGGAGAATGTGGTACCTTAGAAATCAAATGAGATAACATTTCAAGGAGCCATCAATATGAGTCTTCCCGTTTGGCTTAAATGACCTTACATTTCTGGATACGATGGACTGATTCAGCAATGGTTGCCTGACCCATAAACAGGCTGGGGTTGCCCGAATGACTTGTTCAGTGGTCTGAGGATGCTGTAACCGCCTACCAGGAGTGGAGAGTCATTAATTGATGGTAACTAACTAGACTGTAACTAACTGACCCAGACAATAATGGGGCAGAACACAAGAGTCACTTGGAGAAAAGGGGGCTGGAGAGGATGTGTTCACAGGTGCCTCATAATTCTGGAGGTAGTATTCCAGGTAGTCCCTGCCAGGGCAATGGCACATGGGATGAAACCTCCTGGTCCAGCTCCTTATCATTTTCATGTGTTGGTGGCACATTCTGGAAACTCATAGACCAGGGTAATATTTTCCAAATGTGTTTAACAGAACTTTAGCCTCAATTACAATACTTGTTGGCTTTAGTCTACAATCTAGATGGATCATTTCATTTGAACAGTTCAGAAAAAGGGCAGATGAGATATAAGGGGCAAACATGGGGAGAAACCAGGAGTTGTAACATGCAGGAGCAAAGGCACGGGAAAAGTTATGTTTGTTTGGCTGGAATGGTGCACAGAGTAACATGTGCATGAGGCTGGAAAGGCAGAGGTCAGCCTGTAAAGGCCTGAAACGAGTTTTGGTCTGAGGAGCCAGCCTGACTCCTCTGTAGGTAACGGGCAACCACTGAAAATTCTCAAGGGATTGGGGTGTGTAATGCTTCTAGGCTATCAATGGTTGAGAGCCCTTACCACCCTGAGGCCTGAGTGGGAAAGAGAAGAGAGGAGATGCTCAAAGATGAGGCCGGCTGAATGGAGAGGTCCGCCGGGGATGGGACTGACTTGGTAGTTGCACGCAGGGCAGTTAATCTGAGCAGATCCCAAGAGAGAAGCAGCTGGGGGAACAAATACCTTGTTGGCGCTTCCTCTGCACCCTTCGATCTCCTGCGGGTACCTCCCCACTGACTGAACCCCACCGGAAGCCAGAGGGCAAGGCCGTCTGCTAATGGGGCCCACAGAGTTCCGTGAACAGAGAGGGATGGGGATAAGCAACACACAGAGGGAATGTGTCACCTCAGAGCCGTGCTCTTGGAAGAGGAATCTGCTGGCAGTGTGCAGGGAGAAAACACAAGGAGAGAATCACGTGTGGAGACCACTGCTTGCCTGGTTCTGAAACACCTGCCTCCTAAGCACTAGATGGATGGCAGGTCCAGAGGAGTGGGCTTAAGGTCCCTTAGCCTTTCAATCAGGAAAGACAGAATGTTTAGGCAAGTGAGTGGGACGAAGGACCACATCCAACGGTGTAGCAAAGCAGCGCTTCAGAGGCTCAGTGGCTTTGAAACCAAGGGAGGGTGTCAAATTCTTCAGCATTACGTGGGTGTGGAAGTAGAGGCCGCCAGTACAAATAAATATCAAGATGCTGGGTGACAGAGGGAAGAAAGAAACAAGTTCATAGCTCTAGGGTATAAACTGAGGATGGCTTTCAAAACATGGGCAAACCCTGCAATTCTGGGGAAGAAGGGAAAGCTGAGGGAAGGAAGGAGTAAGGAATCAGAATCCTCTTCATCTGACACAAGGGGAGAGAATGAGCAAAAACAAAAAGATGGGAATGGCTTCAGGAAGTTACGTGTGGGAGTAAGTCCTGGAGCAAGGTCCTGGGCCGAGAAGAAAGATGGTAGTAAATGTTACAGTAATAGTTCAGGTGTTAGGTGAGTAACATTTTGCACCAAGAAATGTTAAATGGGTTAATGAGCAGGGATGCGGCCACACAGGCCTCGCCTCCCCCTTTTGTTAACACCAAAGTCTTAACAGCTTAATTCTGTGCTCAGATGGTATCTTTTTCTCCAAGTCTTTCCCTCCAAGCCTCACAATTTTTTTATTCTGTTCTGAAAGTATGGATTTCTAAATGACTGAGTCACAGAATTACCAAGCGTTTATTACTTATAAATGAATAATACTAGGTACTGGGAAAGTAACATCAAGTGTAATGAATCTCGAATGAAAGAAACAATTATTAAACAACACGATTTTTACAGAGTGTGGCAAATATATATTAAGATATCTAACACTGATCTGGTAGGATCATAACATGGAATCTTCACTTTACATGTGCTACCACAGTCTACCTACCAATTAGAATAATGTATATGACTATGCAAAGATCAACTTTAAAATGCGAAAGTACAGAAAGACATATATATAGTCTTTTGAGTTTTAAAGCTGATCATATAATATGCATATATATATGCACATATGTATGTCTTTGGTAATTTAAGTGATTTAGGAAATTAATCTCAAATAAAAATGATTTAAAATGGTTAAAAAGTATGTTGTAAGTATATATTAAGACAAGCATATTTAAAATAATTGATATGATAGAATCATAACACAGAAATCCTTATTTAAAATGTCTTAGTATAGTCTACCAATTAGAAATAATATGTGTATTACTATGCAAAGATCAACATTAAATTTTAAAAGTACTGTAAAACTATGTATCTTTGGTAATTTTAGTGATTAATGCTTTAATTAAGAGATGAGGTACATGCAGACATATGCAATAAACTGACATAATTCATCATATTGCAAAGAATAACATGATGAATGCATATGTATATTGTGAATTACACAACGCACATGCAAATCATAGACTCATTATCACTCAGAGGCATTATTTTTCCCACATTCAAAATGCAACAAATCTTCAAGTACTACTCAATCTACTGTGTGACTATTTAGGAACAAAGTAGTTCATGCTATCTTTTGTAGAATAATAATTGAAACTGAGAAACTCAAGTTATTGGAAATACAGAGCAGACGTCTTTAGTGGCTACATTCTTGTGAGCTCAACTGGAAACCAGTCTATTACGCATCTGTTTTTCCACACTGTCATTTTAAACAGAAGCCTAGGCGCTGGAGATTTTAATAAGGTCCTTAAATAATCTGCTGAATTAATCTTTTTTTTGTTTTGTTTTCTTTTTTTTTAAGTGTTGAACAGTAAATACATTGGTCAATGACTAGTTGCAGAAATAACAACACTGGTCCGGAAACAGTTTCTCAATGAAAGAGTAATTACTTAAAGACAGGACTCTTCTGAGATTGATTTGTCTTTAAACGAGGTGTCCTGAAATGAAGACAGTTTAAACGTGAATACATTTGGTGCTTGGAAGTAGCCAGAAAATACTGATTGTGTGCAGGCTTGGTAAGAGCAGACAAGTTCCCAAAACCTTGACAGAGGCAGCGCTGGCTGAAGCTAAGCTCTAGAAGGACACGCTGGGGTTATTTATAGACAACTTCTTATCACATAGTCAGGTTAACCTGCTCTAGTCTAATGCGACGTGGAAACATACTGTTAATTAGGCTTTTTGACTCAACTCAATGGGAAATAAATATGTCTTTTGCTCTGTTTTGTTTTAATATACAAGTTAAAGGGAAGGAACAGAGTGCCTCTGAAATTCTTCTACTGACTATAGAGGGTTGGTGTTGTACTAAGAGGGAACAATGCATACCTGAGTATGTTAATTAAGATAAACAGGGCAAAAATCAATTTTTTGGGGATCATTTTGAACTTTAATGTGGGTAAAAAGACTTCTGTTAGTAGCAGAAAGACTACTAGTTGTTCCTAATTTACAGATGAGGCTGAGTCAGCATATATGAATCAGAGAGAGAAGGTCTTTTAAAATTATTATATACTTCAATATGCATTATAATTCTCACTCTTAAATCAAACCTAAAGAAAAATATTTATAGGATCCACCATTGTGTGAATCAAATATAATAGCTTCATGGATGACTTTTTCTCATCTGGGATAAGAAGATAATACCCTTATTAATATATTAACATTATGAAATTTTATAACATTTTAAAGATTTCTTTAAAATGAAAAGTCTGTTTTACTTTTTAATTAAATCTATTTCCCAGAAAGGTCTTTAAGGCTCTACAAAGTACCTTGCATTTTCTTAATGCTGACAGTTCTTGAAACCACGCTTGAATGCTTTCTTTATCCTTTGGTGAACAATTGAAAGATCATATGCAAAAGACTATGCTTTCTCTTTTTCTTGCCCTGTAATTAAGGCATTTTAATACATTTCCTCATAGTTGTTACAAGAGCAAACTATTAAGATTCATAGATTGAGACAATTTTGACTCCTGTGATTATATAAACACATACAATACGAATTTTTCCTAATCAGGGATTTGAAAAAATAAAAACAAAACTCCTTCAAATAAAATGATTAATATCTGGAAGGTTCAATTGAAATGGGCTTCCTGTGTTGCCTTAATAAATGTAAATGACCTACAAAAATAGAAAAGTACACTACATTTGGTTAACTATCCCTTAATACAAACAGGGTCAATGATAAATTCATATTAAGAATACATTTTCTTCAAATCAATGTACATTTTTAGGATTTTGAGATCTTTGGGGTTTGTTTTGTTGTTGCTCAAAAATAAAAATACTGCCTACAAGTCTAAAGATAACCAAGTAAACAGACTTTTAAAATCATAGAAGAATTAAGATTTTAACTTAAATGTACACATATTTTTTTTTTCTGAACAAAGATGCATCTAGAAAGACATACATTTAGTTTGATACTCCTTAAGTTGGGAAACTATATTTCCAATTCAAGAAAAATGCTTTTGTAAATAATGATAAAAAACAAAGCTTAATATATAAGAGTTATAAATGCTTTAATATTTGTTTGCCAGGAGGAATAGGAAATGGAAATTATATATTTATTACAATCTTTTTAAAAAAAACAAAGAAAAATGGTTTGCAATGCCATTTAGGGATTACACACTTTTCAGACCACAAAGAAGTATGCTAATACTTCTGTCATATTTTGAATCAATGTGCAGAATTTCTTAGCCCTTTACTGTATTAGAAGATATCAGGTTTGCTAATGGGTGTTAAAATATTGTAATTGGATTTGATCTTAGCCAACGAGATGAGTTTTTTTGGATAAACTTTGGAAATTTTTTTTAAAAAAGCCTTTTTAGATTATATCGTATGGTTTTAAAATTAAAACTGGCAGCAAGAAAATATTAGAAAATGTAGGATATTGTAATTGTATAACACTTTTAGACAAGATTGATCTAAGGATCTCCCTGACTTTTTTTAGGTTTTTACAGTAAAAATTTTGAAATGTACAAAAAGAAGAGAACTAACTTCCTCACTAAATAACCATCTTGCAGATTTCCCCTTTAAATTTCTCTCTCACTTTATGTATTTATTTTGGTGAAATGTAAAAGAAATACTGGGCTCTTAAGTCACTCCATCCCTACATGTTCTCATATGTATCTCTTTGAGGGGGGAAAAAAAAAAAAAGGACATTTTCTTACATAACCATAATGGCTCTGTCATGCCTAACAAAATTAACAGTCATTTCTTGGTGTTAAGAATTCACACCAATCCATATTCAAGTTTCAGTGACTGTCTAAAAAAAACCTTTTTTTAATAGTCCATTTGATGGAATCAAGGTACAACAAGGTCAACTGCATCTGGCTATGATGTCTCAAGTTTCTCTTTCCTAGGGCAGTTTCTCCTTTCCCCATTTATTTTCATGACTTTGCCTTGCTGAAGAAACTGCTCTGACTTCTTTTTAAATTAAACCTGGGACGTCCCTGTTGAAGAAAGTACAATACACAGCTGAGAAAGTGAAACCTGTCAAAATTTTCAAGTTAATTTTTGGCTATAGGGAGGCAAAGGGGGGGAGCACCCTGAGACATTTAGGCCTATTTAATGATCTGAATCATTTCCCAAAAGCCATTAAACAATTCCACCCTTTATACTAAAGAGTCTGAAACTGTAATAATCCTTCATAAAATGGGTGCTTTATAACATTACTTTGATATATTGGCAGTTTCTACAATAGTTTTTATTTAAGTGTTAACATATTTACACATAAACTAAATGACATCAAATAAGCAAATAAATGTCTAGCCATTCCAACCTTACAAGTACTTCTCTTAGATTGTATAAAGACATAATTATTTTTAAATCAATCTAAGAAAGAAATACAAGCTGGCATGTCTCTTAACTTTTGTTTTTAGCCGTCCTCCCTCCCCCCAACTTTAAAGGATCATTTAACCAGACAGGCAGGTTTTCATTAAATTTAATTTGTGTGGAACTTAAATATTAAGTTGAGTTACTAGGATGGTAAACCAAGTGATGGCTCTGTCTTTTAAAATCCAATGTTGTACTTTTTAAGGAGAGATATATAGAAAATTTAGAGGATTATAAAATGCTAATGAAAATTACAAGTGTTCAAAAAGAGAAAATGAAACTTTCATATATCTCCACGGTATTCATACTAAACAAAAAAGTAAATTAACATATATAAGATTGACTTAGTCTTTCCTTGCAACAGCTTTAGCTAATAAAACTTCAAAAAAAAATCAGTAATGTACAGTTTTTGAAAATCCAAAATATGAATGACTTTAAATGGAACCATATGAAGTGAACGACAGCAAAGTGATCGTAGATAAAATTACCAAACTCAAATGAAATAAATTCAAAAGGAAAAGGATGAAGGGCAATTAAGTACCTATTTTGACAATTCTTAGTGGTCAAGTTTTTAAAAGTATGACACAGGAACCTTAACCTATCTATAGATGAGTGATAAATGAGGCATTTTGTGTCATTACATTCCCATAAATCACTTTCTTTAACTGCTGACGGCTTTTATCAGATCTAACCTTTTCAAGCTTCTATTAGAGTGCTAACATTTTCAACTTTGACACATGTGCAGTTTACAAATTCTGCAGCTGATTAACTCTGGACAGAAGCTCACTGGCATCATTGTCTTCAAGTTGGGTGAAAGCCTTAGGGTCTCAAAAACTCAGACACTTACATTACAGTACAAAAATCTCAATTAAAGTGAGGGGCTGGGCTTTAGAGTCACTAAGCGATTGTTTTCTGTTGGGAAACAAACACCAGAAAGACTTCATTTTTCACAAAATAGGTGACCTAGGAAATACTAAAAACAAAAAAAAAGATACAGAAAATCCCTGGGTGATAAGGGTTAATTTCTAACCAAATACATCTTTTTTTCTTAAAATTTTTTTTTGGCAATCTGAAGGTACATATATATTTTCATGTTTCAAGTTTTTATTTAAATTCTAGTTAGTTAACATATAGTGTAATATTAGTTTCAGGAGTAGAATTTAGTGATTCATCACAAAAAATATTTTTCAAAAAATAATTGCTACACTTCAGTTCTGACTCAGTCAAAACAAAGAAAACCCAAGATTAATACATTCATGGGATGAGGAATATGACCACAAATAAAACAGAATTTAAGTGGGACTGTATAATGATGAAACCATTTTAAAGTGAATTTTGTGGAGAGATAATGAATCAAACTAAAATATATAGTTTCGCTCTCCTGCAAATGTTAACATTCTAAGTTAAGGGTTGTTTTGGATAATTCAAGGGATCAATTCATTTGAAAAAGAAAAAATGAAAACTCTTATTCTTCCTACCTTTAAAACAATTGTGTTGCAATTATAAAGACAAAGCATGTAAAAGACAATGCAATTTCTGTTTAAGCTACTCTTAAAATACCAGCTCTCCATGGGATGCCTTTTACATATAAGTTATAATGACTTATTACCAAGGTGAAACATTCTGAACATGTATCACAAGATGAAACTTTAAAATAATCCAAGTATTTGCCTGTTAATAATGGAGAAATAAATAAGGCAAATATATATAAGTTGAAATCTTTTACAGTGCAGACAAGAGAAGATCAACACTTCACAGTATTTTTAATTTTAATGGTCCTAATTTCTGAGTACAAAAGTCAAATGCAACAGTCGAACTTGACCGAGGGTCTGGTGATAAACACAAGACTGTGAAGGCAGAGACCATGAGGATGTCAATGTGCTTACATAAATAGCACGTACATAAATACATTTGAGTAGGTGTGAGTTTGTTCAAAGATATCAAAGAAACTTGTTTAGAAAATATAATTGACACAGACCTTGAAATAAAGCTAAAGTTTAAAAAAATACTGTCTCTGGCAATAATAGCCAGACAGAACAAATCCTGATACCGGTTGTTTGACCACCAGAAGCCTGCTACTTCAAATAGTATTAGTTTTGATAAGAACTACTGGCCATCAAGCCTAAATAATAAAACCTACAGAGACAGACTAATGGTACTAACGTAAAAATGTTCACAGACAGCCTCCTGCGGCAGATTGCCTCTTGTTGATAAATGACAAATCTTAGAAAAATAGTGGGGGAAGGACAACTTTTCTAGAATCCAAACCCACATAGTCTCATAATGTCACCATCTAAGGCCTATCCATGACAAATTAAAAACTTCTTTATTTCACTAATAATGTCACTCATCACAGGAGCTGGGCAGTTACACTTTGACAATTCAGATGTAAATCCTGGGTTGCCTATGAGTATTCATGACAAAGGCATATTTGTCATTTAAAACAAAAGGACATGACTTCTTGGTGTTAATATCAAAGACCAGTGATGGATGAGGCCATGCTAATCAAAAGACAGACAAGAAAGAACACAGATGTTTGCTACTTTGATTAAGAAAAGACTATTCCCTCCCCTAAAACTTCCCCGATACGGCTATTTCAAATAGTTTAAAATATATAATTTTAAATAGATATCTAAGGGTTTAAAATTTCCAGCTGTAGCTTCTACAATAAAATGTGTTTTTTCCCAACCTCGAATTACAGATGCAAAATTCTTGAAACCAAAAAAAGATCAAACTACCAGCGAGGAATAATTCCTCAGATGTAACCCACAGAGGATTTCCACAATTGGTTTTATCCTTCTCAATTATTATTTTCAATCCAGAAAATGAAAAGAAAGTCTATCATCCCATACTTTGGTAAATAGCACAACTGTGAGCTGAAATCAATGTGAGGAACTGAAAGGACAGCAAGTTTAAGACATTTTGCCATATTTGTTTCTGACCATTTTGTCTCTGTTGTTTCAAATGCTCTTCAAGTTGAAAAGCATGTAAAAATAGACAATGTCCATATTTTGAGGTTTACTTAAAACCTTAAACACAATTAATTCTGGTGATTTTAGCATGTATCACCATTTTGCATGAGGCAGACCAAAAATAAGAGTGTCATTAACAACAACAACAACAAAAAGATATTTAGAGCTGGAGCTATTGATAGCACTTCTTCCCATTCCACTGATGAAGAGCTACCATCAGGACTGGCTAATAGAAATCCAATTTACAAGGCCCTGCTCATCTGAGTGCCTTTCAAGATGCACAGGATTGGTAACCCTTCAGACTTGCAAACAAATGTCCGCTCTTCCAGGGCAGAACTATTTTAATGTTCCTGGGAAGTCATCACGGCTAGGTCACCTTGAAGATGTGGATAGCAGGGGTAGGAGTGGGTAAAGGCTACTTGGTAAATGATCTGTTTCCTGCCAATTTTCCTTGCCTGCTTTTTAATCCCAGTGAAGCACACTTGTTGTTGATAAGCTTTTGATAGAGTAGTATGTGACAACACAATACAACACAACACAATATAAAGCCATATTGGGGGAAGGAACTATTTATGCATTAAGAGAGTGCTTGAGTCGTTGGGTGCCACCAGCCAGGTGCCACCTAGCTGAAATGCTAGGTAGGCAGAAGTTTCCCCTTCTGGTAGGATCATCTTCCTCTCAAAAGGATGGGCGCATCAAAATCACATGGTCACTCTGGACACCTACATCTCCTGTGCTTCTTTGTCTAGAAATCCTGTGCCACATTAAATGTGCCACTGGTGTTAGGCCAGCAAGGACACTCATTCCATTTTACACAACTCAGCTGTATCCACCATTTTGTACGACTGAGTTGCCTCCATATGTTCACCAGGGTTGATTTTTTGCCAGCTGTAGTAGCTATTATGTGCCCTACTTATAATGGGGATGTCTACCTTTTTAAGTTTATACTGGCTTCTCACAGAGGGAATTAAGAGTTGACTATTTCAGAGAGCTTAACACTCAATATATTAAGAGGTATTTATAGAATAACAAAAATCTTTCACCTTTTGGCCCTTTTATGAAAAATTTACTGAATGCCTAATATATTTAATATTCAGTAGCACGTGAGAATAATTTTTATGCAACCCTGATAGTTAGAAAGATAGATAACTCAATTATTAGATCATCTATCAAAATATTCAGATGTATAAGAGGCTACTAAAAAGATTGATGACTGAGAAAGTCCACTGATTCTCTAGCCATCATATTCATGCATTTGGCCAGACAACATTTTTCGCTGCCTTCACAAGCAAGCTTCATTACCCATCACTCCACTGAAAAGAGTTTATTATGAGGCTGCCATCTTGGCAAGACTATTATTTAGATGATAAATGCTGAGGGGAAAAAAAGTGTGTCTACTTTTTTTTTTTTTTAGGAAAAAAGATGAGCTTTTCTGACAGATAAAACAAACAGCATCTACATTTCTAATTAACTTAAATTTGGCAGATACAAATATAGGTCAGTTAAAGCTATGATGTTATCTTCTGTCTGAATTTTACCCTTAATTTGTAAAATGTAAATTAACTAATTAGAAGAAAAACAGCATGATTAGTGACAAAATGCTTCAGCTGGGTCTTTGCTTCCTGACATTTATGATCAACTATAATGAATTATTGCTTTTTAAAATAATTGATAGCATGTATATATATTTTCTTACCACAGTGTAAGAAATTTTCTAAGAATTTATAAAAAGAAGACCAGGAACCTGGCAAAACAACAGAACTTTGTGGCGTACTTTCTGGGGAAAAGATGCATATAGAATGCCATAACATTAGAAAAAATTGGGTTAATTTATGCCTGTGTATGTACCTAAGGGTGAATTTGGAGGAAAGAAGTGTGTAGAGATTAACTCACTAATAAGCCCGGTAAAAAGACTGTCAAAACTTAACCCTTTCCCTGTCATCTCAAGTGGATTTGCTGTGTACTCAAGCAATTAGTGAGAGCGGTGTGTGTGCGCGCACATGCGTGGATCTGCATGCCGGATTAGGGGTTAAACTGTTACTCGGAGAATGGTTAGAAAAGAGAACAGGATTTGGCTACTTGAGTTTTGGCAGGAAAACCTGTCATTGTTAAGTAGAATTAAGCTATGTAATAGTTAAGGAAAAAGAGGTTTTCAACTATTCCTATGTAGATAAAGACTCCACGATGAGAAGTACATCCGCAATGTCAGATATAGGTGTCAATGAAAAATTACATAAAATCCTGAAAGGTTGGGCCTGCGGAGGTGGCCACGCTTTGGAGTATGGTGTGTGTGTGACCAGGCCCTGGGCAGGCAGAGGGGGATCAGGGCTGTCAGTCCTCATAGCACACAAACTTAAAGGTCTAATCTGAATCAGGAATACCAGGAAATTGGAGCTGAAGCTTGTGGAATCCTAGAAAGGAGCTAAAGTGCTTTGTCAGTACTGGGCATTGGTTTCCAGTGACATGACAACATCTGAAAGGGCAGAGAAAACAGAGAAACACCTCAAATAAAGATGTATGGTGATGTCCGGGGTGCTACTGGAGAGTTAAGGTACTATGCAAAATAGATGAATAAACACCTAAGTACTGCAAAAATTCAGTCCTAATTTTAGGTTATGTCACTGAAATATTTACTTTGGACAAGCATACCTTAATTTCATTTAGCAAACAGTTATCACATTTGGAAACGATTTGACTAAAATACTGGAACACTCCTTTTTCTCCAATATTATGACAAATATATAAACCTTCCACAATTTGCAGGGTGCAGTTTAAATGCTAGGAGAATACTGTCTGACTTATTTTATATTTACTAGTTGTGGAGACAGCAGGAAAACCTTTCTAAATAGCTACACTGAAAAGCATTTAGCTTACTACTTTTATATTCTGGAAATTCATTAATAGTAAACATTTCTTCTTTCCATTCTCATCCCCACGCCACTGTAATAGGGCATTAGGAAATAATATGGGTTACTAGTCAAAGCTCCACTTCACAGTAGATAAATCTAACACAGAACATATTTATACATGACAGAAAATTCTCTTGACAGCTCTCCGGCCTCCACCTAACTCTTCAACCTCTTAACACATGATATTACCTATGAGGCGACTACTTCAAAAGCTCCCTAAGATTTACTTTCATGTACATTAATTTTGCACTTTGGAGGTAATCCTCAAACATTCGAACTCCAATAAATTGTTTCTATCACAAAGATAAAGAAAGACTGTAAAACATATTATAGCATAGAGACCTCATTTGTTTCATTTTTCTATTTCAAGGATTAGCAATCTCCACTCACATGCATCATTCTGGAAAATGAATTTAATTTCTTTTAATTAAAAGCATTAATAGCTCCCACTAAGATTTTTGGCTTGATGGTCACTGGAATAAAGGGACTAGAGAAACTTAAAAAGCAATCATTGATGTTTATTTAAATTTTTAAATATTTCTGCGTTGAAGGTAGCATTTGGTGTTCATTTGCAAAGACGGAGAAAGGCAGGAAGAGCAATGTAGTGAGTGTCAGGTACCCTGACCGAACCTGGGTCCCTTAGAACCACAGGAAGGTCAGATCCTTTCAGCATTGTACTGGCATGTCAAAATACGTCAACAAACATCACACCGCAGGAAGGAGAATGACCTTTCAGTTCTTTACGTTTGGGCTGCCGATGGAGCTATGGACGGAGGCTATGCATGAATGGTTTTCCTAGCTGCTTGACAAATCCAACTCCCAAGCTTTCTTTCAAGTGTGATTGTTAAAAGCCCTAGGTTTTTACATTTTGGTACAACTTTTTAAACCCATATAACTCATGACAGAAACTGATGTCAGGTTAACCATCAATACTCTACATAATCAGATTCAATGCAACTAGATTAAAATTACTGTATAATGGTTAAATGCAAGAGATGAAGGCTGAGAGTCAATAAATGTAAAAACAATTTTATTCACTCTAACAGTAATACTTATTGTTCATCAGTTCTCTCAACTTAGTTGTCTTCTCTCTCTCCCTGTCCATAAAAAAGGGCATTTCTCTACACTCCTCCGTGAAGACTCACTTTGCTTATTTACTGTGGATGATCCCTAAATCCTTCCTATCTCTGGGCCATTACTCAAACTCCTATTCCATAACCCAGTTGCCTTCGGACATCTCTAAACATCACAACTGAAGTTATTGCTAACCTGGATTATTTTCCACTCTCAATTCTTTAGTAGCATCATTATTCTCTCTGTACCACCAATATCAAAACCTCAAAGTTATCATTGTACCATACCCCCCAATACAACCACATTTAGTTACTTGACACATTCTGTAAATTCTGTCTTTGTCATCTCTGTAAGTCTGTATAGTCTTCTCCCATTCCCATGCACCATTATGATTTGGGAATTAATGGATTATTTCAATACAGACAACTGTGTGAGTGATTGTGTTTCTATCCCCAACTTCTGGCTTCTGTTCGCTCAAAGCAATGTGACCAGAATAGCCATCTTAAAGTTAGGTCCTAGTCATGCTACTCTTCTATCAAAAAATCTCCCCTCGCTTTCCGGCTCTATGACTTTGATCTGGGCACTTAAACTCTCTACGCCTCATCTTTCCCATATGAAATGGGGATAAAATATTAGTATCTGCCTCACAGGATTCTGATGTGGATCAAAGACGATAGTACATGGAAGTGCTTAAGCCAGTGCCTTGAACATAGCTGGTGCTCAGCGTTAGCTATTTTTGCGATCCATGTACAGGTTTTGTTTCCCAATTAGATTGAATTAAACTCCTTGAAGGCAAGATGAAATTTTGCTTATCTTTGTATGCTCTGAATACATAATATGCTGTCTCTACATCAAGGAACTCAATATATACCTACTGAACTGAGTCATATATCTATGCTACTCCGGATGGACCATTTTGCTAGAACATGTTGCATTAGGAATATGTAGGGGTAAAGATATTCATTTTACATTAAAATAATAAAAGGCAGCTGATCAAAATTTTGGTCTAGTGCCAAGTCAGTATGGTTTTACACCTGACCTATGCTCACAACCAGTGACTTCATTTTTACCATTTTATAATCAATATAGAGTGCTCTGCAAGTATTAGAGCTGAAGCTATCTGGGATGACTATGATAGACTCACATCTACATAAGTTGATGAGCTTTATGAATTAAAAAAACCTCTTTTTGCTAAATAGAGGAATTTTGCATTAATTTTGAATTTATGATTACTTGGAATGAGCTATCAGGGATGCTATAGGACTAAATTTAAAGTGTGTAGGTGGTGGTGGTTAGCAAAGCTGCCAGTGATAAAGGGAAGAAAATGTCAAAGAGGAATATATAAGGAGAAGTAGAAAGGGGTTAACAGGATTGTTAACCTTGCTGGCAGAATCCCTGTAAGAAAAAAAAGGATGAACAAAATAGTAAACATCTCAATGTTCGCGATTCAGGTAGAAAAGAGAGTAAAACAAGAGAATGGAATACATAAATCATAAGTAGACTAAGAATATAAAGGAGAGAACAAGAAAACAGAAGAGAATCTAATTTGCTTGTGTTAAATGGAATAAGTAGATAAATGGAATTCATAGTAGGACTTTAGTTTTTATGAGAATATGATGTCCAGGGTCAATTAGAAATGAGAAGGAAAGGATGTTTACCATTGCTGTTATGTATCCACACGGGTTTTTGTTTTATGAGAAGAAGAGTACGAGACATGCAAATTGTATTCATGGCTCATTTTCCATACTCTACACGTGTGAGAGGAGAATGAGCAAGGGCAAACTGGGGCAACAGAGCCTCATCACCTGTAAGTCACCCATCCCAGGAGATTCTTGAATGATACCAAATACCACAAGATGCTCAGAAATGGGAAAATGTGTTTCTTAAATGTAGAGGCAGAGAAAAGTGAGAGGAAAGGCATAAATCCTGTGAATAGGGCTCTGTCTCGCCAAAACACGGCCAGCTTTATGTTAGTCCAAGTGGCAGCAGAAGTCCTTGGTGAATGCTAACGAAAGATGACTGAAGAAAGCTGCCTTCTAACAACCATACACTTGTTATCCAACCTTTGGCCTTGATCATACCAAATCCTTTCCCTTTGCTGGGCAAAAAACAGTGACTGAAATTCCCATTTCAACTCTAAGGATTCTGGGAGAAAGAGACCTAGAAGTCTGTTCGAGAGAGAGAGATCCAAAGAAAGCAACCTGAAGGTTTGCACAATCCTCTCTCATATCCTATTCATAGCTGATGCTTAAGAAAATTTGTGTGTAGTAACAATGAAATCTATAACTGAAATAGCAAATAAGTTTACAAGGTTAATGTTGAATAAGACAAACTGTTTATAATGTGTTAAATTATGTGTTAAAAACCGTAATTGAGAGACATCTACTTGGAGCCAAGATGGAGTAACAGGGACTGGATATATCCTCCTGCTGGGAATAAATAAACAAATGGAATAGATGATGAAAGATGATGAGAGCAATGAGGAACAATAATCACTGAGTGATGGGAAACAAAAAAGGCAAGCCCTGTGCCCCAATCCACTGCCTGGAGAGAATTTTCAGGCTGCAGTGTGAAGATGAAGAACCTAGGTGAGGCTCAGTGGGTCTCTCTGAGTTGAGGAGATAGAATTGGAAGGATGAGAAGACCAGGCAGTCAGAATCTGTAGGACAGAATACCAGCAGAAGAAAGCTGCATAGAGAGAGAATTCCAGAGACTATCTGTAGGTCTCGCTTGAGTATATGGCAGAATATTGATCAGTACATGTGTGACCTGAACATTACTATGATCAATTTGACCTAACTGCCAATTATGGCACAGTCCACTTACAATAGCAGAACAAACTTTCTTTTCAAGTGCACATGGAACACTTAGCAAAATAGCCGTAGTCTAGGCCATAAAAGAAACCTCAATAAAGTTTAAAGGATGCAGGTTTGTTTCTGACCTCAGTGGAATTAAATTAGAAACAAGTAAAAGAAGATATGTGAAAAGTTTTCAAATATTTGGGAACAAAATACCCTAAATAGATCTAAATGGCCTGTGAATTAAAGAAGAAATAAAAAGAAAAATTAGAAAGCATTTGGAACAAAATAAATATGAAAACCCAACATATAAAATTTTGTGGAATACAGCCACAACAATTCTTTGAGGTAAATTTACAGCACTAAATTACCTATCTCGGAAAAAAAAATAACAGTTTTGAATCAATAACCTCAGCCTTCTCCCTTAGGAAACTAGAAAAAGAAGAGAAAGTGAAAGTGAAACTAAAGAAAAGTAAAGAAATATACAGATTACATTAGAAATCAGTGAAAGAAAAAGAAAAATAGAAACAATCAACACAACTAAAAATTGGTTCTTTCAGAAGACCATAAAATTGATAGACCTCTAGGCAGACTGATCTGGAAAGAAGCTACAGTTGTATCAGGAACAAAAAAGTTTTCTTTTAATAGCAGTAGAATATGTCTGTAGTGATACCAACTTTTTAAAGATTTTATTTATTTATTTGACACAGAGAGAGAGATCACAAGTAGGCAGAGAGGCAGGCAGAGAGAGGAGGAAGCAGGCTCCCTGTTGAACAGGGAGCCCAATACTGAGATGGTGACCTGAGTGGAAGGCAGAGGCTTTAACCCACTAAGCCACCCAGGTGCCCCTACAGGGCATTTTCAAGAAAAATATTAAAAGACCTAAATAAATGGAGAGAAACTGTGATCATGGATCAGAAGACTCAATATTATTTAGACATCAATTCTTCCCAAATTGACCTATAAATTCAATGTAATCCCCATCAGAATCCCAATAGACTTTTTGGGGGTGAATTTATAAGATGATTCTAAAATTTATATGGCAATGCAAAGGACCTAGAATAGACAAAAATAACTTTGAAAAAGAAAAATAAAAAGTTCGAGGATTTATATAGCTTCCAAAATACAGCTATAGTGATCAAAATGGTAGAAAATTGGTATAGACAAATTGATCAATGGAACAAAATAAAGAATTCAGAAAAAGGCATACACATAAATGATCAATTGATTTTTGACAAACATGCAAAGGCTACTTAGTTTTCTTTACAACAAATGGTTCTGAAATAACTGCATAACCATTTGCTAGAAAATGATCTTTGATCCACATATCATACCATATATAAAAATTAACTGAAAATGGATGTAGACCTAAATGTAAATCTAAAATAAATCTTTTTTTTTTTTACTTATTTATTTGACAGAGAGCGAGAGAGAGAGAGAGAGAGAGAGAGAGAGAGAGAGAGAGCATACAAGTAGGAGGAGCAGAGGGAGAGGGAGAAGCAGACTCCCTGCTGAGCAGGGAGCCTGATACAGGACTTGATCCCAGGACCTTGGGATCATGACCTGTGCTAAAGGCAGATGCTTAACTGACTGAGCCACCCAGGCGCCCTAAAATAAATCTTTTAGAAAAAAAGGGGGGATCTTTGTGATTTCTTTTATTTTTTTTTTTTAAAGATTTTATTTTATTTTTATCCACCCAACATGGAGCTTGAGCTCACAACCCTGAGATCAAGAGTCACATGATTCACTAACTGAGCCCGTCAGGTGCCCTTGTGATTTAAAGAAATCACAGAGATCTTTTAATTTTTAAGATTTCCTAGATGTGACATTGAAGGCATATTCCATAACAAAAAATTGGTAAATCGGACTTTTTAAAAATTAAATTGAAAGCCACTGTTCAGAGAATGAAAAGACAAGCAACAGACTGGGAGACAACACTTCATATTTGATCACATGCCTGATTAAAGACTTATATCCAGAATATTTTTTTAAAACTACCAAAACATAATAAGAAAAGAACTCAAAAAATGAGCCAAAGATTTGAACGGACACTTCTCCAAAGAAGATAGGCAGCAAACAAGCAGGTAAAAAGATTCTCAGTGTCACTTGTCATTATAGAAATGCAAATTAAAATCACAGGAGGCACTACTACACAACTCTTAGATAGCCTAAAGTTAAAAAGATGGAACATACCAAGTAGTAGGGAAGCTGAGGAATACCTGAAACTATCATAAACTGCTCGTGGGAATGTAAAATGGTACAGCCACTTTGGTAAACAGTTGAATCCTTCTGCAAAAGGGTAAACATATATTTACCATTATGTCCCAACCATTTCATTCCAAAGTATTTGGCTAAGAGAAATGAAAACATACAAATATTTTTACGTGACTCTTCAGAGGAACTTTATTGCTAATAGCAAGAACTAGAAACAACCTAAATGTCAATTAATAGGTGAACAGATAAAAATAAACAAGGGTATAGCTAGGCAAGTGAATAGTTCTCAGCAAAAAACAAAACACCCCCAAAACAAAAATAACCCCAAAACAAAACAAAAAATAAGCCAAAGTACATGCTTTATGATTCCATTTACAGAAAATACTAGAAAATGCAAACTCAACCTATAGTGAAGAAAGCAGATTAGTGGTTGCCTGTGTGCAGAGAGAAGTGAGGAGACTGAGGCGAAGGACTGTAAGCAGGCACAAGAACTTTTGGGGTGGTAGGTATATATGTTCAATATCTCTATGGTGGTGGTAATTTTATAAGTTTACATAAACATGTGTCGAAACTTGTCAAATTGTAAACTTTAAATATATGTAGTTTATCATGTCAATTACACCTCAAAAAAGCTATTTTTAAAACTATTACTTATTAAAAGAGACTTGCTTTTTATGCGCAACCAACTGCAATTCAGAAAAAAAAAAAATGAACTCCATTTAAAATGAAACATTTCTTAACAAATGTTCCACAGTCCACTTCTCTTCTGAATTCAGACTAGTCTTCAGATAGTTCAGTCAGAATTTGTGAATGTGAACCATATACAAAAGACTTCTCTAATTCTATGGATTTCAAACCCAACAATTCAGGGGTTATTATATTCTGGGTATACTGGTATATATGACAGGCTTTTATAATAATCCTACAGATACATATTTTGAATATAGAATAAGGGCTCTTGAGAAAGCAAGAGAGAACACCTGGCCCTTTTTTCACTAACCTTATGGAGTTAAATATCTAAGCCACATATGCTGGAGAGCTTTTTAGATCTGCTCAGTGAACCCATTAACTGAGTAAAATAGCCGCTTAAAACAGATTTCTCACCATGGCTGACATGAAACTACCTGGTGGGACAGAAAGCACACAGCTGTGAATTCAGAGGGAAATCTGGGTTCAGGTCCCTTCCCTGAAATTTATGGCCTCAGGCCTTACTTTCAGTCCCCTCAAAAACAGAGGTTGGATCTCTACTGCCTGTGAAAGTGCTTGCTGACCTGAACTTTTATTCCTAAATAGGGCTTTATTTTTCTCATCAGCGCTCTGTTTGAAAGCAAAGGCTACAAATACAAGGGCTGTTTGGCAAATACCTGGCCAAAGCTAGGTAAAGAAGAAGCTGACATTAGTGCTGCACATTGACTTGACAGGACCACCTGAAGTTTTTGAAGAAAAGAAAAACTCCTAAGGTTCGGGCTCTATCCAACATCAATTAAATCAGTTTTCCAGGGATAAGACCCGCATCAGTATTTTTAAAATGCCCCTTGGGGCGCCTGGGTGGCTCAATTGGTTGGGTGACTGGCTTTGGCTTGGGTCGTGGGCCCGGGATCGTGGTATCGAGGCCCGCACGGGGCTTCTTGCTCAGCGGGAGCCTGCTTCCCCGCTCCCTCTGCTGCTCCCCCTGCTTGTACTTTCTCTCTCTCTCTCTCTCCCTGTGTCAAATAAACAAATAAAAATTTTAAAATGCCCCTCACATGATTTCAATACATGGTGAAGTCTGAGAATCACTGATCTACATCCCCAAGACATTTTAGCATCAGTTTCAACCTGATCTCCAATATTCTAAGATGAATCTCAGAAATGGATTCTGTATTCTTGGGCTCCTGACTCTATCCATGCTCCTGGGTCACTTCCTATTGGCAGAATCTCTATTATTCTTCCCTCTCTCTCTCTGGATGATCATAATGGTTGTGTTTCCATCTTCAGACTGACTGCCCAATCATTTGCTTGTTAGTTTGGGGTGGGGTAACTTTTCTGAAGCATATGGGACTCATATTAATTCTATCACAGCGGGTCAGCAGAAGAGTCATCTTTTCAACAATTCTTTGAAACACGGGCGCCTGGGTGGCCCAGTGGGTTAAAGCCCCTGCCTTGGGCTCAGGTCATGATCTCAGGGTCCTGGGATCGAGGCCCGCATCGGGCTCTCTGCTCGGCGGGGAGCCTGCTTCCTCCTCTCTCTCTCTCTCTGCCTGCCTCTCAGCCTACCTGTGATCTGATCTCTCTGTGTCAAATAAATAAATAAAATCTTTAACAAACAAAAACAAAAACAAAAACAAAAGAACAAAAAAACCCAAAAAACAATTCTTTGGTCCCCTGATTTTGGAGAACTGGTCAATATGCTCTTTCAATTCCCCCCACTCCCCCAAATCTTGTGCACGTTTGAAGACAGTAAACAGATATCTTTCCAAGAAACTACAATTCATTACTATTTCCTTATATGTCTATTTTCTTTCTCTTTAGTCCTTCAACCCATAACAGTTACTTAGCAATTGTCTCTTTATTGCAAATATCACTTAAAAAGCTTAAGGAACATTTCTATTCCTTATTCAGTTTTGGATTTAAAGTCAACATTGAAAACAATAACAGCAGACAGTATGAATTCCTTGGTGGGGAAAATTCTTGCATTTCACATTCCAAATGCAGAAAAGAAAATGTTATAAGAAATCATTCTTATAAAAGTACTACAGACACAGCAGACACTTCCTTTGTCCTTTTCAAATATTTCAAGGTTACTCCAGCTAATAACAGTGTCAAGTATTTGTCTGGAACAACGGAACATCAATATCTCACAACCATCTCTACTCTAAGAGATGGAAGAGCAAATTATTATATTTTACCTTTAGAGAAGTCCTCTCCAGTGCATTTGCTAATTATTAGTCAATCTGTCTCTTGTTGTTGCTGATGACTACTTGTTAGTATACGGGAGCGGTGCCTTCTGAGGCTGTTGTAATTGAAGGTTTGCAAGAGCTTCTATGCTGAGGCACATACTCCAACTTAAGACAGATGTGATCAGCTTTGTTTTTAACAGGACTGAAATAACTGGAAATCTGTGATTTGGCTAATTGCAGGCTTCCTGGAAGTTATCTTAATACAGGAAAAACTTTGGCCATCCTCTGAAAAAATACCTTCCTTAACTCTCACTGCTAGGCAGCCCCATTCTAAATGCCTCACCTCTCAAGGCAGCACAGACCAGAGAAAGCAATTGCTAAACCATTGAGTACATAACCAATCTTTAAAATATACTTAGAGGTAAGAACTAAAGTCAAATCAATTCTTGTGGCAGAAGGAATTAGCTTAGCATTGCCTCTAGGAGAGTAGACTCTCTGGAGCCAAAGGTTCAAAATTCTGACATATGGAACTCAGCTCTTAGTCTTTTCAGTGATACACAAATGTGATCAAGACCATATTTCCTCTGGTGCTCATTTCCCCTCACATCCTAACACCAGTACAAAAAATGACTTTGGAAGATACATGCATTTGCTTCCTCTGATACTGTTATTTAGAACCATTCAAGAGAGGTCCATGGTCAGGCCCAAAACTTGAGAGGATTCTGCTCTGGACCTCTCTGGTTGTATCCTAACCCACGGGGTGAGGATTCCAAGACCAAGGAGACATCCCCACTTGCCGTATATTACCCCAATCCCTTTCTAGGTCACACTCCATGGACCAGGGACCTTAGAACTCATCACCTACTGGTACCTCTACCAGCCAGGTATTCTACCAGCTTTTTGGGCATTTGATGACAGATAAAACATGTAGATAAGATGAAACTCAGTATTAACTGGAGGAAGGTGACAAGTAGACAAGAAATTACAATATTTGACAAATGCTATGAAATTATTAGCAGAACACAGGAGTGGGCACCGAACCCAAGCTTAGAATGCAGGAAGGTTTCTCAAAGAGATGTCAGCCAAGCTGAGTAGTCCAGGAGGAGTTTATCTGGAAAGAAGGTAAATAAAGATGTCTACTTAGAAGATCTCTATATTCCATCAGACAGGGATACACAGGAGAAAGAGACATGGGGGAACTAATATTTGTTGATTGCCAGGCACTTCAAAAGTTCTTTATGTGTATTAAATCACTGATCTTCGTGACCACGGGGCCAAGAAGGTATTACTGACACCATTTTTTGGGAGAAAACAAAGACTTAGGAAGGTTAAGCAAGTTGTTTCCGGTCATGGGACTGGAAAGTGGCATGGCCTGGATTCAAACCCAAGAACAGGAGAGATTCCCTCCATCGTTTCAAGGATCACTGAACTGGGAAATCATGTTGAAACAAACTTGGTTTTGTGCTTGCCAGTCAGTAAGTGTTGACCTCTCTGAGAGAAATGAAGAGGTGTATCTACAAAGTGCACTTCAGTTTCTCATGGAGGCCAGACTGTGCCTGGAATGGCACCTGTAGGGCTGAACTTGCAGCTGAGATTTCCACGTTTGTGATCGGTAGCTGTCGGGCACCGTGCACAGGCTGCCTAGCTGCTTGTGGAGATTTGCTCTTTAGGGTCCCTTAATATTTTCCTTCAAATGGATGCACCTTATCTCGAAACACTGAAAGTGAGCACAGGGGGTCTGCTCCTACTTGTCTGAAAGGCCACATGTATGTACAGAACCCGTGTATGTAACTTGGCCCCAGATTACAGAATTGCTTTTTCTTTTTTTAACTGTCACCATCGGATATGAAAATGTACTTAGTAATATAGGTCAAACTGTCAAAGAACTCATATTTTGATTACAGAAGTAGAATGAGAAGGCTTCTGGGGTGTTGATTACACAAGGAAATATGGTTTCTATACCATTTGTATTTATAGCTCTATGTATATATAAATACATACATATGTAAATATGTATTTTCTTTAAAATCATATATATAGCCTTATATAATTTGGGGCTATATTTTAGTCCAAATTCTGCTTCTCAGAAGTACTCTTTATTTCCTTTAACTCCACAGAAGTAGAGACTGTAGAGTTTTGAGGGGTAATACCCGAGACAGGGGCCTGCACACAGGAAAGGCAGCTTAATGTTCTGTACTCAAAGTCTTTGACTTTTGGGAAGGTGATGCCATTGCAAAATTTAAATCTTTCTGAGGTTAATTAGGCCAGGGAAAATTCTTGAAGCTTTGATTACAAAGGAATGAGGGGGATACTACATATAGTAATTAACAACAGCAATATAAAACTCTTTAATAGAAGCTTATATTCAAACAAATTGATGCTTATATAAATGTTTATTCTTTCACTCAGATAGGGATAAATACTATGAAGAAAAGTCCAACCCAGTGAAGAGGGAGAGATGACTGAGGTGAGGCCATTTAGACTGAGTGGTCATGGAAGGTATCCCTGAGCAGGGGAATTTGAGCGGATCCCTGAACGGTGTAAGGAGCGCAACATGTGGAGATCCAAACGAAGAAAACTCCAACCAGAAGAATTAGCCAGAGTCAGAGTTCTGAAGTAGAAGTAAGCAGTGTAGATTTAAGGAAGGCCCGGAAAGCCAGTGTGGCTGCAGAAGTATAAGACAAGGAGGGAGCCTTAGTTGAAGGGCGGGGGCAGGTGTGCAGAGAAGTGGGGTTAGAGGAGAGCCAGATCACGCAGGGCTCTGAACATCATGTGCAAGAGTTTGGATTTTATCTGAGCTGTGATGGGAAGCCACTGAGCGGGTTTGAGCAGGAAATGACACAATCTGATTTGTATTTCTGAAGAGTCGCTCTGGCCAGGGTATGAGAAATGGACCACAGGAGTATAAAGGTTCATGTCTGGAGACCAGTTCGGGAGCTACAGCAACAGTTTGAGAGATAATGACAGATAGCGAGGTGATGCCAGCTAAGAAGGGGATACTGAGGCATGACTTGAGATATGAAAAAGATGGAGCTGAAAGGACTTTCTGGTAGGTTGGTGATGTGTCTGGGTTTTTGGCTCAAGTGTCTGGGCAAATTATGGCACCATTAGTTGACCTTGGGAGAAACTGGGGGAGCCACAAGCCTGGGGAAGAAAATCAAGGGTTTAATGTTAGACATGTTAGGTCTCAGATACCTACTAGATATCCAAGAGGAGATAAACAAACACATTTGTACTCAGCGGAAATATTAGGGCTGGCAGCACGAATTAGGAGATACTATTATAGAGATGGTATACAAAACCATAGTCTCTGATGAAATCTCCAAGAGAGACCCCTGCAAATGAATGTAGATAGCAGAGGGAAGAGGGCTGAGCACTGAGTTCCAGGGCCCAGCTCCAGTGTATAGCTGGGAGGAGGAAAAGCCAGCAAAGCGAACTGAGTATGCTGCTGGGATGGCAGGAAGCAACCCAGAAGGGTATCTCCCAGAAGTCAAGAAAAGGTGTTTTAATAAAGATGTTTTAATCAACTTTGTCAAAGTTGCTGAAAGGCTGAGTAAGAATATCCACTTCCACAAAAAAAGAAAACTCTTATAGAAACATTAAACTAAAAATTAAAGGCTCTGTAGTTACTTATGTGAGAAAATATCACTACTACTTCCATTTCTTGGCCTCTCTGGAGACATTTGGTAAAACTACTGAATTCTGTGTAGAGTATTTCTTCCTTGGATGATCTGGAACATTCAAAATCAAGGCTGAATTTCCCTTATCATGCAATATACCCTGAATGAATCATGCCCAAGGGCTGGTACATATTCAAAGAACATGTTTAGGGAATGTAAACCAATAGACATGTAAGTAAAACATCATTAGAAAAGAAAAAGTAGCACACAACAAAATAATCTAAAATTTAGTCCAAAGGAAACTGTATTAAATTATCCACTGCTTAGATCCCCTCCAGCTGGGTCAATGATGCATAGCAGTCTGATGACGGACTAGAATATTCAGACTCTAAAATAGTGAGGGCTAGGCACATAGTAGACACTCAATAAGTACAGTTGTTTTAGGAGAAAATATGACTGTAGAATTTTTAAGTAAGCTCTACTCCTTAGAATTCCATTTGTAATTGTTCCTTATAAAAGACTTGACCAGGGCGCCTGGGTGGCTCAGTGGGTTAAAGCCTCTGCTTTCGGCTCAGGTCATGATCTCAGGGTCCTGGGATCGAGGCCGGCATCGGGCTCTCTGCTCAGCGGGGAGCCTGCTTCCCCCTCTCTCTCTCTGCCTGCCTCTCTGCCTCCTTGTGATCGCTCTCCCTCTGTGAAATAAATAAAATCTTTAAAAAAAAAAAAAAAAAAGACTTGACCAGTACCAAAGTGAGGGCATCATCTCAGTACATAATGGTTTTGTTTATTAGTAGAGTTAAAAATGCTTTAGCAACCTAAACTTACACAATTTGATTTTCTTGTCATTGCTTCCCCTATACCATCAAAGATGATGCTTTCTTTACTATTTCAAACTCATAAAATTGCTAAAAATCTAAAATTCAATTTGCCACATTACTGCTAATTTGAATAATGGCTGAATAAAAGATAGGGAACGCTGAAGCAGCATTGATTTCTAAAACATTTTGCACTTTTCTCCTCCAACCCTGTAAAGTAAAGCTCGGAGGCTACGCACAATTACACAAGAAAATCAAGAAAGCCATTACATTCAGCATTTTGTCATGATCATTGTTACCATGGCAAAAAGTGGGCTTAGTTTAGCACAGCTGCTATGGACGAGGTCTACTGGCCTTTTGCAAAGCTGAGTAACAATATAATACCAAATTCTGTAGCCTGTCACTGTGTGTGTGTGGTTTTTTGTTTGTTTGTTTTTTGTTTTGTGTTGTTCTGTTTTGTTTTTTGTTTTGTTTTGCTTTTCTGTGGGATAAGACTATTGTACACAGATGCTACTGTCTCATTCCTTAATGATCTGGGCCACTGTCATCTTATTATTGTATTTTCACTGTTGGCCAGTGGCTCAGGAACACAGTTAATCTAGAAAGGTTACCCCTTGCCCTACCTCCTATTCTAAGGGGAAAAAGTGCACTGTGTGAAAATGTGGCACTTCAATAATAGAAAAAGCCAAAATTTCAACAGTTGTACTATAAATGCACTGGAAAGGGCATGAGTTTGGGAGTGAGAAAGACAAATGCATGACGATTAACTGTATGGCACATTATTTTCTCTCTGAGAATCTATTATCTTTAAAATGGGGGGGGGGAGTAACTTCCTTGTGAAGATTAGTTGAGAGAATATGAAGGCCCAGGCACATGGTGGGAATTTGATACTAAAGCATCCTCCCCTCCAACCCTTTCCCTTAATGGATGAGATTTCCCTGCCTGCAGGACTGTTGACCAAAGTTGGTAGGTAAACTGTGTTTCTGTTGGAAGGCAAATCGTTTTGATCTTTGATATCATTTGGATACTTTCCTCAGAGAGCTGAGCATATGATCTTTTAAAGGTCTGAGAGTAAGCATAAATTTCACAGCCAAAGAATAAAAAGTTAGTGTCAGTATCATAATAGGCACCCCACCTTATTATTTGTATTTTCAGTGCTACCAGTATTATCACTATAAAATGGAAAATGGGAGTATATACTAATTTTGACCTTATGTAGAGATTTTTAGTTTTAAAAAATGAAGCAACATTATGAAAGCAGAGAAGTTTAAATTATCTGAAATGAATACATTAATCAAGTCTCTGTATTTACCAGAAACAAAGGCTACTAGCATTTTTACCAGCTAAACAAAATATTTTTTCTAATGAGATTTCAGCCGAGTATCGTTTATCTTGAGAGAAATAATGGGACCTTACCTATTCCAGTAGCTCCAGAACTGGTCATGCAGGTAGGCATGGTGGCTACATTCATCACCAAATGAGGCTTTGCTTTCAATCCAGTGAATTATGTGCCCTTCTACAGCTAAGGGACAAAGCATTACTAAGACAGAGCAAAGATAAGGGAAGATTGGAAATACTGAACTCTGTCTAGGCCTCTCTGTGCTTCACATTAATGAGTGGAGGCTCGGCCCTTGCTGTCATTGACAGAAGTAATTATAAAACAACACATCGTATATGTTCCTTACAAAGACCATTTATGCTATAATCACATCCCTTTCATTTTCATCATCATTTTCAAAAGTCTCCCTCCCGTTCTGACACTGCCTCTGTAAGTGGACAAGTTCTGTGAAAGCAAACCCAAGTAAGCCAGCCTGGCCTTTCAAAGGAACCGTGTTTAAAAATTCAGAATTTAGAGAAATGACCTGAAAATGGCACCCCAAATGTCTTCTGAAGATATGTTTATTTCTCAAATATAGGTAAATGTTTTTAAGGCAGAGATTTCTTCTGAACCTATTATTTTCTGCCATTCTAAAATAATCTTTTCCAACAATTTCACCCATTTAAAGCTAATCTACTCTGGCAACATTTGCTAATATTAACAAAAAGTAAAAAAAAAATAAATCTGTGGAGAAAACATCCCCTTTCGCTATAAACAAATGCATAAGAGAGTTTACGGACTTACCAACTGGAACTTGTAAAATAAAGTCTGGTGTTTTGTCATAACCCTTTGCACGGAGCTGATCTTCATCTACAGGAAGAACAAATACTATTACTTATAACAATGTTCCATTAACAAGACAGCAATATAATTGCTTTTCTTTCTTAAAAATGTGTAAAAATTACTAATGCAGTCACACATATCTTTCTTATGCATGCAAGGCTGTGTCAGAATAAATGAACTTTCTTAACAAACCTGAAGCATAGATATAAAAATGCCTCTTTGTCCCTTCTGCATTTTTACGTCTTTATTATAAATATCATTAATTCAAGCTGTCATGCTACCTTTTTTGTAATTGAAAATACTCAAAATAATGAAATATACTTACTGATTAAAAGAAAAGGCTTTCACCACCGTGAATATCACTAATGTTATCAGGCAATATTGACAATTTACAGTGAGGCACAAGCACAGTGGCCTTTACAATTATAAAACAAATGTTTTCATTAAAGCAATTAAGAAAGTTTAGCTTCAGTTAGTAAAACTATTCCTATACACAAGAACACAGAAAAGGACAAGGACAATGAGATCACTACAGAGAATTAATTGCCCTGCTTAATTCCTTTGGTAGGCTATTGTTTCTGGCATTTACCAGAGTTTTACAACTAACAATATGTAATTCTGAAAAGCAAACAGGCTTTGAGATTTTTTTTCTAAGTCTGTTCGATTTCCTGATCCTCTGTAAATATCAGTGATCCATTCAGAAGGAAAGCAGGCAGGAAACAGGGAGATTGACAAAGTTGGGAAAAACTAGCAAGGTGCTTGGTTTAAAAAAAAAAATCTTCTAATATTTTCTAAATGCTGTCCTTGACTTCTAATGGCATTACAATGTGATTTCTGAAATGAGGAGTTCTCCATTAGATTTTGGAGTGACCTGGTCATTCAATTCCAGACATGGCTTTCTGTCTTCACCCAACCTCAACTAATGGCCCAACCAAGTAACAAGGAAGGCTGTGTGGTCTCTTAACACCTACTGGGCTGTTGACATTGTCATGCATCCCATTCGCCTTCCTGCATCACCTTTGATTAAAATTAATGGCCCATTCCCAGTGTTGGGTAGCTTATTTCCAATCCATTTGTCAGCCCAAGACAGTGGTTTCATGGCCAATGTTCAGAAACTCTGTTTTAGAACACTCTTGTGTACATCTTGAAAGGTCAGCATTTTAAACATAAATAACCTTTTAATGACAAGACATATTTAAACTAGATATTTAAGTGAAATTTTGTTAAAAGTGGATGTCCTTTATCCAGACTTTGGAGGGTTGATGCCAGAATTCAGAACAATCTCCCCTCCTTGAAATATAAAAAAATTTAGGTTAGCTATTGAGATAAGGAAATAACAAATTTAAGTAATTTTACTTTAAAAATGAGAGAATTTGGAAAACTGGACTGCAGATGAACAAGACTGGAACAAATTTCTATCCTCTCAATACACTGGCCACAGTGAGAATATTTAAAGGAAAAGACATTTATTAAAAGCAACTTAAGTGCCTTGAGCTGATGTTTCCCATAGCTGATGAACAGTTTCAAAAGCTGGGTTGACATTAAAAAGCAGAGACTAATATTTTATTAAAACTTATCCTAGCTTGATCAACCTTTGCAGATGTGAGAATCTGTTTCAGAAAGAAAAATGATTTTATGTTTCTGAGAGCAGCTCAAAACAAAATTTCAAAGGTCACCAAGCTATCCAAATGCACATACTAAAACTCCTTTAAAAGCAGATGTTGCACTCCTGTTCACTGCACCAAAATTACCAACACAATACCTACAATTTAAATTTTGTCACTTACTTAATGTGAAACACACACACACAACTTACGCAAAAAACATCAGGTGAGGCTAGGGAAACTTTCCATCCTTCAGTGGACAACTTCGAAGTATAAACCACGTACTTTCTCACTCCACCCTCTCCCCCTACCTCCCTCTATCTCTTCCTCTCAGTTTGAAGTTGATCCAATAGTAACTGTACCCAAAGGATAGCTTCTAAAAGTCTGTTTCACTACTAGGGAAATCACATTTCTTAAAAAAAAAAATTAAGTAAAGAGATTAATGTACATATTTGAAATACCATGTTATGTATTGGGTCTTTCCCCCATTCTTTTATTTACTAAACTCTCACTGCCTTACCATCCCTGCTTCAACCTTCACACTGTTACTTTCACCCTAGATTTCCTACGAAAGAAGGAGGGAACAATGTGGGTAAAGTTTAGAGGAAATGACAGCACAACTACAGGGAGTAGCATTATGAGCAGGTGGCCTTGCTCACCTGGTTTAGGCCCCAGGAGAAGTTTCTATCATGGATCATCCCCCTGGGAGATTTTTAAGGTCAGCCCCATCCATCTGGTTTGATTTCCTGGCCTCTGTATTAAGCTCCTTTCCTGGCCCCCAGACATCGAAAGATTCCTTACCACAACATTATTATCCAAACCAGTGGGTATGGATATAAAATTTGGTTGACCACCTTGTCGGGGTTCCAACTCCACGATCGAGAGGTTTTGGCTCAGTCACCAGCCCACACGACTTCTTTTCTGTTCATTCTAGCTTCTTTCCCTTGTCTTATTGTGCTTATTCCCTGTTTCCCACATACTGGGGGCAAAGTGTCTGCTCTGAAGATGGGAAATGTCTCCTTTTCATTTTTTAAAGCCTATTCATTGCCCCACTCTTACCACCAACGTATGCTTTGTATTTAATGCTCAAACGGCTAACTGAATAAAACACAACTACATTTTAAAGAATACCCATGCCTCCTACAAAGCCTACCTAGACTGACTTAATAATTTTCTTTCCTGATTTAACTTCTCATTAATCAACAAGGCACAGGGACAACAAATGTGGCCCAAAGTTCAAGGCTTTATTTGACATCTTTTACTGCTATCTTTCATCCTTGGTCCCAACTGTTTGCTCTGAGGTTCATCTCAATCATCAAAGAAGGAGTTGCATCCCTTTCCTTAATACTCATGGGAAGTTTTCCTACTTTTTTCTTTGATCTGCAATATTTTAAATAACATTGGTATTACCCATTCCTTAAAGAATGGGCAGAATTCCTTACAAACAACAATGTGGGCCTGGCGTTATGATGGTGGGGTAGCTCTTTGGTTACTTTTTTCATTTCTTTGATGGCTACCGATCTGTTTAGAATTTTGTCTCTTCTAACAGTCAGTTTTGCAATTTATATTTTCCTTGAGAATTATACATTTCATCGAGGTTTTTATAGCACTTTGTACATATTGGAGCCAAATGGTTACTTAGGATTCTTTGAACTTCCTAAATAGAAAACTGGATGTTTCAATAACCTAATGTTTTAAGAAAAAAAAAAAAAAGATCAGAATTAAGGGAAAAAAGATTGTTAGCTAGAAAGGACAAAAAAGAATAATAGCAATGTTTTAGAATAGCGTTTTTAGTATTACTTCCCAAAATGGTAGGGATCAATATGAACTCAATCTCCAATCCTGTATAACCATCTTATTCGGTGAATGTAGCAAATGTGAAGTAAGGCTCGTATTTAAGGTGTATGTTAAAAACACCCAGTATATTTTGTAATTACTAAGCTTGTTGATGTCACAGTGCTTGTTATCAAAATTAACAGAAAATTCTTGCTTAAAAGCAGACCTCTTAGCCTTGAGATCCACGAAATTGTGGGATTTTTAGATAATGTGTGTGACTCATGAAACACAGCATTTCTGAACTTGTAAAGTCTTAGAGACTGCTTATTCAATATTCTAGCTTACACACAAGTGGCCCAGAGGAGTGAGGTGATTCACCTTGACCTAGGCCTCTTGGATAGCTAAAGATACAGACAAGAGCCTACAACAACCAAGTTCTAGTTCGTCCCAACAGACTATATACCACTTTTAATTATGGCTAATATTTACACTTGATCATGTGTGACATTTATGAAGTAGTGAAAAAATTCTTACTCTCCTCTTAGAGGATCCTGAAGCATAGGAGGGGTGATGGCCATCTGTCCAATACTATTTAGGTGACATATGCCTAAAGAGGAAATGAACTAGATAATCTCTTGATTTCTAGCATTTCAATGGCCCTCTCTCCAACTCAAGTTTAAACAAAATCAATGAGACTGCATCCACAGATAAAACTGATGTTACATTTTTTAAAGCAACCCAGGACTTCATTTATTTTTAGGTTGTCAGGCCTGCCTTTGGAGGGCATTTCAAAAAGGAATTGCACATACGTAAAGAACACTGTGAAAGCTTAATTTCTCTGGCCTTTTAATTACCCTCCCCTCTAAATGTCCCAAAATATCCAAAGCAATTAAGTACTAATTACACAATTTCTTTTTCTAAAGTAAAGGGCTGATTTTGAGTCAGAGAACAAAACACATCTGAAACTAGTTAACATGTACTTAAGAATCATAGAAGGGCATGAGGACTACCAAGGAAAAGTTTGAGTTTTTCTTTTGTTTGTTTTATTAAAAGGCTTTAAATTTTTTAAGAAATACAGTTTTTCCCAGGAAAATTATGCAAAATTCCAGTTCACGACATCTGAGAATAAAAAATAACATCCTGACGTGGCCTTTTATGTATGAATTTGTCAAAACGTTTCTAAAATGCTAGGTTAAAATACACTGTATGATAAAAAGAATCTTGACACCTATTACATTTCTACTAAATTGAGGAAAGGCAAAAGATACACATACACAAATGAAAACTACAGTATATCTTTTCTACTTTAGGATTTAGTGTTTTTGTGTTTTGCTCTTTTTTCCCCAAAACACTGTCTCATTCAATACTTGGAGCTATGACCTTCGTATCCGTATTTTTATGTTCTCAAAGTGTGAGTTTCAGTCTTTTCTACCAAATTTAAGAAGTCAGCAAGGTTTCAGCAATAGATGTTACTATGATATGCATACCATGGGCAAAGGTACACAGAACAAATATGCATTTAATGGGGAGACCCACAGCACAGAGAAATGAAATCTTTAGAGAAACCCAAACTTCATTACAGCCATTAGTTTCAATCTCTTTCCCCAAAGCCTCTTATCAAAGCTACTAATAAGGAATACAACTGACTGCTCTGACCTTGTCCTTTGCTTATGTCTTCAGGGGACAATACTAGTGAAAACTGAAGTGCCCTAAAGATAGAAAACAAATGGGAGGTCACAAAACCAGGACAGTACAAAGTGGGGCTGATCAGGCTGGTGGTCCCTGCCGACCGGTGACTGTGGAGAAGGAAATACGAATATCAACAACAGAAGTAGAACTCTTCTGTATTTTACACCACATTCTAAATTCTTGGGGTTGAATGCCATAAAAGAAGGGACACATCAGAATGGTAGAGTGAAAAGGGCAAGTTGTTGGAAAGGCACTAGCTGGGGCTAGTTTCTACTAAACAGAACGAGGGCATTGGATGGAACACTTTCCAACTCCCACATTCTGAGGAATGGCTGAATGTTAGCCTTTGCTCCATTTTTTTTTTTAGCTGTCATCATTGATGTCAGACCCTTTTGCACGGCCAGCGCCATCTGTCCCAGAACCAATCTCAATGAAGAAAAGAATATTAGCAGTTCTGAAGAACTGTAGAAAAAAGGATCTTCTACACACATACACACACACACAGACATGCGTACGTGCGCTCATGCACCATAGAAGCCAATCTTATAACACAACAGATTTGACTCACAATGCTTTTTCGTCATGGGGACTAAAGCTCCAACCTGTTATTAATTTTCTGTGGAGTGAAATATTTGAGGTGTTTTTTTTTTTTGGTCCTGCATCCCATTGTGTCTGGCACTGCTATCGTACTCTGATGATATGATTCTGGGGAATGACCAATAACATGAACCCCAACCATCAGCCTCAGGGGTAGACACTTGTAGCTGATTAGAGCCCTTCCTCGGTTTCATTATGTGGCAGAAGAGATTCACCAACTTGTCTCTGGGACTAAGAAGCCTCAGGAATAAACAATCTAGCAACTACCAGGGATCATCTTTATTGCTTAAGAATGAAGCCAATGTGGAAAAAAGAACTAAGAGGAAGAAAAGAGACTGTTGACACTGTTTTTTGTCTTCTGGATTCTATACACACCAGGAGCAAACTTCTCTCCTTTGGACTTTCCAGATATACATTCTGGAGTATGTGTATAATTTAGTTTGACTTGATTTTTGTTAAAACCAAAGCCAGTTCCAGTATCTCCTCAGTAGCCAGGAAAGCAGACCATCAACAGACATGAGTTATCCAACCAGAGCCACGAGGAGGGAAGGGCCCAGAGCAGAAAGACTATTACAGTAAAGCGGACAGGGTAACCTGTCGTCACAGTTCCATGAAACTGTAGCAGCAGAGATGTGTCCTTGGTTGTTTTCTCTTGGTCCCAGGGAGAAGTTAACACAAAGGGGGTAACACCATGACAATTTCCCCAGGAAGATAGAAGGATCCAATTCCCCATATCCCATTTCCAATAATCACATTCCCATTATTCTGAAAACTATATCTTATTTTTAACCTTCAGAGAGATAGGAATTTAAATACTTGATACCTTATGAAATACCCAACCATGTCATTTCTGTTTAGCCTATATAATCATGTGTCTTATTTCTAGTCTCTTACTCTCTACTGCTAACATCCGCAAATAAACACAACCATAGCACTCTAAATCTCATCTGTTCCTGCTGCCTGTTCTTCACCTGAAGTCATAATCCCCCGTTTGTCACATCATAATCACTCCCCCAACAGAGCACTACTGCTTCAGGTGGGGAATAAAGCAGCAGGAACAGATGAACTCCTAGAAACAAAGATCCTAATTTCTTACAGCAAGGGACATCCCTGACTAAGCCTCCCTGGCTTAACAGATTATACCCTGCTGGAGTCCCGCAGAGTTAGTTACACAAGAATGCTAGAAACGCACCCGTGTAAAATGTGCTGGTTTGTCACACGGCAAGACCAAACATGGGAGGGTGGGGCAGGGAAAAAGCAGCTGCCTCTCAGGTGTCACTCAAAATAATTGTTAGCTTCTACTAACAGGGCAACATTCACTGGAAAGAATACTGTATCTCCAGAGTCATCCTTATTAAGCTAAATGTAACAAGAATTTGCACCAGACAATGGCTGTGGAAGGCACTAATGAAAGTCCCGCTGACCTGGAGACAGGCCAGCCCATGGAGGATGAACGATTTGTCTCCAGTCTCTGGGATAAGCTCTTTCCTAGCCTCTGACAGTGCACACAGTCTTGTCGTCTTCTCACTACCACTGTTTTCCTTTCCTACCTTGCCTTTTGTCCAAAGCTCCTCCTTACCCCTGAGAAGGAGAGGAAGGGGGTAGGGACAGACAACAAAACATGGTCTCGTCAATCACTGGAGAGATACAAATCAAAACATCTCCACCAGTAGTTAAAATACGTTTTCTATTCTGTTCATATTAGAAATGGAATGAACCCTTAACAGAGGGGATAAGGATGATCACAATACTTGTTGCTCAATTTAAAGTTTAAGAAGGGCTCTTTGTGCATCTACGTCCAGGAGCGGGCAGCAGGCTCTTCACATCTTCTCAGACTTTAAATGCCGATCAAGAAATGTTAATTCTAGATTACTATCCTTGGAAAGGACTGACACGACTTTACCTGAAACTTATCTGAAATTTTCCTGGGAGGCTTCATGTTTGATTCAATTTTTATTCTTTTAATCCTAATGGTGCCTGCCCAAAGTAAGTACTTAAAAGCTATCTGTCTGCTGGACCAATGGAAGAAAAGACTGGTTAGCACAGTGGTAAGATAACTAAGCTAATGAGCTCAACTAGCCAGCCTAGAAACACATGGTGACAGGAAGGTGATGGTGAGAGAGCAGATGAATATGTAGAATTCTATCACCACTTCAGGAAAAGTAGCTTATGAGCCAGTAGCGTTTTCTTCTATGTAAAGGGTAGTTATTGACTTTTAGTATAATCTATACCTTTCTTTCAAAAATTTACTAGACGTAGCATGACAACAGCCTTGAACGTATTTGTTTTCATTATCAAGACCATCAAGTACCTACTGAGATGCACTGGAGATGGAATTGTATTCTTGCTGGGTTGGACATGGCAACAATGTGCATCACTGTAAGCATCCAGGGGGACAGAATGCTTACCGTCATCTTCACGCTCACTAGTACAGAAAACATGCTTAACAAGAGTTAGCCGAAAAGAACGCGTGAATAATAAATAAAAGAATTATAAGAACTCTGAGAAATTGCTAGAAATTAAATGCATACATTTGGTTACAGCTTATCTCCCTACTAGATCACAATTCCATAAAAGCAGGGACTTCATCTGACTTAACGTTTTGCTCCTAATAAACAGTACCTAACTCACTTATTTTTGGAATAAATGTATGAGTAAAATATATTTTTTTAGTTGGAAAAACTATACATTTTTTCAGCTTTGATTTCTCTGAATACAATGTACCTATCCACAGAAATACAAATGGATACATTTATAAAATAGGATAAATCCATGAGTATACACAAATCTTCAATGAAAAGGGCTCTTCTTTTTTTCTTTATGACAGTGCCTGGTCAAATTTTGTGCCATAACAACTGCTCAGCGTATGGTTATGGATCAAGGAAATTCAAAAAGTTATTAGGGCTAAAATAAAGGTTATTTTTATTTTTTTCTTCTATTGATAAAAAGGTCATATAAGGTATGTATTTTATAAAATTACATATAGAGCATAATGAGTGGAAAATTTAGAATGGGATAGACTTTCAGGGAAGTCATAATTCTTAAGAAGGGTTAATATGTAAAAATAAGAATCCTTGTCTTTTGAAAGTAGTGGACAGATTAGAAACCAAAAGAATGAGAAAGAGAGAGAGGGAGAGATCAGTTTTGCTTTTGCTTCTAAAAGAATCAAAGTACNAAGAATCCTTGTCTTTTGAAAGTAGTGGACAGATTAGAAACCAAAAGAATGAGAAAGAGAGAAAGAGAGGGAGAGATCAGTTTTGCTTTTGCTTCTAAAAGAATCAAAGTAAAACAAACATGTTTGTAATAGCTCTGCAACAAAATTCAAGATGTATACATCTAAATGAGAAAACATCAGATTAGTGGTCTATTTATATGCCAATATTTTTCTATAGTCGATTTAAAATGATAATCTATCTAAATTTACCTGGCATAGTACTTTAGACCTAATTAATCACTGTGAAGGGGTATACGCAAGGTAAAAGAAAACCCCAGAACAATATTTCACACAAGGCTTTGAATGCTCATGCTTTAACTTGTAAATAAACTTGTAATAATTCAGCACTACATTAAAACGCTTAAAATGCATAGAATAAATTAGCTTATTTGTATGCTGATAAGGAAATGCTTAACAACAACACTGTTACATGGAGTCAGCTAAACATCTTATAACTCATTCAAAGATCAGTTAAGTATTACCTTTGGGTTATACTTTAATAAATAGTTATTATTATACTTTAATAAAATAGTTATCTCTAGAGCCGACAGCACAGAGAACTAGAGGGGACCCGTGAATAGGAAGTCCCCTTTCTGAACTTGTATGCAAGTGCTAATTACTCTGGCCATGTTTCTGCATTGTCTTTGTTAGCCATGGTCAATTCAGCCTAACACAGTTCCCAGAATCAAGGGAGTTAAGAACTGGAACTCAGTTTAGACCACATGTAGGCCTTTTGCTCCTCCTCCCTTACATGAAGAAAGTTGCTACTTTTACATACTGAAATTTAATTCACTAATTTAAGGCCATTTTCCTAAATCAACTTTCTTTACCTCCTGCTAGAGAATATTTATGAGATTTCCCATCTTAAAATTATCAACAACCTGATAATACACTCAACTCCATTCCCCAGTTCGTTAATAAAAATATTAAATACTAACACTTAAAAGAGACTTTTTGCAGGCCTGTCTTCAACATCCCTCCCCAACTTGATGTAAGGCCATCCAATGGACTTTCCTTGGCCAAAGCTTTGTCCATTTTGGAACAAAAGTTGTGTAATCCAGTATTCTGTGATTTTTTTTTCAACCTAAAAAAACACACTACGCAGAGTTAAATATCTACATATAACAGATGTGTACAATGCACATTTAGGTTTGTATAGAAACTTTAAAATTACCACATCCACAATGGAGGACAGGAATTAATTCACTGTAGGTGCTTTATAGTTTCTGTGATCAGTTATCACATGTATGCCCTTCAAGGCCTAATTTTAATGCTTCAGATGTTGAAAGAAATAGCAATCTATAACAAGATTCCACATTGGCACACACACAAAAACACATGTCCATGTATACATGTGAGATTTTTAAAAATCAAACTACATCTATAATGACAACTAATGTCTTGCATAAAAATAATAAAAGCTTAATATTTGACTTTCAAATAAAAGTACATTCTGATTCCATACATGAGACAAACATATCCAACATGAATTTTTCTAACTATTCTTTTTAACATGTAAAGCATTTTATAGGCAATATTTCTTTTGTTTCTTTCTTTCATAAGGCCTGGATTATGGTTAATATCTCATGACACCAAAAGTAATACTGCAACAGATATTAAAGCATTTTTTCAGCCACTTATTCTATAAAATATTAATTGCAAGCCTGTGCATGTGCTGTATATATAGGGATTAGGTAACTGAGTTCCTGCTCAGTTCTAAATCAATAAAAGATAACATGAACAGCATCAATCATCGTTCACTCTTCCTTTAGTACATAATAACTATGAGTGGAAGATTTTTAAAAATATATATTTAAGCACTCATGGAGATATTACAAGCTAGAGAGGATGTAAGTAATACTTACCTAGGAAGGACAGGTTTTTCTCCAGAAGCATGTCTCTTAGCAGGACTTCATGCTCATGACCAATGGCACTGAGAAATTTTAGTTAAGGAGGATAACACAGGGGGTGCCTGGGTGGCTCAGTCATTAAGCGTCTGCCTTTGGCTCAGGTCAGGTCCCAGGGTCCTGGGATCGAGCCCCACATCGGGCTCCCTGCTGGGCGGGGAGACTGTTTCTCCCTCCCCCACTCCCCCTGCTTGTATTTCCTCTCTCGCTGTCTCTCTCTCTGTCAAATAAATAAATAAAATCTTAAAAAAAAAAAAAAGGAGGGTAACACAGGTGGAATTATACAATAAAAAATACACTAATACCAGGTCTCCACTTTGAGATGAAATGGAAAATAGAGTAATCATAGCAACTATTTCTACCTTTAGCCCACATCTCTGAAGAATGAGATTTCTACATACATGCCCTCATTTAAATGATTCAATGGAATTTTCCTTTCCTTTTTTTTTTTTTAGAGATTTTATTTATTTATTTGACAAAGAGATAGAAAGCACAAGTAGATAGAGCAACAGGCAGAAGGAGAGGGAGAAGGAGGCTCTCTGCTGACAGGGAGCCTGATGTGGGACTCGATCCCAGGACCCTGGGATCATGACCTGAGCCAAAGGCAGCCGCTTAACCGACTCCACCCAGGCATTTCCTATTTCCCTGGAATTTTCCTATTTCTGTAATGTTTATATGCAGTTGGGGGAAATAAAGATTTGTGAATGGATGTGTACCTTATCTTCTTTTGAAAGGAGGGGGAGTCATTTTAAACATACTTTGTACTACGTTAAAAAATCCCTCAGTTCAAGTTAGTACATTATTAAGCTCTAACTAAATGCAGCAAAGAATACCAACTAGGCTTTGCCTTAAAGGAGTTTCCAATCTTAGAGAGTTCCATGAATCTTCTAAGAATCCATACATGTCTCAAAGCCAGAATTTCTAGCTTCTGTCCCACTTTCAGCCTTTGGTCGGTGATCTTCCATGATGTGGGAAGCCAAATAGCTAACTTGTTGAGAATTCCAGGCACCCTGCAGGAAAGACTGCACACTGCAAAGGACTATGGGTTGGGGTGCGGGTGCAGAGAATGCTTCAAGTCTTCCTCGTGCACACACATTGTCATATGCATAGAAACAGATATGCACGGGCACATGTAAATTCTTGGAGTGATTATTATGAGGTAGGTACTGGGTTAAGTACTTTATGCATGTTATTTCATCCTTAGTTATTATCATCCATATTTTGCAGATGAGGAAACCAAGCCTTAGAAAACAATGCACACACAGTCATATGGTTCAAGTGTGCCAAGCAGAGGATTGGAATATGTTGTATATTTGTATGACCTCCACACAACTTCTTGAAAAGTATTAAAATTAATTATGCAAAAATAATTGATACTAGATAATATTTCTTAAATAGTGTAACACTAAGCCTTGGTGTTAAACACTTGGGATATCACTTTTTTTTTTGTAAGACCTCAATAAACTTTGGTTATTTTATTGTTATAGTTTTAGATTCATTACGTTCAGCTGCTCACACACACACATATGCCATTTGTTTCATTACCGTCTTAGTTACTGACAACTCCATGCTGTTCAAACCAGAATGCAGGAGTCCTTGACGATGTCTACCTTGCTCCCACACTCCTCTCTATACATGGGCAACTCTTGTTGGGGTCAACTTACAACTAAGTACAATAGTCACCAAGTTTTTACTACTTCCTCTGTTACCATCCCAGCCTATCATTTCTTTTTAAATTTTTAAAAAATTTTAATTCCATTATAGTTAAAATACTTAGGGTTATATTAGTTTCAGGTGTGCAATACGGTGATTCGACACTTCCATCCATCACCCAGTGGTCATCACCAGTGCACTCCATGATCCCCATCACCTATTTCACCCATCCTCCTACCCACTTCCCTTACCATTAGTTTGTTCTCTACAGTCAAGAGTCTCTTTCTTGGTTTGTCTTTTTTTCCTTTGCTCTTTTGTTTCTTAAATTCCATATATGAATGAAATATGGTGTTTGTGTTTGACTGGCTTATTTCACTTAGCATTATGCTCTCTAGATCCATCCATATCATTGTAAATGGCAATATTTCATTCTTTTTATGCCAAATAATATTCCATTTTGTGTGTGTATATATGTGTGTGTACATACACCACATCTTATTCCTCCATCTATCAATGGACACTTGGACTACTTCCATATCTTGACTATTGTAAATAATGCTATATAAACATAGGGGTGCAAGTATCCCTTTGAATTAGTATTTTTGTATTTTGGGGATAAAGACCCAGTAGTGTGAACATTGGATCATAGGGTAGTCCTATTTTTAACTTTTTGAGAAACCTCCAGACTGTCTTCCACCAGACCAGTTTGCATTCCCATCAACAGGCAAGAGGGTTCCTTTTTCTCCACATCCTTGCCAACACCTGTTCCTTGTGTTGTTGATTTTAGCCATTCTGACAGATATGAAATGATATCTCATTGTAGTTTTGATGTGCATTTCTACTTGGGATATCATCTTATTTAACCTTCACCACCACCCATGAATAGGTACTATTATTAGTCCCATTTTTATAATCACAGAAAGCAAGGTTCAAGAAGACTGAGGAACTTGCTGAAGGTTCCATGGCTGGTAAATAATTAAATCGGGAATAAGTCTTGGAATTCTGCTCTATTTTCCAAAAGGATGAGACTGCACAAAGTCTGAAAAGGAGCATTATCCTATGCTGGCACTTGATTCTGTCAAAAGCATTTGGTATTAATTATCTAATTCCCCACTGGATAATGTCAACCTGGTCGTATGACTCCTCAGCTTAGCAGAGACTTTGAGTCTGATCATGCACTCCAAGAGGGCAATTTAAATGAAATAAAATGTATGCATTTGTTTAAAAAATTCCTAGAGCATTATCTGCCCTTTATCAACACATACAGGTGAATATCATTTAAATCATAATTTGAGAGATGTGGCCACTTATGTCCACCGTCAAAATGAGCCCCAAGTCTTCAACATTGCATTTTTTCCTTCTGTTGTCTCCTCCCCTCACCATGCATGTACATGGGTGTGCTTATTTAATTTCTAATTAGAAACAGAATAAAGGAACAAAAATTTTCAAATCACAAAATTTCACACATTTGCTGAGTCCACTGAAGACATCTGATGAATACGTCTTAACAGTCTCTCATTACTAGGGGCATCCCACATGTTGGAACTAAATTATTTACTTCTAATCCACATAAATGTGCTCTCACTTTTATTGTTGTAAATTATTTACATCTAAAATGTTGAATCATGAAACTGAGGTTACTGATGGTACAGAAATGAAACCCACAGCATTTTAAGCTTCCTGCATCATTATCTTCCCTCGCTTCTCTGTTTAGGTCTTTGTGCAATAGCTGTGTCCTGGAGTCACACTTTGGAAAGTTGAGGTGGCTGCTTTCTCACACCTTTTGTGTCAGTGACTCTATCTGTGGCAGGAAAGCTGTGGATGGACATGGCTATGGAGGAAAAAATGTTGTAGATGCCAAAAGAAAAAGAAAGCACAATGACAATTTATATAGTCTTTGCTACTGTGCTTTTCGTGGTGTCTTATTTGTAAATGACCAATTTCCTTTATTCTACTTACACAAATGTCTACATGTAACATTTTCATAATGGAGTAAAAAGATTTTTGCACCTATTCTATTTACTAAATGTGTACTTTTTTTCTTACAAAATGATGTAATTTACCGACAGTAAGCAATGTAAACATTACTAAATTATCAGAACAACATACAAATAGCATTCTCACTCACATGGAAAACTACTAATTTTTATTCAGTGTGAAATAAAGTAATTCCTGTGGATCCGTCTAGGAAACATCTATGCAAGAATATTTACATTATATGAAACTGTTACTACCTCAATGCAAAAATAAAATTGGTTCTCTATAAATTTCCCAGCTTGTTTTATTCTGCATGGTAAAAGCAATCACCAATTTGAAATTTGGGAAAGACATACTTCTTGATTATTCTTTGCTTGATATAAACATATATAAAATACAAGGTCTAGAACACAAAGCTTATAAAAACAGTAATTTTACTGGCAATAGGCGTAATGGAACTGCAAAATTATAATCTAGTCAGTGAATGCAATTTATAGACATACATCATTATCTTTATCATTTGAAATCACGTACTACATTAAATTCTACCGGCAATAACACAGTCAAAAAAGGAAAATGAATGATGGCAAAAATGTAAAGAAAATACTCCGAACAGAATTTATAATGCTCTATAAGCAGAAAACACTTAGACTTTTGTCTATAATAATACCTATTATTGATGTATGGCAGTGACCATGGGGCAAAACTTGTAAATAACCTCACAAGCCATTTTCTTAGCCAGCAATACAGCAATCTAGTTTCCCGTAAGCATCTCAACTATTACTGAAAAATAGCCTCCTGGCATTTACAAAGCAGTTGACTTCATACTTTAGTCCATGCATATATAATTAGATAGTTATATTTAAAATCAATATGCAATCCTTCAAAAGACATTATGCTTTTAAAACCTTAACTTTAAATTGATTTTTAACTATTTTATGTGCTTTAAAATTAACATGTAATTCCGCCCCAGATACTCTGAGATGGTGTTAGTTGTTATACAAATGTACTAAACTTTATCACTGTAGCAACATGAGGTTGGCACTCCTACAATTTCTAACGCTATCATTAATGTTATACTGAAAACAGAAATATGGATTCACTTTGGTTTAATGAAAAGGCAAGCTTATGACAGTGCTGTGATTTTATTAATTTAAACTACATTGGGGGAACAGACTTGAAGAATAAATATGTAAAGGGCTATAACTTAGGTAGTGAGTATTCTTACCAGAGGGCTCTGTTAAGGGATTATTTTTCAAAGGTTAACTTTATGAAAAAGAAAATGAGTGAGTCTCCTTACAAAAATTTTACAGACTCTAAGCCTTTGTGAAAACAAGGTGTGATAAACACACACACACACACACACACACACACACACACACACACACACACACACACACTTGACTTTCAGCAAAAAAGGCTTTCAATGGAAAGCTTCCTGACTGGTAGCCCTGAGTCACAACTGGGTCACAGTGTTACCCACATTCACAAAACCTCTATTAGGAAGGCTGTTACAGTATTAAGAAATGTGAGACTCGTGGACTCAGGTGGAAGATAATTTTCATTAAAAAAATTACGAGTTATTGGCCCTTTAAATAGCATTTTTCACCCAGGATTATCAAAATTCTTAGTATTGCCATAATACTACTAAATGTATGAGTGAAAAACATTCTCCTTCATGAAGTAGTGACTGTCTGCTCAAATTCTGTTTCAAGAAATAAGCATTAACTCTTTGGTAATCTCAATGTCTTTAATGAAGAATGACTGGACATCTGTTTTCATAGCCTTAAGTTCAGTCCAGAGGGAAAAATTAGCTTGGTTTCTCTAAAACTGTTTATTAGGGATTCAAATGGCAGTTCGGATTGTAATCAGCACTTAAGCAACAAGAATCTACTGCCCTTTCTGATGTGATGGTCTGTGCGGCATTTTAATCACATCATCCTTGAACTCCAGGCTCAAAATTTATTCTAGGAAGCTCACCTGAATTTGGCTCATTTTATTTTATTTTATTTTTTTTAAAGATTTTATTTATTTATTTGATAGAGAGGGAACACAAGCAGGGAGAGGGAACACAAGCAGGGGGAGGGAACACAAGCAGGGGGAGTGGGAGAGGGAGAAGCAGGCTTCCCACAGAGCAGGGAGCCTGAAGCTGGTCGATCCCAGGAAGCTGGGATCATGGTCTGAGCCGAAGGCGGATGCTTAACGACTGAGCCACCCAGTTGCCCCAATTTGGCTCATTTTAAATAGAAATTTCAACTCTTTTTTTTTTTAAATGTTTACTGAATTGGTGAGCTACATTTGCAGACGGTAAGTTACGTGCCCAGTAACTCTGTACCTTTAAACTCTCTGAAACTCCAGCAGTTTGAGCTAAGATTGTGCACAAAACTGCCGAACCAACAGCCTCCTATGGCCCATCTGATTTTCCTTACGCTGGAGGAAAGGATGGTCTGCAGTGACCCTCCAGCTGACTGAATGTAAAATAGAAGAGTATGAAATGTGTTTTGTGAAGCAGAACTTTATGTCAGGTTAAAGCTAGACACATCTCCTCCACTGAGTCTGAGCTCGTCAATTGTGCACCTAAAATTTTATGGGAAAGGATACTGTTTGATGCAGTCCACCAGTGGTCCATAACAGCAGTCGTTCACAATGCACTGTGGACAAAACAGAGAAGGGGTCTGGGGTGACTACAAAAACGGCTCCCGTGAACTACTGTCCTAAAAGCAGTAATTACTTTTCTTTAAAACAAAAACAAAACCAAAAAAAACTATCAAAAGGCTGTTAAGATTTAATCACAGGAAACAAAAATCACACGCTTTTGATTCGCTATAAAAGCAAGCTATTAAAAAGTGAAATGCTCTTCTCGCAAATATTGCATTGCCATTTATGGTGCACCCTGACCTCAGTGATAGTTTATGATGACAGTAATTAAATGAGGTTTAAAATCCTTTACTCTGCTAGGCAGATAGCACTGCCACCGAAAATAGACAGCTGTGATTAATACCTGATAGACCTGATTTGCTAGAACTCCATCTGGAATCTGAGAAGGGTCCCGTAGCATACTGTTTATAATAGACTTGGAAGCTGTAGAAGAGAAGAGATGAACTGTTAACAGTCAACATACTTTTAGAGCAGCATGAGGAGTGACATATACCTATATGTACACAAACCATGAAAAGGAAAACATTACCGATACTAATAATTTTTTCCTTTTTTTTAAATCTAAGAGAAGCTTTTAATTAGACCATTTGCCAAGTTTATAAGCCACACTGCCAGCTTTGAAGATGACCTAATTTTTCCAAGGTAAATTAACAAGTACAGACCTAAAGCATATGTCTCTTTGCAGATAAATTAGCTTTGGAAAATCCCGCTTGGGGAAGAAAAACACAGCAAGAACAATCAGAAAAGAAGTATTTACCTTTGGCGGCTAAGCATGTTATAACCAAGCATATGTATCTGGAGAGCTTCATGAAAGCAGGTCAGACTTCAGTGATGTCGATAAAAATAACTTTTAGCCAAGAAGGCATCTCTGAATTCTAAACCTTTCTAAAATAATTCTCATCGACTGCCATAGAATGCTGCATCCATTTCACAGATAAGGAAAGTAGGTAAAGTTGATTAACCATTGAGGGCATCTTAAGCAAGAAAAAAAATTTTATTTATATATGAATTTTTGTCCCCAAATATGCCTCCACATAGCCAATTGTAAATTAAATAAACCTTACCCCAGGAAAACCTATAGAAGAAGAGACTAGGGGAATCATCTAATAAAGAATGTTATATTAGGTCACATACTTAGCACTTAGGCAAGAGATTCTGGCCCTGCTGTTTTCTGTAGGCATGTGGAAGCCAAGGTGACAGAACTCTTCCTTTGCATGGGAGAAAGTAAGTCTCTAAACTTAAGCTAAGTCTAGTGCTGCTTAGGAATCAATTCTTCCAAGTCCTCCAACAGAATCATTCCCAAACATTCAGCAAAATGGCTTAGGGTTTATCCACACAAACACAAACTAAAGTACACATTGGATAATTACCTAGTTAACAGAATGAACACAGACCATGGATCAACATCATTCATACTGAGGTGACTTTTTTTTTTAGATTATTATGTTCTTTATCAAGTTCAGTACCATAAGATCACTGACAGATATGATAAATGTTAGTAAATACCGTGTAAAGAAATAGGGAAATTACATCTTTTTCATTTAAGCACAGCACTGAGTCCACAAAGAAAAAATGCAGTATACTTACTTACTTATTTCCTATTCTTTAATTATTTCTTACTCTGCATGCGTATAGCCACATTTATGTACTAAGCCGTTTGTAACCATGTGTTTGTTCTGTAAGTGTGGAAGCCATATCTGGAACCCCAAAAAGAACATCATCACGCGGCGCCTGGGTGGCTCAGTGGGTTAAAGCCTCTGCCTTCGGCTTAGGTCATGATCTCAGGGTCCTGGGATTGAGCCCCACATCAGGCTTCCTGCTCGGCAAGGAGCCTGCTTCCTACTCTCTCTCTACCTACTTGTGATCTCTCTCTCTCTCTCTCTCTCTCTCTCTGACAAATAAAACAAAACAAAACAAAACAAAATCATCACAAGAGGAATATTTTCCAGCCCTATGTCTACAACCAGCTCTGCAACCAGGGCAAATTTATGGAATATGGCACCTCTCAGATTCAGTACCTTCTTCTGTAGAAAATGACAATATTATCTGAGCTGACTACCTTAAAGGGTTTTTGTGTGAGTCTCTACAGAAAATAGCTACAACTGCTATTTTGTTGTTGATTTTGTTAAAGTTTACATAATAGTAAGAACCAAACTAACTCACTGAAAATCACAGACCAAAGGCTTTTTTTTTTTTTTTAAGATTTTAACTACTCAATACACCCAATGTGGGGCTCAAATTCATGACCCTGAGATCAAGAGTTGCATGCTCTACTGAGCCAGCCAGGCACCCCAAAGGTTCTTTTTTTAAGATTTTATTTTAAGAGAGAGAGAGAGCACAGAGGGTGAGAGGGAGAAGACAACTACCCACTGAGCAGAGAGCCCGATGCAATTGGGCTCGATCCCAGGACCCTGAGATCATGACCTGAGCTGAAGGTAGACGCTCAACCTACTGAGTGTCACCCAGGTGCCCCCCCACCCAAAGGCTCTTTTTAAAATAGAGGAGGGACAATACTCTAGAATGTAAGAAGATGAGGTTACTTATTTTGTGAGGGAAAAAAAGGAAATATTATAGAAAAAAGAAACCAATGACATCTTAATTTTCCTCACAATATAAAGTTTTGAATACTGTGCTTATCAGAATTAAGAATCATTGCCAACACACTTTTTAAAAAATAGTCCGAATATATTGAATAGAACACTATTCAAATCAGAGAAAGCTTGTGAGAACAAGTCAATCATTTTAAATTGAAGAGTAAAAACTATATTGAATCTACGTTCATTTTAAGCTCAATAAAATGTCTTTTCCTTTCTTGCAATGTGCCATTTTTTAGAGCAAGAAAATGATAATAAATAGGGATATGAGGCCTTGGCTACAGACCCAGGATGTTCCTGCCTTCTGTTTGCGGATTTTAGGACTTCAGCTTCACAAAAGTATGCTTGTGTCTCAGATCAAGCCAGAGTGCAAACTTAAATTTACACAAATATTCTGAAGCTAAAAGCTGCCAAAGGGTGAACAGTATCAACCAGGTAAGGAAAGGCGGATGGACAATCTTGGGATGAGTAGGAATAAGAAGGGCTCAAGGAAGCCAGTACTTTTTATAAGCAAGATGTCTCTTGGCCAGCTACTACTTCCTATGCCCAAGTTGGATCCATCTTTTTTGACCATATGTGGACAGGAGACTTATTCTCCTTAACCCATGCTAGAGGCATTCATCCTCTTGATTTCAGGGTTTACCTCTGTCACTGCTTCAACTGCTGGAATGTCAACTTTCTACCGAGCATGTACAAAGCACGAATGCACAAGTCCCTTGGGGCTGTGTGTACAAGGATGGGGAGAACTGGTTCCTATTAAAGCACGCTACGGATGAGAGGTGAGAGGCATAATGCCTATGATTATGTTCTGCTTTCTGTGAAATATTTCAAGACCCTAAAATAATAGACATCCATGCCCCTGCCACTGAAAGTTAATGTCTGTATATTCAATTAAATTTACTTTAGATAATCTAATATTAATTTCTGTAAACATTTTTTATTTATCAGTCTTGCTAGAGGTTGGTTCATTTTACTAGTATTTTTAAGGAACTAAATTTTTGGTTTTGTTGATTTTCTCTGCTTCTTCATTCCTTCCAATTTCATTTAATTTATCCTTTTGTCATCATTATTTCTGGCTTTCCACTTTGAGTTTGTTGTATTATTCTTTTATAAACTTATTATCTTTATTACTTAAATTTTCAATCTCTTATTTAACATATACTTTTTAAGGCTATAATTTTTCCTCTAAATTCTGCTTTAGCTACATGCCACAAGTGTTGTTCTCATTTATTTAAAAATATTTTACAGTTTCCATTATGATTTCATCTTTGATCCATAAATTATTTAAAAACTCATTTCAAATTTTTAATTTGATCATATTGGTCAAAGTATGTGATGCTTATATTAATTGAGCGCATCTATTTGACTTCCATTGGTGTTTTCATATGCAAGCAATTTTCAAAAATATTTTACATGTCTTAAAAAATACTAAATCTCCTATTTTTGAGGTATGGGTTTCAGGTATGTCTAGTAGGCCAAGACTTTTAATTATATTATTAAAATCTTCTATGTTCTTTTTTTTTTTTAGATTTATTTATTTGACAGAGAGAAAGAAAGTGAGAGAGAAAGGAAGGGGAGGGGGAGAGGGAGAATCTCAAACAGATGCCCCACTGAGCACAGAGCCCGACGTAGGGCTTGATCTCATGACTCTCATATCATGACCTGAGTTGAAATCAAGAGTTGGATGCCCAACTGACTGAGCTGCCCAGGAGCCCCAAATCTTCTATATTCTTATTAATTTTTAATTAATTTTAAATGAACCCATATCCAATCTAATCATATCTCCTTTGTAATTCTGAGCACAGTTGACCCTTAATAACATGGGGGTTAGGGGCACCAATCCCCTGGGTTGTCAACAACCCCACATATAAATTTTGACTTCCTAAAACTTAAGTACTAACAGCCTGCTGTTGACAGGAAGCCTTACTGATAACATAAACAGTCGGTTAACACATATTTTATATGTTATATGTATTACATACTATATTCTTACAATAAAGCTACAGAAAATATTACAAGAATCATAAGAGAAAATACTGTCCTGTGTTTACAAAAATAGTACTGCACTGTATGTGTATGTATAAGAAAAATCCACATATGAGTGGACCCATGCAGTTTAGACCCATGTTGTTCAAGGGCCAGCTACTTCAGGAATTTAGAATGCACTCACTCCAATCAGGAAGCTCCCCTTCCCCATCAGCCTCCATGTTATTCTATTATTTGTATTCAACCACCCTGTTGGTAAAAAAATTTCTTAGTTTCTGTGATGGTTAATTTTATGTCGACTTGGCTGGGCCACAGGGTGCCCAGACTTTTGACAAAACATTATTCTGGATACTGCTGTGAGGCTGTTTCTGGGTAAGATTCTCATTTGAATTGGAGTAAAATAGACTGCCCTCAGCAATATGGATGGGTCTCATTCAATCAGATGAAGGTCTGACTAGAACATAAAATACTGAGTAAAAGACTAGTTTCTCTGCCTCACTGCCTTCAATCTAGAACATCCTCTGGACTCAAACTAAAATATTCATTCCTCCCAGATCTCAAGCCTGTAGACCTCTGGACTGGACCTATATCACTGGCTCTCCTGAGTCTCTAAGCTTGCCTATTCCTTATAATACATCTCTCTCTCTAAACACACACACACACACAGAGGCTCTGTACTCTAATACAGTTTCTATTTTTTAAAACGTTGAATACTTATTTAGATTTATGAACATGTTTGCCAATTTCCTCCTTCAGTACTGGTTTATGAATTCTGTTCTTCACTTTTAGATTATCCTTGTTATTAAAGCACCTATGTATTAGTTCTTTCAGATGGGGCCACTGAGTAGTAAAATCTTGTAGTCTTGTCTTGCCTGCAAATAACTTAGTTCTCACTTTTGAATGATAAGATAGCTGGGTATAGAATTATAAGCTAAGAGTCCTTTTATTTCAACCATTTGAAGATAAGATTCCACTGTCTCCTGACATCTGTTATTGCTAAGACTTCAACTGTCAGTCTAATAATAATCCCTATAGAAATAATTTGTCTCTTATCTCTGGTTCCTTTTAGATTTTTCTTTGATATTCAATAGTTTCATCACTGGGTGCCTGGGTATGGCTCTTTTAATTTAGCCTGCTTGGAATTAGCTATGTTTTATGAACCTAAGGACATACGCCTTTAACCAGTTTGAAAAGTTTTGAGCCACTATAGCTTTGGCCTCCATTCTCTTCTTCTGGCACTCTTACATTAGACATCTATTAGAAGCCTCATTACTATGCCCTACGTCTCCTACTCCTATAAAGTATTTATATTTCCTCTGTATTCATCTCTTGTGTTATATACTAAAGGTACGTTCCTTAGAGCCATCCTAAAATTCACTAACTTTTATTTTAATCTAATTCTTCTGACAATTCACTCATCTAATGATTTTTTTTTAAAGATTTATTTACTTATTTGAGAGAGAAAGAGAGCACACACACATGAGCAGAAGGGGCAGAGGGAGAGCAAGAGAAAGAACCTCAAGCAGACTCCATGCTGAGCACGGAACCCGAAGCAGGGATCAATCCCACAACCCAGAGATCATGACCTGAACTGAAACCAAGAGTTGGGCTCTCAACCGACTGTGCCACCCAGGCACCCCTCATCTAATGAGTTTTTAACTTCAATGACAATTATACCATTTCTAAATTTTATTGTCTTTCCCAAATCTGTCTGCTCTTTTTTATACTATATTCTATTCTTTCACTTATCTAGTTAATTTTTAGTTTATTAGATCAGTTTATATAATTTTTATGCTTTAAAACATCTTATAGATTTAACCTCTATTACATTCATTTTCTCATTTCCAGTACATGGTATGCAATTTATCTATTTGCCTACCTGCCTATGTACTTATCTTCCCTCTGATGGTGGTTTTCTCACTTGGTTGGTAAATTTTTCCTGTGAACTTAAATTCAGCAAGAATTGTTTGACCTGCACTGTGGAAATAACCATGACAGAGTAGTTTCGTGTTTACTTTTGCAGAAACCAGTTCTATTGTTAATTTCTTAACATGGGCTTCCTGCAGTAGAAACAAGAGTGCAAATTTGGACCCAAATCCACAAATGGTGCTGGCCTATTTCTAATTTCTCTCCCCAAATACCTATAATTCAAGACCATATACTGGAAGCAAGCTTCCTTGCCATTTTCTCCAGGCAAGTGGAGTTTCCCCAGTCCTTTTCTAATGGTTTGGGCTATATGTGCAGGCTCAGTTTCATCTCCTGGTTGCCTGTCCTTACCTCCAGGGAGATAAAAATCCCAGCCCCAACTCCTCACGTCCATAACTAAAGCTAACAGTGAGAGCCCCTGTTTACCAATCTAACTATACATTCTCTCTTCATTCCTCACACCCAGAGACTGAATTCCTTTTGTTTGAACTTGGTTTTGTATATTAAAAGATTTTTGTTTGTTTCTTTTTTCCATCATTTCTGTGTCTTTGTTGTGGAAATAGACCATCAATAAAAGCTCATTCTGCTATGTTGCTGAAATTTTTGGAAACTTTTTAGTAAGAAGTTCAAGGGAAAGCTTGTTTCCTTGGTTAATTTTTGTGGAGCTCAAGTTATTTAAACATATAAAGAGAAGGTCCTTCTAAGAGACTGGAGCCACAAACAACAGAGAGAAGGACAGGTGGCCAAAAAGCGGGTGGGTTGTAAAGTGGGGCCAAAGTCCTCTGTGCTGCATAGGGTCTGTCTGGGCCAGCGAATGGGAGAAGGGTCATTGATGGCTAGGAAATGAGTTGCTACCCTGACTCCTCCAAAGACTGATGCTATGTCACAGGCCAAAGCACTATGCTAATCAAGCTCAGCAAGTTTCTGTGGGTTTGAAAATCAGTTCCATTAAATTCTCAAATATAAACTCTTTTTTTTTTTTTGGAGGGGGGAGGCTTAAGCAAAAACTTAACAGGCTCATGATTTGGCAGTTTAGACTAGGTTAACGGAGATAGCCTGTCTGTGTGACATTACCTGGAGTGGATTACCTGGATGCTGGAGGGCTCACTTTCATCATGACTCACTTATATGTCTGGCAAATCTGCGCTTGCTTCCACCCCAGTGGGAACAGTGGGTGAACGGCCTTGATTCCTCTCCAGGTGGGCCTAAGGTCTGCGTGAACTTCCCCTTGAAATGGGTTCCAAGAGCAAACATCCCAAAGAACCAGGCAGCACTCTGCAGTTCCTTATGACTTGTACATCACACAAGACCATGTTTATTTACATCTTCCTTAAAAGAGGAAAAACGTGCCTTCTAGAGGAAAGGTAAACTTGGAAAGCTATGCCATCTAATACTTCCAAAGGGAGAGGCAGCATGAAGCAGTGGTTAAGAGCTGAGCCTAGAATCCGGCAGACTTGGTTTGAGGCCTGGCTCTTCCACCCACTAGCTCTCTCGTCTCAATAAGCTAATTCATGTCTGTGATCCTCAGTCCCCTGGTCTGTCAAAGAGCAGAACACTGGTGCTTACTTTGCAGGACTGTTGTGAAGACAAAATAAAATAACCCAGGAAGAGCATTTAACATGCTGTTTCAGGCTTGGGCAGCTGAAGTTGTTACCCTGTTGCTTTGGCTGTCCTTAGAGCACAGGGTGCATTATCCATACACACCTCACTTATTACCTTCTGTTGTCAAGAGGGTAAAAGAAGAAAGACTTCATGAGATATGTATAAAGTCGGGGACTGTTCTTGCCAAGTGTGTAATTGCCACAGCCTTGGGGAGACCGCCCAGACGGAAATCTGACAATGCCAGATTCTCCCTTCCTACCCACCACGCCCTTCATGGCAGTCAGCATACAATGCATCATGCAACCTCTTCTCTGGGAAGAACCTGGGAGAAGCCCTTTACCTCTTTGTGTGCATTAGCATACTGTGCTATCACTCCGTGGTGGGGGGTGGGGGGGTTGTATTTTAAATCTTGTCTATAACCATATAGGGAGTTTTCCCTTAATTCAAGCACCAACAATCAAGCAAGTTGAGACTTTCCCTCAAATCACTCTCATACCCATTTTTATAACTCTTCCTTTCCTTGGTGTAAGCTCAAATAAGTGGCAGCTACTGCTGAAAGGAATTGGGGCAAATAAGCAGCTGGATCCTATAGGCTGTTTAAGGTTCCTGGAAATCCTGCCCACTGCAGAGAGTGCCTTTTGACTAGGTTATACCTGAGCTGAAACAAAGACTAGACCCTATCTGGTAGGGACCCCTAACCCAAGGTCACAAATAGGTTTAAGCCTGACAGGTGAACCAGCATGGGGCTGCCTAGAAGGAGCAGTCAGGAGAGAAAAAGGGATGAAGTGAGAGATGGGCGGTATTGGGATAAAGACGAGATGGACCATTTGGAGGGAAATACATATGCAGACAGACGGTGGTGTTAGAACCTAGTTCTCCCTCCAAAAAGAAAAAAACAATCCATGCAGGTGAACAGCGGGTGGAGGAAGGCAGCTGCTCCCGGAAGTACAAAGAGTCTTGCCTTTTCATGTGGCTCCCGCAGAGGCTGAGCTCCAGCTAAGCCTAAAGTACCAGCTAGAATTAATCTTCCCTTCAAACGCTGGTTTAAGGCTTCTGGACGTCAAGGTCAGAAAGGTCCCAAGTTACATCTCCATGGGAGCTGGCCTGCCAATGTCTTTTCTGGACGTTTTCAATATCACCAGTGGCCTACAGGAGCTTACTTACTTCTGTAGTGGGAACGATTTCTCAAAGATTCCAGGCAGCCCACTAGCTATCCCACTGCACAGGAGTGTTCTCTAAAGCAGTCTGAAACCATCTGACAATCTAAATAAGCAGTATCTTTTTAACATGAGGGAATCTTATAGGGGCAAATTAAATTCTGCTCTCTAACTAGCACATAATCGTGTAAGAAATAACTTCGACTGTAGTCATCGAAGAAAAAAAGTCTTCTGTAAGGACAAGAGGAAGAGGTCTCCAAAGTATGAGTATGCGCACTGATCAGACCATGTCAGGCAATTTGTAGATCTAGAGCCACTACAAGCCAACAACTCTCATTCCACAAACATAAACTCAACAGATACTTCTTAAACACCTGGTTAATACAGGAATAAGGAATATACTTAATCACATCCCTCCTACCCAGCCACCCCCAACCCCATCCTCCCAATCTGGAAGGTTCTTTCTTAACTTTCCCTTAGCCAAAACTTCAAACCCCAGTTCAAGTCTCATCTCCTCCAGCAGAATTTCCCCTTATGTTTCCAATCCACTTGCTCTCCCCTCTTTCATACTGGGGAGAGAACTCATATTGTCTACCAGTCATTTGGCACTTGATTAAATATTACTTTGTTATCTGCTGACAGGAGATTGATCAGGATGCCAGGTTGTGAAACCATGACCTAGTTAAAAAAAAAAAAAAAAAGAAAGTCTGAAGCAAAAAGGAACGTTTAGCACAATATTAAAAAAAAAAACGCTGTCCTAGTTCCTCAGTGTTATCTTTAAATATCTGGGGGCTTCTCCATGGAGGATTAGGCTCACCCTGTGTTTATCCCAAGAAGATATTACCAGTTCTGAAGCTAGTAGGTTTCAGATTTCAAGCTTGGCTTTCAGGGGTTCTATGTTTATTTGGTCTACATAAATCTTGCTTAATCTTTTCTTTCATCATAGCCCACTGAAGGAGATTTTTTAGACTTTTTTTCCTAATTTCCCCCCATGAAATTTTAATGCCACAGGTATACTGTATGTTTGCCAATGCGACATCACCCCTTTTGAGAATGGTTCACACGGAACTGCTTGTGTCAGGATATTTGGCAAGCTGCTTAGCAGTAGGCATATTTCTCTGTTATCACCTCAAGGTTGCTCTGCACAGAATAGTTACTCAACAAATTGCTGAATGAATTACTAATAAACTACTCAAAATCCAAGTCCTGCCTATATTCCCTACTGTTATCTCAATATTTAGGTAGTCAAATGGATTTGACTTAATTTGAGCTTTTCTCATCATAGATATCTTTAAAAATATACATATGCACATATATATGTATATGTATATAATATAATATATAATAATATAATATATAGTATAATATAACATTATAATATGTAATATATAATATATGTATGTATAATGTTATATCTATATGTAATTTTCAGAAAATGTAGACTAAGAGGATGTAGGACACAATGGGTCTTTAAATGTTGACAACATCTAATGCCATGTCTCCCAAAGAGAAGAGTGCTTAACGTGGGCATAGGCACATAAAGTGACTTTCCGAGCACACAAAACATTTTTTTCTTTAGCAGTTATGTATTATTTTTATAAGTACTTTATATTATGGCAAGAAATTGAAGTTTATCGTGTAAGGTGAAATGATAATTTCCTTTTTAAAATGGAATTAATTAAAAGACACTTTAAAATTTTTCAAGCAAATATAGTATATGTATTATTAGTAAATGGGGTAAAATGGAGATAGGGAAAAACTATAAATGTACCCAAATTCCTAAAGTTTCAGAAACACTAGTTTAACATTTGTACAAAGTCAGCAGAGTATTCAGGGAGGTGGGGTGGGGTCATTCAGTCTACCCTATAGCAAGTTTCCACTTCTAAAAAGGAATAACAGTTAACATTTACTGAGTGCTTACCATGTGCTAGGAGCCATCCTAAACTCTTCACACGTATTAACTCACTGAATTTTCAGAATATATCTGCAAGGTGGCTATCCCCATCTTAGAAACAAAGAAATTAAGGCATGAGGAATTTAAAGATTTTATTTACTTATTTATTTGAGAGAGAAGGAGTGTGAGCGAGAGAGAGAGAGAGAGAGAGAGAGTGTGTGTGTGCGCACACAAGTGGTGGGGGGAGAAGCAGACTTCCCCCTAAGTAGGGAGCCTGATGCGGGGCTTGATCCCAGGACCCTGGGATCCTGACCTGAGCCAAAGGCAGACACTTAACGATTGAGCCACCCAGGTCCCCTCAAGGCATGAGGAATTTAAATAATCTCCCCAAAGTCCCACTCCCAATTATTGGTAGAACCATGATAGAAACTTGGCCAGTTTGGGATCGTAATTACCAGCCTAATCTTTCTCTGGCATAATTTCCATGGTCTTCAAAAGTGAACTGGACTGTTCTGGATTAATGCATCATACTTCTACGAATAACTCAAGTTTTCCCTTGGTATCCCCTCCTTCTTCCTAGCTCTCCCTCAGACTCAAATATTAGCAATTAAAATTTCAAGATACTTGGCATTCAGTGTAGAACAAATATAGGTCCTCAAAATGAAGCTGAGCTCTCTGGTCCTAGCTCACTTGGACCCAGCATGTCAGTTGCGTCATAGGCAAAAAGAAGACTAGCTCAAGGTCAGGCGAGAAAGCTGATGTAGCATAGACCTACCAAAATTTCCTGAGGTAGCCCTGAACCTGGCAAGATCGCAAGTATCTTACCAAGTATAAAAAGAAAGAAAAATGGGTGCTCCCATAGGTGATATCACAGTGGCAGCTGGTATGACCAAGTTTATATTATTCAGTGAGACGGGTTAAGTCTCTGCTTTGCAAGCTGATGACTTCAAGAAGCCTCTCTCACAATTCCCTCTGGTAGCCTGCTCATTTAGATCTCCTGTGTTTCCATCTGCTGGCAGAGACCCATACCACATCATGGTGCCTGCCTCAGTGCATAATTAGAAAGCAGTTAATTCTAAGTCATTAGAAGTGCTGCCCGGGATTGGAAGGATGCACGGAAAGGGAGAGGGTATGCGGGGCATGAATGTGTGCACTTTTTTGGCAGGTCCCTAGCCTAATGCGAACAGTAAACTACACTTTAGATTTCTTCAATTTTAGGAGGGGGCAGATGGGGAAGCA
>LNAC01000041.1:4285648-4295648 GCA_002007465.1 Ailurus styani | reverse complement strand
AGGTGTCAAACACATGTTATAGGTATAAAAACTTTGGAATGAACAAATTAATATGTTTTCTGGGTCATAATTTTCATCTAAATTTAATATGCGTCAGTGTGAGGAGCTTATTTCCCTTAGTAGAGCACAAGCCTCTTGAAGACAGATAACCAGACTTAGCCATTAGACCCACCTTTCCACAGAGCAGAGAGCATATGTTCTGAGAGAGAAAGAGAGAGGGAGGAGGGAGAGAGAAAGACACACACACAATATGTCAGAATGTCTGATAAGAAAATAAGGGAATTTTAAAGACAAAATCTGCCCCTTTGTCACCCCTGTTTGTCAACCCCATTTCCTCTAGCCTTTCGTACTGCTGCTAAAGGTACTGTTTCTCCCTTTCTGGCCACAAAGTCAGGCAAGCAGCCCCAGACAAAGAACATCACAAATGCCAGTGCTGACTCCAAGAACATGCAACAGATGAATGGTTTTGTGAATAGTGCAGCCTACTTTCCTCATCCCCAGAGACCATAAGATCTCTCTCTCCGCCGCGTTGCTAAGAATCTAAATAGAAGCAACCAAATAAAATATCAATGAAAGGAATGTTCTTAAACAAGTCATACTTTTTGTTACCAAATGTTTATCAATAGGCTGAAAATTCAACAGGAATAGCTGAAATGGATATGCAGAAAAACCAAGACTGAAACAAGAAATAATTAAAAAAAAAAAAAAAAGCCCAATAAATAGGCCAGAGAATGTTCCGCCCACCCCATGCCTGGTAGACAAAGGTATTCACTGACAGGTCAGCATTTTTGATAATTCACAGAAGAGTGTGACTGAGTATGGAAAAGAACCAAAAGCAGGCCCAAGTTTCAGAGGAATTCACCTTTACTTTGATTTCTTCACTACCAAAAGTATGGCCCCTAATAATCAAAACTAGTTGATTTGCAAAAACAAAACAAAACAAAACCAAAACCTGTTTGTTAATAAATATAACAGATTTAGAAAAATCTAGACCAGACTGAGAAAATTAATCTTTGACACTTATTATAGCATTGACAGGTCTCTTTTTATAAAGAAGAGTATGTAACCAAAGAGAATTTATCAGTTGGTTTGTAAAGGGCTTTACTTGGGACTGATGTAAAATAATTTAATCATTGATATGAATGACAGGCAAGGATATATATCTGCTCAGTTTGTGGGTAATATGTGGGGATCAGAATGTGTGGCACACATTTAATTCCTGAATCTAAATAAAAGTTGTCCAGTGAGATTATAACCCAAAGTACAAAATAAATATCACAAGTCATATATGCATATATAAGTAAGTGACTGAATAAATAAATACAGGAGCCAAAGCTTCCTTACAGAAGAATTCCAAATAATACATCTACGTAATCCTCTCTCTAGGACGTGGAGTTAAATCTTCCTCTTCAGCTTGAGTGTGGGCTAAATTTAGTCACTTTCTTTCAAAGAACAGAGTTTGTAAAGGGAAAAACAGTAACTTAATAGTAGAGCAATCTGGCAAACATTACCTTAACCAAGAGACCGAGGTTAACATAACCAGGAATAAGTTGCATTGATATCATGTACTCCCTGATAGGATAGGATGATAAGGAGACCTCCCCTCTGTGCTATTCTTTTCCAAATTCTATAATCCCAGCCGAATCATGAGGAAAATGTCAGACAAATCAAAACTGAGAAGCATTACACGGACTACCTGATTGATACTCCTCCCCATCAAGGTCATCAGAAACAAGGAAAGACTGAGTAACTGTCACACACCAGATGGGATGTAGGAAACACAACAAAGAAAAGCCATGGGCGTCCTAAACCTGGACCAGTCAAAGGCTATCAATGGAAAAAGTGGTGCAAGTCAAATAAAGACTGGAGTTTGGTTAATAGTAATGTAGTGATATGGATTTCCTACTGGTGACCAAAGTACACAGAGACATAAAATTTTAACATTAGGGGTAATTAAAACTGAGTGACAGGTATACGGAGGACTCTGTACTATCTTGGCAACTTTGCTGTAAATCTAAAAAACTTTATATATTATACTATTATATAAAAACTATGAATCTAAAAAAAATCAATAAAAATTTTACTAAAAAAAGTTATAACTTTCTAGTGAAATTGCCCCTAGATATGAGCTCACGAAAAATTTAACCCTTCCATTACCATTAAAAACAACACCAAAATAAAACAAAAAACTCCTATTGCTTTTGACAAAGTGTTGGCTAAAAGAATTCCTGAAGTGTAAGATGTAGTTATATAGAAGAATAAAGGGTTGTAAATTACCACAGTATATATACATATGTAGGTAGGCCAAACATGCCGTTGTTTTTACTACAAGAAAAAACACATTAAGTTAAAATAAACAGGGGTGCCTGGGTGGCTCAGTGGGTTAAGCCTCTGCCTTCAGCTCAGGTCATGATCTCAGGGTCCTGGGGTCGAGCGCCGCATAGGGCTCCCTGCTCAGCAGAGGGGCTGCTTCCCCCTCTCTCTCTGCCTGCCTATCTGCCTACTTGTGATCGCTCTCTCTGTCAAATAAATAAATAAAAATCTTAAAAAAAAAAAACAACTAGTAAAGGAATTCACCCATTCTATGCTGCTTTAATAAGACCAAAATTAATTTCTCCCCATACAGAACATCACAAAAAGAATTCCAAGAGATTTCAGAATCTCTGAAATTACTATAGAGTTCAAATTTCAAGAGTACTGAAAGAAGACGAAAGATAGATTAGTTCCTTCACATGTTTTAAGGAACTATCAGAACATTACTACTGCCTGTTGCTGAAAAGTTACTATCATTTCAATGCCTATTATGTGCAAAGCATCATGCTAGGTACTTTACAAAATCATCTTTAATCTTTATAACATGAAAGGTAGATGTTATCTGATTTTGAAGATGAGCAAACTATGGCTGCCAAAGAAGCTACCTGAAGTGATAGTGAGAGATCAAACTGGGATTCCAACTCTGCAAGAGGAGATACACACAAATTGTAAAAGATGAGATTTAAATAGAAAGAAGATCAAGTCTTCTCACATTAAAAGAAGCTCAGCGCTGGGGGCGATATCTAAGCAATGCTGTTAACTCACAGTCATTAAATAATGAAAAGAAGTAGCCTCTGAAATGAGAAGATTTAGGTCCCTTCCCTCTTCATTGCTTTTGTTTGTTCCTTTGTGCGTTCAGATACATAATGAGGGTAAGCAGAAGAACAGATAGGTGTAGGTGGCCCGAGATCAAAGATCAAGTACCAGCTCTTGCCCTTTCTAAGTGTACAAAGAGGCTGGTCATTTATCCTGAGCTTCTGTTTATCACTTACATAACCACAAAATAACATTTGCCTTATCTATGTCAAAGGCTCATCGTATGGGTCAAAGAAAACTTATCAAAACTTTTTTAAACGGTAAGGTTCTAACCACGTGTTTCATGTGTTATCTACAAAATTCCTTAATATCCTCTCAATCCTAGAGTTGTAAGTAAATGGCAGGTATATTATCAACAATATGTAATTCAAGTCAACTAATATATAGAGATGTGAGATCAAGGGATGAACCAAGAGAAGGAGCCAAAAATTATTCCTCTATTATTATATAAACTGTCTTCTTAGATCAAAAGACAAAAATGAGAAGTTGGAGGTCAGGTGGCTTATTGAAGAAGACAAATCATTTACCTACATACACAATTTAGTTTTAGCAAGAATAATTTGGTAATCCTCATTAAAATACAAAAGCTCGCTTGTATACAATGACATAACAGATTGTCCGACTATGATCCAAATGGTCAAAGCATGGGCCCTGGATGAAATAGAAGTTATTTGCCATCAACAAAGAAGATCTACTCAAAATGCTGCATTTTATGTCCTTGCAAGGCAAAAGAAAGTAGCTCATGTTGTCTGTATATTTTTATCTGGTTAATGAATAAATACTATTCATATCTGCCAAGAATGTTATCAAGCTTCTCAAGCAAAGAGTTACTTACAAAATGAAGCAGGAAAAAACCCCTTACAATTATCTCATTCTTAGACATATTAGCATCCTCTCATGAATTAGGAGAAAGTGGAATTCCTAAATTCTCAAACCGTGACGTAATATTGGTTTTATTGATTCTCTGTACAATTTGTGGGAGTACCCAATCATTATTTTGACAGTTTTATCATAAGGTAATAGACTTCCTTTTAGATAATTGCAGTTACCACATTCAATTTCAACCTTCCATAGGATTTTTTCCTAGATACAGCTTTACTGTCAGTCCTAGATCACATTACTTTCTTTTTATAGCTATACACACAAAGCATTTTAGGCGTTACACCTAATTATGTCAGCACAATAACAATTTAAAAGCTCATCATTAAGAAGTAAAGGTTAAGCACTTATATGTTAAGACTCCTTTTTATAAAGACATATAGTGCTATATGACATAAGTAAATGAATTACACAAGCACTTAAAAGTCTGTTTGAGAGTTACAAAAAAATAAGACTCCTTTTTGGATAAACTGGGCAATCTGAGGAGTTCGTAACCAAGCAATAACATTGGTGAACTACAGTGTTGACTTACAAATTTTCTGGCTCAGGAAAACTATTTACCCACACAAGTTTCAGGACACAGAGTTGGATGACAAAATACTTTTTTTCCTAGGGAGGAAGTTTAGCAAAATCATTAAAAGAATAGGTTCTGGAATCCTATTGTTTGACCTGGGGCAACTCCCTGAAGATCTTTGTGCCTTGGCTTCCTCATCTGAAAGTGGGGATAATAATGCTACTTGTCTCATAAGGTTGTTCTGAGGATTAAATGTCCAAGTGGTAGAGCTCTTAGAAAGTACCTGGCATATAGTATGTGCTATATATATATCAGCTATCATTATTGCTTACTTGAATTGTCTTAAGCAGCTAAAAACTAAATAAAGAGATAAGGAGCAGAACTGAAGGGTGATCTAAACCAGTGGATAGAGTGACAGACAACGAGAGGCAAGAGAGGAGCTCTCTACTCATGGAATGTGGAAGCATGAGGTGTTCCAACTCTGGAAGAAAAGGCAAATTTTAAGTTCAGAAGTTCTTTGCAGAAACAAGGAATTAGGCTGAAAGGAAATCTAAAGACTGAGGCCAAAACTGGATGCCAAGGCTTAACACTAAGTGGGAGATCACAGCTCGGGATTCCACACAGATCTACACAAGAGGCATAACACTCAGGAACATGGTTCTGACAACCTTGCAGACTCCCATTAGGTGTGTCTATCTGTGGGGGGAAGGGTCAAGCGATGGCAGGGATGGTGTCACAGAGTAGACAGCAGAGGGGAGCAACTGCCAAGATGTTAGGCTTAGCGGCAATTCAACTAAGCTGTTAACCCCCCTGAAAAATACAAGTCACAATAAATCTCAGTCTAGTGCCTCTCATCATTTGCAGAGGAGCAGATCTCTTGGTTTCCATTCCGTAATTTCCACATTCCGCTTCATAATTATAAATATAATTACTTCAGAAAACGATTTAGTGTCTCACTAGACTCAGACAAAAATTGTTACCCCTCGTCAATTTACCTGATTTAAAAAAAAAAAGTCTAAAGAAGTAGCTCCTTAATTAAAAGGGGCAACTATATAATATAATTTGGCATCCAAATTAACTACTTCTCTCAAGATACACAAAAGGTGTTTCTAGTAAGTGATTGTGTTTCTAAAGAAGAAAAACAAATCAACATGGTTCTGCAATAAATATTCTGAAATGACCAGAGATGTCAATAACCAGTACCTCATATCAAACTAAAAAATAAGAAATATTGACCAACAAAGAGTTTTTATTATTTTTCGATCTTTGTAAATAAAAGCATTTTTTTAAGTTCTAAGAAGATTCCACTGTACTGTAAATTCATTTTCCCTAAAAAGAAAAAAAATTACATGAAGTCAGGACTATGACAGAAAATTTTGCCCATATAAGCACCATACATGTATGAACCACTTTTTTAAAGTTTTTTTTTTTAATTCTGGTAAAATATACATAACATAAAATTTATCATTTTGACCATTTTTAAGGGTACGATTCAGTAATAATAAGTACACACATGTGGTTGTGCTACCATCACTGCCATCCATCTCCAGAACTTTTTTTATCTTCTTGAACTGACATTCATATCCATTAAATAGTAACTCCTCATCCCCTCCTCCTTCTGGTTCTGGCAACCACCATTCTACCTTGTGTTGCAATGAATTCGCCTACTTGAAGCACCTCATGTAAATGGAATCATACAATATTTGTCCTTCAGTGTCTGACTTTCTTCATTTAGCATAATGTCTTCAAGGCTATATAAACCAATTTTTGCTTCCTGACCCTTCCCGAAGTCCCAGTGAGGGTGGTAGGGATTATTTCTGTCAAAATCAAGCAACAACATGTCATCAAGCCTTGATTACTCTTATCTTTTTAGATTGTGAGGCAACTCTGCAATCCCTTTGGTCCTGCCCCAACTACCCTCTCACCATCATCCCCCCTCCTCTAACAGCCTGTTCACTGATTCAGTTTGCTTTTTATACTTTAAAATTTTCCTTACAAGCTGTTGAGAAAAACATAAACGGAGGAATAACTTCAGTATTATATCAACATTAACAGCCAAGGTAGATTATTTTAATTTCAAGTAACCATCCTCTGTTTATAGCCATGATCACGGACAACATAGAGTTCATTAAATGCCCCTGACTACATTGTACATAAAGCATAGTTGGAATCTAATTTCCAATTCTGAGCTTCTTGAATGACAAAATCTTTCAGTGTAATTGTTATCATTAATATTTATCATGCAATGAATACGCTTCTATACTTCTTTTCCAAACTAGTGAAAATAAGTCATTTTCTCATTCCACCAGTTGCAAAAAGCAAGTCTAGAAGTAGACAGGTGAAAATGCCTACCCACTGATACAATTTTTATGAACAAAAACTGAGGGTCCAAAATAAGCTCAAATTCCCACCCCTGTAGTTCCACCTGAACTGTCCAGACAACAAGCTTCAAAGTATAGAATAGAATACAGTAGAACTTTCAAGAAATGGAAAACATCATATGGTGTGAAAGCTTGAAAAGTCTTTTAATTAAGACTTTAAAAAATGTTTGAAATTATATAAAAGGCGAAAAGCACCCATGTGCAATATGTAAGGAAATTATACTTCCCATTAAATAAATGTATAATCAATAAACAAGAGGTTTGCAAAGAGTAGGAAGCAGTCCCCTCTATTCTAAGCTAGAGAGCCTCCATGCAGTCACTTCCTCTCAATGAGGCATTTATTTCTAGAATATGAATTAATTCATTACATTCATTTACCACCATTTAGGGAAGAGAAAAATTTAAGGTACCATGCAAATGGAAATTCAATCATTAATTATTTTAAGGATTAAGTAATGGCTTGAATACTTAAGAATCAAATGAGGAGTCACGTATAGAGTGGGGAGTGCCGCCTCCTATTCAAAGTGTCTTGGAAAAAAAACATCGCATTTACAGATGATGCAGATTTACACTATGATCTTGAGAAGGAGCCCTAAATTTCTGACTTTACAGAAGCATTCTTTAAGATGTGCTCTGGTCCCTGCATTTATTTATTTATTTATTTATTTATTTATTTATTTATTTATTTTTTAATTTTTTTTAAAGATTTTATTTATTTATTTGACACAGAGAGAGGTATTACAAGTAGGCAGAGAGAGAGGAGAGAGGAGGAAGCAGGCTCCCTGCCGAGCAGAGAGCCCGATGCGGGCCTCGATCCCAGGACCCTGGGATCATGACCGAGCTGAAGGCAGAGGCCCCAACCCACTGAGCCACCCAGGCGCCCTGGTCCCTGCATTTAAGTAGCCCAAAGTGAATTACATTTTTTACCTTCCCCAATTCAAAGCAACTCTTATTTCTTTCACTTACTCATCACCAGTGTCCAGTGCGTTGCCCTGCCTATAGACTTCACCTTCTCTATTACTTCCACTGCAAACCCTAATTCTGATCTGTTTTAAACTTTCTAAGAATAATTAATAGCTTATTAGTTTTTCTCTCTCACTACATCTCGTATTTCCTCACTTCGATCCATTCTTTATAGTGTTGCCATGTTTTCTTCAACTTTGGTTTTTAACTGCCATCACAACACGTTATAGAGTGTATCACAAATTATTTCTAACTACCACAAAGTAAATTTGAAAGTGTTTTTTTAAATAAATGAAAGTTGACTAGGATATTTCATATTACCATAATTGTTTTCCAATATGCTTTCTTGAGTGGAAGAGGGAGGGGAGTTTCAGAAAATTGCTAGGAATTATGGAGAATCCTGGTTACTGCTAGGTAAATGATATTCTTTGTATCTGTCTTGTTGAATAGCACTACCATCAAAAAAAAAAAAAAAAAAAAAAGCTCTGATCATGTCATTCTGCCATTCAGAATCATCAATGGTTTCCCACTGCCTGCTAATTTAAATACAAAGAGCCACGTCTGGAATTCAGTATCTTTATCATATGATCCTCACTGAATCGGGTCAACTTTAATTCCTACCATGAATCTACATATGAGCCTTTTAGTTAGCAACTCTGGATTGTTCTTAAGCAGATCTTAACTTTTCAATTTTCCTTCCCTGGTTCACATAGTTCTCTGTCTTAAATGCTCTTCCTGTGCAGCCATACTCCCCCAGCCCATGATACCTCCACTAATTCTGTAAACCAAAAGGTACTGACTCTTTCTAGCATGTTTTTACCTTTAAAAGCACATCTAGAAAGATACTTATTATGTATGTGCTTCACACATCGCACTAAGCTGTGAGTTCTTTGATGGAAAAGTTGTGAATTTTATTCCTTTTTCCATCTACCACAGTACCTAGTGCTCAGGATACAGACAGCACTCACATAGCTCTTGATGAACTGTAGGAGAATAAAGCACATGAATTCCAAAGGAATCAATGTTCCAGTATTGTTAGTAAGGGACTACTCTAAGTCTAAACAGATCCAGTAGCATGTCACTAAGAACTGTGACACTCAATTCATTTATTCATTTGTTCACTCACGTTTAATATTTGAGACTTAATGAGGAGTAGAATGTGTGCTAAAATTGGGGAGCATGATACAACAACAACAACAACAAAGGTAAGGTCTTTAGCCTTCTTGTAAAAGTTAAGATGGGAAGGTGAGATCCCAGGGGGTTGATTTTAAAACATGGACTTAAAATTCAGGCTTCCTAAACAAACAAACAAACAAACAAATAAATAAAATTCAGGCTTCCTTAACAACCCAGTCTGTAACAGGTCAATTACACTTTTCATTGGTGCAATTAGAAAACATGACAAAAACGGGAAAAAAATGCTTTTTGATACTACTTTGTTCAAAATGTAAGGGCTATCATCAGAAAACAGACCCAAACGTAATTTACCTATTACTCATTATTAATCAAAATGCTGCTGGTAATATCCTACGATAAGAAGAAAGACTGCTGACTGGGGTAGGGTTCAATCACTGGAACTGATGGCAGGAGAGTAAAGAGCTCTTCATCTCCTGCTTTTGCCCATGTCTGTAATGTGACATGAAAACCTACACTCCTATTCTGACAGCATTTTCCCGACAATTATTCTAACCGGTACTGTACTCACTACAATGCAGTAGAAGGAGCTTGATGAAGAACTGGAAGCCTTGAATTCGAGCACTGTCATTCACCACTATGCCCTTTACCACCACTTGCATTTATAACTTCTTCCAGTCTGTTTCCTAGCCTGTGAACTGGCCTTCTATGCCTCCCCTACCTCACTGGGTTATTCCGAGGCCACAGAGAACCATGAAAATGTTACCTATTCTCCTTGAGAACAACTTCAGATCCCATTTGGATTTCATGAGGAAAAGAAAATGGTGCAATGTGAGTAAACTTCCCTATACTGTGTAATTTGGGAAGAAGAAAGATAACTCAGTTCAACTGAACAGATTTAATTTGGAATCTGGGTTCTGGGACCAGCTTTATGTAGTAACAGTTAGGACCATGGCCAAGTCACTTACCTTCTCTGAAACTCAGTCTCTACACCTACGCT
>LNAC01000041.1:4225648-4283148 GCA_002007465.1 Ailurus styani | reverse complement strand
CTTGCTGAATTAAAATAAAAAGGATGAATGTTTCTTTTAGAGCCAGTTCCTGACAGTGGTTTTTTAAATGATGTATCTTGTTCTATATATGAAAGATGAATCAATTTTTGAGTTTGATACACACTGTCTATTTTGCTGAATGAAGAGGTGAATGTAGAACTTAGACAAAGAAGAAAGCATTATTCTGAAGACTATTTAAGTTGTGGGTGGTCCTTTGTATTGCATTTAATTGTCATTAACTGTTCATGATAGCTGTTTTGGAATCTGGCTCTCATTAAGTGACTTGAAATGCTGTGTAAATTATTTTTAAATTGGGGGAAGGGAGTAAAACAGTACCATTAGAAAAAAGAAAAAAAGGTAACTCACGTGGAGTTTCCTCGTGCTCTTGTAGAAACCTCTCCAGTATAATCCGAGCCATTAATGAGGGTGCATAGTCCACCTTTACGAAACAGAAATTTTAACTGTCAAGTTGTGCAAGCAGTTGATATTCCAATATTTTGTCAACACTGAAGATTAAGTCGATTTTAATCAACCACAGCAAACATCATTCATTAAAATCTTTCCTACTCTTGGTGGCTTCCATCATAATAAAATTACAGCAAGTATGATCTGTGCTGGTGAAAAAAATAAGCAGGCCAAATTCATTGCATATAATACTGGAGCAAAAGGACGGAACAACTTGGAAAGAGTATTCATCTAAAAGAGTGAGACGGACTTTCCTCAACTCTCCTCAGTTTTTTCCACCTGTAGGCCAATATTACTTAGCGTTCTAGCCATTCTTCTTCCTTTCAACTATCTATATTTATATTGTTTTGAATTTAAAAAAGAAATCCCCTCTGTTAGTGACTGCTTTCAGAAACTGCCTTAAATTTCCTTAGCCATTAAAAATACAGATTTTACTAGTTTTAGTTTATTTTATCCTTAAGTCCTTAACCAAAGTTTTGGTGTAAGTTCCTTACATATAAAATATCTTGTTTACTATCTTGTTTGATAGTCTAGAGACAGTAATAATAAAAAACAACAATAACAATCCTTGTAGGATCACCATCCTTAGGCTTATCTGAAATGTTACCTATCAACTTAGTTAACACAGACCTCAAGGAGGTCACTTTTTTCCAAAGGATCAAACAGAAAACAGGAATACTCAAGCCAACGGTCATTTTAGTTAATTAAAAATACATCTACTCTTTTGGAAACATATTGTTTTCTTTTTGGTTCTCAGATCTTTTATTAACCACGGATTTAATTTCCCCAGAAAATAGGTGTGTGTTTTTCAAGAGCACTAATGCTCCCCTAAAATATTAAGCCTTTTTATCTTAGGTGTAAGATAGCAAATGTTCCTCATATATTATCACCATGAATTTTTCTTGACAGGTTTTCAAGTCCTGTATTCATACCAAAATTTTATCTTGATTTAGTAACTAGACAAAAAGGCTGGCTTCATTTGTATGAACAGTTTTTTCAAATATGTATGTACTTGGATGCCCTTAAATTCCCCAAGTAGAAAGAAATGCTTTCCACGAAGCTGCTTATTCCTAGTAACCCACATCAGAGCTGACACATGAAAAATGGTGAAATTACTGAAGGTAGTCCAGCCTGAATAAGGACTACCTTATTAGTTCAGGTACTTGCATCTCCCTAATTTTCATATTAATCATGTGTCCATCTTTCTCTGCAATAGGGCCATCATGCTTCATGTCAGAATTTAGCATGTAAGTAAAATTCATAGTGCTTCAAATCTCACTTGAAAATATTTGTGTGGAAAGAACAGAATGACTGATCTTATTATTAGTAACAAAATGAGATTTCCTAAAATGTTCATTTTTAGCCTTGAAATAGGAAAATTAGTATTAAGATATTTATAAAAGCAATGATGACCGCATCTAGTCCCTGGCCCCCAAATCAACAACACCGTGTTGTTTAAGAGAGCTACTGCACACTGTAATGTACCAATGTTATATATTTCTCATCAATTTTTACAGTTTCCACTGATTAAATATATATTGACTCATAAAGCATTACCATCACATCAATTGTCACCAGATGCAAGCATATGTCATTTAAGTATTAACTATCATATAAAAATGGCAGCCTGGTTGTTTAGAAACCATAATCTGGTACCAGTCATTCCCAAATTTCCCTGATGCATTTGCAGTCGCTCAGAAAGTGCTACTACCTCTTTGCTAATTGCAGCCAAAGGACAGAAAAAATCTTTAACGTCTCTTTTTTTTTAAGTTAAGTATTCTATATATTCGTGGTAAATAACAAGTTTACCGACAAAGGAGAAAATGTGTTAGGGGCTTAAAATTTTCCATAGTACTAGAAGGTGGACTGTGAAGGCTGCTAAATAAGCTAAGCTCAACGGAACCATCCATTAAAAATTCAAATGTATATAAATTGCTACTATGTAAAACTTATGTCATCAATATCATCATCTATAAAAATGAGTACCATATTTGCATTACATTATTTCTAGATGCTGTTAGCTTACTCTGTTATTTTTTTTCATAAAGGACAATCACTAAATTCCTAGTTACAGCACAATAATCTCAAGTCGCTAATAGAATCAACTCATAACAAACAGGTCTGAAGACATTTAAAAGCTACGTTGCTTTAGAAGCAGAAAAAAGTTGAATATATGCTTTGCTAGGAGGAGAAGTGCATTTTACATGCTAACTATCCTATCAGACAGTGTAGACACTGCCTAGACTATTAAAACCTTCTAGTAACTGATAGGTAATTGCTCATTTGCTGACTGTAGTGGTGCACAGCAGACAGAAGCTGTGAGAGAAACCATCCTTCCTTGCTAATGTAACATGTAGAACTTGCTGCCACCACAACACTTAATGCTCAGAGTACTGAGTCATCTTTAATGCAAACACACATTTTCTGCCTTGCTTCTATGTTTTCCATTATAATGCAACACAAAAACAGTGTACATTGCATTCTATCCCTGTGAGGTTTGCATAAGCAGTTCCAAGTTAGACTAAATATTGTATTGCCCTTATTACAGTGGATAAATATTTCAAAGTTTAGGAAGTAAATATTTTATTTTTCAGTATGCTCTTCGCCACTATTATGAACTTTTTACAGCTTCTTCATTCATGGGAAATCTTTAGGATTTCCTTTCTTAAATGTAAGACTATTATTTGTTTCCCCAAACAGAAGCAGATCAGAGTTAACAAATAAGTTCAATAAATCACTTTATACTTGGTGTCAGTAAGAACAGTATGCTTTTTCGTATAAAGAGACTTTTTTACAAGGCATGTATCTTTTACATTCATAAAAGTTTGCTAACAAAAAAATCAAGTAAACATTATATTTTTAAGTACACAATTTTTCCCTTCATTTTTGTAATAGAATAGGTTTTCTTGGTATACGTGCCTTTATTTAACACAGGTATTTCTCACACTAAATTAAGACAACATATCCAAAGATGAACATGTCCTGAGCTGTTTGGCTGAAATTTCCCACAAAATAAGAAACCAAGAAGCTGTTTATACATTTGCCTTAAAAGAAGTAGACTAATTATGTTAACTGATTTATTAATATATGAAGTTTTTTGTCCAATTATTAAAACTACAAAGAGACCAGGGAGCAATTTAAATGTCTAATGCATCTCAAAACCTCTTTCTTTAAGGTTAATTATAATTCCAAGCAAAGCTACTCTAGGTAGGCCCCTTAGGTTTTATGTGCAGGTTTAAATAAAATAACAATAACATTACCTCATTGGCCAGCTCCAGGAGCACTGGGGCTGCTCCATTTCTCCCCACTCCATTCAGGTACCTAGACAGACAAAGCCAAGTGGTAATGCAGTGACAAGAAAAGGCCAGCATAGACTTGTCAGCATCCCTTGTGTGTACACGTTTCTCCTGGGCAAATGCCACACTCAACTCTAGTTAAAATATGCTACTGTCATAGGAAAGCACTGAAGGGAAAAGGAAAACAAAAACAACTTAACTCAAAACCACTGGCAACTTACTAACTGAAGTTGGGGGCACGAGGTATGAGGATGTCGGGCTCCCTTCCCCCCATGAAGATGGACGTGATTTTGAAAAGAACTAGCCCTATCACTTGGCTTTATCTATACCACAACCACCTTATGCGAAGGAAATAGTTTACTGTTATGGTTTGAAAAAAAAGCATCCATTGGTCGACACTTTATTAAGAAACAAATGGAGCAGTCATTGGTGGGTCAGTGACAGGCAACACAAGCCATCATCTTATCTGCCCTGGATTTCTAGCATAACCTCCATCCCTCCTCATCCCCTAATCCAGCTATAAACAAAACAAAACAACCTCCCCAAATCCATCCTGGACATGGAAGCCAGAGTGATTTTTTTTAAGCAAAAATTTGAATGTGCCATTCTCCTCAAAACATTTTAAAACCCCACATTAAATCTCAAGGTTCAATTATAACCACTTAATACCTCTTATAAATTTCTTCATAATCTGGTTCACCTACTGTCCTTGGCCAGTCTCATCTGTAGTCACTATTCTGCACTCCAACCTTCACCTGAAGAACTCATGATTCAGCTTACATGTAACTTTCTTCAATCCACCACAAGCCAGGAACAAGTTAGGTGTCCCAAGGTGTAATCGATGAGCACCTTGTAAATCTCTCCATCACTTAATACAGCAGCCTACTGTATCTGGCTAGTTACATGTCCACCTCAAACCCATTTCCCAGTGCAGGGCTGAAAGCCTGATGAGGGTAGAGGGTAGAGGAATTGTATTTTATTCAACTAATTATGCCTAAAACAGTTCTTGGCCTATAATATGTGATTGTATTGTACATATTGTTTTTCTTTAATAAACGACTGATTTAATAACTTTTAAAAGCCATACCGGACAAGAAAAATGCATTCGATAAGGACATTTTCTCTAGAGTAGGCTGTTTGAATAAATAAATTAACTATATCTGTTTTGATAGTAAAAATCAAAGTCAACAGATGAGGTCTTCCATGTAACTACCACAAGCAGATATTAAATTATTTTATTTCACAAGTATGTTTATGGAGATATTTGATTTTCCTATAAACAAAGTGGAGTAAATGTAAATTTATTCAAGGTAGGAAGTCTCAGGATCATTATAACTTCAAAGTAATTCTAATAAGTTCATTTTCCATATATTGGGGACTTCCTTGAAAAAACTGTTTAAGAATCTAATTGAGAAATAAGCACTCTCAGAAGAAAAGAAAAAGAAAAAAAAAAAAAGCCAAGTGTGGTTTAGAGAAAGGTCCCTGGGAACCAGCTTAGCTCAGTACCTCACACCAACTCACAATATTTCCATTGCACTGACAGGGCTGCTCTGGAAACAGCCAATCTGTTCGGTCAAGTCTCACCAACTAATCCTGTGTTCAAAGCCACCAAACATGCACATTCGTTAAGGGTTCAGACTCTGGGTCAGATCAGCTAAGCTTATGCTGATATTAGGGTATCTTTACAACTTTCTTTTATTTATTTTTATTTTTTAAATTTTTATTTTTATTTATTTTTTAAGATTTTATTTATTTATTTGACAGAGAGAGAGAGAGAGAAATCACAAGTAGGCAGAGAGGCAGGCAGAGAGAGAGGAGGAAGCAGGCTCCCCGCTGAGCAGAGGGCCCGGTATGATACGGGGCTCGATCCCAGGACCCTGAGATCATGACCTGAGCCGAAGGCAGAGGTTTAACCCACTGAGCCACCCAGATGCCCCTCTTTACAATTTTCTACTTAACATTCATTTATCCCACAAATATTTTTGAGAGCTAACTTGTATTGGGCCTATTCCAGGTTCTGGAGGAGCAGCAGGGAACAAAACTTCCATGGTTCCTGCCATCACAGAGATGATATTGCAGTGGAGAGAAAAACAATAAAAACACAGAAATACCTACATAATACAATGATAAATTCTACGATAAAATGGAAGCTTAGATGGGTTGGTTGGGAAGCCACCTCTAAGGAAGTAACACGTGGGTTGAGGCCCATAAGAAGGCAAGAGGGGAGCCACGGGAGGGAGAACATTCCCAGCAGAAGAACAGTAAGCACAAACGTCAGGAATGTGCTCGGGGTGTCTGAGGACCAGAAAAGGCTCTAGTGTGACCAAAGCAGAGCTTTGAGAGCTGATTAGAAATAATGAAAAAGAGTAGCTAGACCTCAGACGGCTACCTATGCCAGAAAACTGTCGTTTGGACTCAAAACTCCATGGTTTCATGTAGATGTTACATTAACCATTAACCAATGGAGTGTCTCTATTAAGTTTAAAAAACAGGAGATGGTCAAACAATAACCCACTATATCCACACAGAAACATGTTCGTACTTAATACAGTGGAAATTCCTAATTATGAGCTTGTTAAAAGCTGCCTAGTTGTCAAGAAACAAGACCCCAGGGTATGGATGAAACTTGTCTGGGCTCTCTTCGCCGGTGAACAGCAAAGCTCTGAAATGGAACCCCATTTCCCAAGGTCAACTGAGAAGGCTTCAAATGTTGAAAAGGGTAGACCTGCTTCTGAGCATATTTATTCTCCAATTTGTTTCCAAGCTATATTCTGTAACACTTCCGAAGTGCTGGGGAAAACAAATTAAATGAAAATTAATTTGAAGTTGTACATTTTCCTTTCTGGGAACTTTAACTATCTTCTATGCCAAGTGACAGATCAGTTTTATTCAAATTTTTAGATAGGCAATCAAAGGAGCATACTAATTACAGAAAACATTCAGTATCGACATGATCAGAAATTCCTAATGCTACCCTTCCTTCTCTGCATTCTCAAAACACCTTGTGCAAACTTGCAGTGTAGACTTTCCTTACATTTACAATGACTTGTTTCTTTCTCCAATTGGATTGGAAGCTCCTTGGGAGAGGCCTACACAAATGAATGCTGAACCTACATCCATCCAACAGATCCTTAGCAAAGATCTGAATTACAACTGAGCTATAAGGATGTGATTATGGATACTGCATTAAGGTGACGTGGGCCATCTTCCCAATACCTATTTGTAAATTAAAACTACTTTGCACAGAAGTTATATGTCATCCTCTAAGCTTTGCCATAGGAGGACTACAAAATGTTATCTTGTGGGTGAAACCATCCTTAAAAAATCTTCATGGAAAGTCCATTTAATGTTTTCTTTGAGTGTGAAAGATTTATTAGCATCTAAGATTAAAACAATAAGTACTGATCTAAAATATTTTTTAAAGATTTTATTTATTTATTTATTTGAGAGAGACAGTCAGAGAGCGCACACGTGAGCATGAGGAGGGGAGGGGCAGAGAGAGAAGAGGCTCCCCACTGAGGAACCCTTACATGGGGCTGATCCCAGGACCCTGGATCATGACCCGAGCTGAAGGCAGACACTTAAACGTCTGAGCCACCCACACACCCCTGATTTAAAATATTAAAGGCAAAGTTCTTTGATCTTTATTATTTTCATAGTAATTATAATGGTTGAACTTCAAAAACCTACCAAAATTCTATTCTAAGCTTACAGCTGAATACCACTTTTGTTGATTCTACCTTTAAAATTTCTGGAGCTCATCTCCATGTATGCAGCTGTTTTCCCGCTAAAATAGAGCAGTTGAGGGCAGGTACCATGTCTTATTCAATTTGTATATTTGGTTCCTAGCTTGGTAGATGGGACACAGTGAGTGCAAAGTAAGTTGTGCTAATTAAAGAAGTGGTTCAAATTTTCAGAAACTATTTTTGTCATGTAATGTCAATAACATATTTGAGCTAGCCTTTTTTTCATGTGGACATCTGAATGAAATTCAGTTGATCTGATTCTCTAAAGCTAATAAAGCTGGCCCTCAAACTGTGTGTGCTGGAATAAGGGAAAAGATGGGAGACAACATCTCTAAACTTTGCTATTGATGGGGATTTGCAAAGCTGACCATTTGTGAATGTGTCTGTGTGTGCACACGTGCCCCTGTGCAACAGTCTGGATGGACCTAAATAAACTTTACCAAGTATGATTCCTGTTTGGAAATAAAATGCCATTAATACAGGGGGGAAAGAACAGAGTTGTTTTCAAAATGAACACCAAGCTGTATCTGTGCAACACGAAGGAGTGAGGACATTTCCTCAATAATTCAAAAGCTTGAGAAAACATTTTCTGCCAATGCAGGGATACTTTGAACTTTCAGTTGACCACGATGGAATCACACTGTGGACTGTATGGTTTATAAATACAGACTTCGAATTCTGAATTGAGATCATCTCAACAATAGTAAGAATGCAGAGACACAGGAATTCCCTGACAGTGCTAGGGGGAAACCATCCTAACCTTTCTAGACAGTAATTTGGCAACATATAATAAAATCTTCAAATGCTCATTATTTGTACCAGTAATTATACTCACAGAAATCTTAAAAAACTAATCCAAAATGCAAATACTTATGTACCAAAATGTTTATCACAGTATTATTTCATCTGATGAAATAATACAATCAATAAAATGTTCACAAAAAGCTTTTTACAAAGTGATATTATGTCATACACATTTTCCCAAGTATAAAATTCAGGATTCACAATGGTATATATAGTGTGACCTCATCTATACAAAAATGTATTGGAAAAAAAATGTATTGGTAAAAAACTAGAATGAAAAATACCACAGTGGTTATCTCTGGCGGCCACAATTACAGGTGATCGTTCATTCCTTTCTATACTATCATAAGTGTGCTTAATTTCTACAATATGCAAATATTACTTTTATAAAAGAAAAAGAATTAAAGTATTAACATTGTCAAACTGTTTAAGTATATTTTGATATGATGCAATTTGCCTTTATTATTATCAGCTGGAAAACAAAACTCTCTTACAGCCAATTTTCTTTAAAGAATACAGGGACATTAAACCAGCGCATTTACAAGAGGCTGTGTGGTCAGTCCATCTGAAAGGTAACAATGTGGCCCATCTCCAAGCACAGAGTGCAGGGCAGAAAGCCAGTGAGCAGGATGGTCAAGTGAGAAACTGGTGAGACTGCTTTCTTACTAGTCTGTCCATTACAAGAGCCTAACTTCACATTTTTGCTTCAGAATGTTGTGACTCCTTGAAACAACTGAGATTCTCACATTTAAATAAATTTATAAGTATATATAAATATATGTGTATATATTTCTGTATTCTCATTATTGCTCACCCAAATGCTCATCATTAAGTAACCATATTTACAGGAAAGAATTTTATTTTGGCTTGATCTATCCAGATAATCCAATATAGTATGTTTATACCTCAATAATTAAATATACTTTTAAATGAAACTAAATTTTAAAAAGCAACACGACACTGAGATGTCTTAGAAATAAGACAATAGTGAACATGAATGAACAACAATGGAAATGACTGTCAGGGGGCAGCCTCCTGCCCCATAAGTAGATCTCCAAATTTCTAGGAAAGGCTCTATTTCCCATTGCTTATGTTACCAAGATTTCATAGACAGGGCATAGAGCCAAACTTTTGTATGATGGCCCAACATGATCACTTTTACAACCAAAAATGTACTTTTTGCCATATAAGTGATTTTTCAGTCTTTCTTTGTGGAGGGTCTAGATTCCAAAGGTGGTGTTGACTTCATAGCACTTTGCGAGCCATTCTTCATTTTTCATGAATGATTTAGATTATAACTTTCATTCAAATGTTGATGTCACTGAGGATACTGTAATTTTTGAAAAAAATCAATTCAAATTCAACAAGGAATTGTTTGCAGGGGAATTCTACTAGACACAAAAGTGTGTGTGCATATGTGCTGTCTGTATCTTTAGTAGACGCTCCTACTGAAAACTGAATGCATCTCTGATCATACATGGCACAGTGTATAATTTTTCCAAAAGGCTAACTTCAATATCTTTTCTTTTCTTTTTTTTTTTTATTTTTTATTTTTTTTTTTTATTTTTTTTTTTTAAAGATTTTATTTATTCATTTGACACAGAGAGAGAGATTACAAGTAGGCAGAGAGGCAGGCAGAGAGAGAGGAGAGAGGAGGAAGCAGGCTCCCTGACGAGCAGAGAACCCGATGTGGGCCTCGATCCCAGGACCCTGGGATCATGACCTGAGCTGAAGGCAGCAGCTTTAACCCACTGAGCCACCCAGGCGCCCTATCTTTTCTTTTCAATAAACACTTCTGAATTCTTAAAAAATGACTTTACAGAAACACCATACCGATATTTATTCTAGATACTCATTTCATTCATAAAATTTTTGTGCATAAAAATGCTTCACCTAAAATCGGTGGTGTCACTCTCACCACGGAAATGTTGATCTGTCAATCTTAGGTGTAATAATTTAAGAGCTTATTTCAGACAGTTTTCCCTTCCAAGATGTCCTTGAAATACTGAAGAAACCAACCAACAATTCTAATGCAAACCATTACCACTTACAGTTATAAATTATTCAGTCATATTACAAAGACAATAACATTTTTAGAACTTTTTTAAGAGAATGACTTTAAACATTCTGTTTTAGAACAGAGGTTGAAAACTATTTATAACAAATTAGGCTGAAATTAAAATATCCCCTGGACACTATGTTGTGGATTTAATACCCAGATTTTCTTTTTAAAACCCTAGGGCGCCTAGGTGGCTCAGTTAGTTAAGCATCTGCCTTTGGCTCAGGTCATGATCCCAGGGTTCTGGGATCGAGTCCCACATCGGGATCCCTGCTCAGCGGGAAGTCTGCTTCTTCCTCTGCCCCTTCCCCCACTCATGGATTCTCTCACACGAAAATAAATTAATTAATAAAATATGTGTGGAAAAAACACTATACTCTTAAAAAGATAAAATACAAAACTCCATTTAAAATGTGACAGTTGTCTATTATTATCTATCTCTATATGTCCTTACTTGACATGTCTTTTGTTTTCCATTTCTTTTTTTTTTTTTAAAGATTTTTATTTATTCATTTGAGAGAGACAGAGAGAGCATGAGCAGGTGGAGGGGCAGAGGGAGAAGGACAAGCAGACTCCCCACTGAGCAGGGAGCCCGACATGGGGCTTGATCCCGGGACCCTGGGATCATGACCTGAGCCAAAGGCAGACGCTTAACCATCTGAGCCACCCAGGTGTCCCTTTTTTTCCATTTCTAAAATGGCAAACCCAGTACCTATGATGCAAAATAGAAGTGAACCAAAATTCAATCTTATTTTCTAATGTATTTTTCAACTTGTTGATCTAAATGAGAAATAAAACTTGATTTGAGAACTTTCACACATATATGTAGATACATGTGTGTATTAACAGGCATCTATACAAGATACGCACTACAATAAGTTTAAAGTAGCCAACTGAGATTTCATAATACTATAAGGATTTCATGCATACACACAATTAAGATAATATCACCATATTCTTTAAACAAACCATTTGAGAAATCATTATATACCTGGAGCCTTAAGTAAGATTTACATCACACTACCCTGAAATGTTATATAGACAATTAATTTAGTAACCTAATTTATTCATAATTATTATTACAATTAATAAGTACTATGATACCCTCTAGTGGGGCAGGCAGGTCATACCTTTGATAATAACTTTCAATCGCTTCTGAAGTGTGATGTTTGGCATGTGTTCTTTTAATATGTTTCTGAAACAAAACAAAAAAAGATCCTTATGTTGTGTCATGCATCAGTTTCAAGAACAGAATGACATAGCTCTTCATCCTGATATCTAGCACATAGGGCAAGCTGAATAATAGTTTGGGGATTTGGGTGGCGGTAGGTCTTTTTTCCTTCTATTCTACGAATCTATGCATTTTAATCTCTACTGCTTGGCTGGGATATCTTCAGCCTGTAGCACAAGGTACAGTATATATGTAAAAGCCAACAGGGTCATAGTAATTGAATCTAAATAAGTTTGCTTAGGGTTGCTGAGGGCAAAGAAAAACTTGTTCCCTCTTTCAACCTTTGTATTAATTTTCCCTCAATTCAATTCCATCTAAGTCTTCTGCACTCTAGTTTTACAATCCAATTGCCATTTTTAACCAGGAAGAACATTGCTTAAAAACAACTTATTTGAAAACTACAAAAAGTAATTCCATAGAGACTTGCCACTTGACTGACACCTGTCATCTCATGATAAATGACTCCATTTTCTGCCTCTCTTGCCTTCTGCCACTCCAGCAATGGTCATTTATCATCATCTCTGTCAGCAATGGAAAGCAGCACTGACAGTGCAAGTCAGCAAACATTTAGCACATGGAACCACGCAACACAGGGAAATTATTATTGTCAGAATAATAATGGTTTAGCATAATTTATTACAGGTCCACCAAATAAGCAAAGGCTAGATGTTATTAGACAGATGGATGGGTAGGCTTGGCAGGCCTCCACTGAGACGCAGGCGGTGCTTGATGTGGAAAGGAGAACATCCTCCAACCCAATCAGAGAGCTGGCAGTTCAATTACAAAGAAATAAAGGGACATTCATCATTCAATTAGGCACCTGTCAACCCTCACAAAGGAGAAAACTTCTAACCTGGTACTCCTGGGAGAAGATGCTCAGCAGAGTGGCCTGCGATTGACTGGAACAAATAAAAGAAGGACAAAGTTAATTACTGGAGTGCACGGCAAAGAAACAAAAGAGAAAGGAGCTTCAAAGGTAGGCCTGCTGCCCTGTAATCTAACAGAACATGAAAACAAGTGTGGAAAAGTTGTTCCAGATGAACACCTCAAACAAAGGCTTCCTGCTGCTAGGTCAAGGAGACAGAAAAAGGGAAAGGGAGAAATATGGATGGTCTCGGAGCAAACGATCACACAATTTGGTCGGTTTTTTTTTTACCTGTAGAATGATTATAAATCATGTCGGTAGCGTGCAGTTATGTTAAAACAGACCAAAAGGAGGCAAGGTTTATTTCCATTAATAAATGATAGAGGAGTCAAATCCTATAAACAGTGGAGAACATGCGGTTCTCACTCACTGGCAACATTCTAAATTCATTTTATTAGCGGACAGGTATCCTCTTCGGCAGCTATCTCAAAGTCAGGGGGAACTTTGGTCTTCACTAGAAGTAACACCTAGAGACCATTGGAACGTTCCTACTGACACTAGTGGGATTTGAAAATAGGAGATTTCACAGCAGAAAGCTGAGGTCCTGGGAGTACATCATTCCCAAAGATGGCCACAAACCGTATGCATCTAAGACTCCACACAGTGTCAAACACCTGGCAGCAAAACAACCTGGAAAACACTCTTCCCCAGTGGGAATTTGCCTCTCACAATTGTGAACATTTACTTATGGAACAGAATTTTTTTTTTCTATAAAAAGCAATCAGTATCCTACTGCTACTCTTTTTGATTGCCCTCTGTAGATATATCTACCTTATCATATCTTGAGAACAATTAATTATTTCTGATATATTTTCCTACTAAATCCTATCTGAACAAATTACAGTGTTAATAATTTGACTTTTATGGTACACCAAAGCACTATGAATAATTAAAATTCTTCTATGCGTGAATAAAACCTCTTAAGCTCATCACAGGTAATTTGGAGAGTGTGAAAAAGAAACAATGATACCATATCTCTTTACTTGCTGCCACAGTGTTGTCATCTTCTGCATACCATCATAGATGTGGCTTCGAAACCCTTTCCATTCTCAACAGACTACAAAAAAATAAGTTAAAAAAACAAAAACACTGTAAATGTTCAGCAAGGAAAACCGACCATTACTAAAGAATTGTTTCAATAACTCAAAAACACCGATTGAATAAAAAATTATTTAAAAAATTATAAACTTGCTATAGTCCAATTTTTTCAGTTTCCCTTTAAAAATGGAAACCACCTCTGAAAGAGCCAATTTTACACATAATATCTTCCTATTATTCCTGGCTTGCCTGAACTTCATATGAAATCACATACCCCAGTAGGGTTTCTGACAACCAGTTTCTGGGGAAAAAAAAAAAGGCAAAATTAAGCCCAGATCCTTATAAACTACTGAATAAGTCAATACGTTATGTATTTATGTGCAATAAATAGACCCCCTCCTCATTGTACAGCAAAACATATTGAGGTTAGCCATTTAATGATAAACAAAATGTCAGTCTCAAAGGGTCAGAAAATATGACAGAAATAAATGTGTTTGTAATGGGCAAGTTGGGGACCAATGACTAAGGAGGAGGAAACAAAACTTTGAATAAAACAAAAGTGTAACTGTGGACACCGAGCATGGGAACAGACAGCTGGAGAAATAAGTTCAAGAATAAACAGTTTCAGAGAAGTTGGTCAGGAGTTGAGGGTACTATAAAAACGGAAGATGAGATAATATCTTTAGCCAGGAAACTATCTTTAAACTGCTCAGAATTCAATTCAGCAGAAACTGTACACTGAGTCTAGGGAGTAACCCATTTTCTCAATGGCCAGTGGGGTTAGAGAGAAGATTCCAGGAGGAGGTAAAAACTGGCCTAGACAAAAAGAGAACAAATGACAGTAAAGAGAACAGACAGACCCGGGTCCAAAATGCTTTGGGTTTGGTTGACTAGACAAAGCTATAGAGAGTTGAATGGCTTCTGCCAGGTTATTTGCCAACCAAGCTCTGTTCGTGTATGTGCTAAGCTTACAGAAGAGTGTTCTGAATAAGACTCATACCTTAAAGAGCAAGAAAGTATTAGTGCAACCTGGATATTGACTCCAGTGTATACCATTTGTTACTTTCCTCTGGAGTGTTAATTCTGAGGAGATATTCCAAAGGGTAAGATGCAAGAGGAGGTTAGAGCAATCACTATCTTTAGGAGTATAGCTCCGAAGCGCTTATCATGTCTGCCCTTCCCCCTTGGCAACCTCCCAGTGTTTGATTTGATTTTGGTGAAGAAAAGTGCAAAAGTTCTGGTATAAATTGTCTTCTTTCCCATGCTACCCTCCCAGATTAAGCACCTCACCCTGCAGCTGAGAAAAGAAGAGCAAGCAGTGGACCCCTAGAATGGCTACGTAAAATCTGGCCCGAGTCACGTGAGTGGCTACATGGAGCAGGAGCCATCATACCGCAGCAGTGGGTAAGCAAGCATGAGGTCAGAGCCAACACAGTGAAGATGGCAGCACAGAAGAGGGAAAGAGCCCAATGTTGAGCCCAGCTCAACATTGTTGAGCTGCTCAAACAACCATGAATTGAACTGACCACACTCCATACTTCTTCTGAGTAATAATATATGCTGTGTTATTTTTTTTAACCTTTGAGAGGAAGAAATAAACCCACTCAGGTTTCTACGTGTCCTGGAAACAGGAGACGTGATAAATGGAGGAGAAAAGGTACTCCATCATGATGGCACATGTATGGGATGCGCTACTTGGAAAGGACTGTCCATTTTTGTCCTTTCTAATTCTCTTCTTAGCTGGGAGCTACTGTATTTGGCTTCCTTAAAATTGTTCCTCTTCCTGTCACTGTGTCACTAAATTGATGTGCCCAGAGACCATAAATTGGGGGATGTGTATATGATTTTTCCATACAGATTTTAAATATTGATGGGGTACTATTTACTCTCATTTTACATTGCATTCAGGACTTCAAACGTCAGGTATATGAAAAGGAGATATACCAGCTCCCCATTCAATATTTAACTCAACATGTCCCCAAATCCATCCAGATAAGATATTCAAGTAACCTGAAGGATATTAGAGAAAATGAACATCAGAGGGTTTCATGAGTGCTACAGAGACTAAAAGCAGACAGAGCTCAGCACAATCCTAGTTACAATTCAACTTTCATATAAGGAGGATGTCCTCACGTTCCCAGGTGGAGACTTAAAAAAAAAAAAAGAATCTGAAGAAGATACCACACATTTTATGTTCTTCCCCTTTCAAGTACCCAAACTCTGAAAAAAGACCATAAAAAAGTATATACCATTATTTAACTTCCAAGCTCCTTTTGCTACAGAATCTGGGAAGTTTAAATGTCTACACTTTACTTAGCTCAAAATTCTCTGAGCAAAATAAATATTATTTCTGGGACTCAGAAAGCAGTAAACCAATTAAAGGGAGATGAAGCAAGATACTCCTACAAAACTAATAGGCTTGGAGACCTCATGGTTACAAGGTGCAACCTCCCTAAGTCTGTGAAAGAACACAGTGGAACACTGGCTCTATGTGGTTAATGATTCAGAGTACTGGTCAAGGAAGGTCTTCTATGACAGTAATGCGTCTACCCTCCCTCGCTCCCACCTTCCTACACACCTACACACAAATTTCAAACAGAAAGTCTTCCCCTTCCGCCCCATAAAATCAAATGAAATCAAAATGAAATTCAGTAAGACAGCAAGACTTGGTACAAAAAAAAAAAATCACTAACTTCCCCCCCCCCCAGGAACATATAATGCAAAATGGAAAGAATCTGGAGAGAGATTACTAATACTCTGATCCTTGGGGGTGGGGGAGGAGCAGACAGGAGGAGAAAAATAGTTAAATTCAAGAAATAGAGAAATATTTATGTATTCTACCTACCCCCGTTTCCTCTCTTCCCAATTTTCAACTTCATATCAAGGTTGCAGACTATATTTTATGCCTAATCATGGTAAATATTCCCATAAATGACTATATAAATGGCAGCATTAGGCTTAGCAATAATCAATTATCAAAAAGAAAAATTTGAAAGGCTATAGGTGTTATATATATGAAAAAAGAGTGGTTACTGTCCCAGGCTCTTAACTGATTTTGCTGGTAATCTGAAGTCACAATATAAAACAGCTCTACAACAAGAGCTAAAATTTATATGGATATTTACTTGTGCTAGACACTATACTGGGCACTTCGTTTTACCCCCACAACAACCCTCTGAGGTTGGTACTATTATCTTCCGTATTTCAAAGATGTGGAAATGAAGGAAGAGAAGTTAAGTAATATACACAATTGCTTATTTGTAGGGCGGGGGAATAAAAATCCAAGTCCAATTCCCAAACCCAAACTCTTCAGCTCAGTGCTAGTCTTCCTTTCCAGCAGTTCTCAGAAATCAGTTCTACAGGTCATGTGTACTAATACCCCTACTTGAGCATGTATATGGTATCACATTACACTCCAGACAACCCTGCAAGGTAGGCACTGTTGCTTTTTTTAATAGTCACGGATGTTTTGAGCAAATTCTGTGGCCTTAAACAATATTCCCTTTTTTAAAAAAAACAAATTGCAGTTTTCCTTTAACTAGCTACATAAAAATGCTGTTCTTTTTTGTGTTGAAAGTTAAAGGAACTATTGACTTCAAGAAACAGTCTAGGATTAAAAAATTGTTGGGTAATTTCCATTATTCCACTGCAGCTGAGGTATATTTTGTTAATAACCACACCATTGCCTGAAGTGTCTCTACGTGACTGCATGTATGTCTTTTGCTCAAAATGCTATTTACTGCATATAAAGCAGCTTTAAATCCTTTCCTAAACAACACAGTATAAATAACCCAGTCTTCTCTATAGAGGACAACACCCACTACAGGTATTAATTTTATTAAATAATATTTAATGAAGGGTTTCCTAGTTGTAAAATAGTATATATTCTGTGTAAAGTGCAGAGATATCCATTGTTAGCATTCTGGCCTATATCCTTCCTGTGTTTTACCCTGTGTCTGTTGTGTGTGTGTGTGTGTGTGTGTGCGTGAAACATTTTTAAAATTATGTTTTTAACATACTTTTTTGTCACATGTCTTCATTATGTAAGATATTAACATTTATCTATGCCATTACATACTACTTTTTTAAAACTATTTTTATTGTGAGACACAATAAGAAAAAGACAGAACAAACATACAGCCAATAAATATATAAAAAACAAAACCACATAGAGCCAACAGGTAAACAAAGAGAACACTGCTAGTACCCCCAAAAAGCACCCTACTCGATCACCACCAGCCTTTTCCTCTCACAACTGAACCTGATCTTTATGTTCATCTCCTTCTTACTTTTCTTGATAGCTTTACCACCCAAATAAGTATTGTCAGGTTGTATAGGTGGGCTCTGCCTTTGTGCAAACTTTACATTAATGGAACCACGCCCCTTAATGTATCTGGCCCCTTCGTGAGACAGTATGTCTGTGAAAGTCATCTATGTTAAGTGCAGTTCAATCTTTCTCATTGTTATACAGTGTGCTCTACTGTCTAAATATATACCACATTTATCTATTCTATTATTGATGGATAGCTGAACTGTTTTCAGTCTTTTGCTAATGAAAATAATGCTGCAGTGAACAATCTTGCATAATTCTCGGTCCATGCGTGCATTAATTTCTAATGAGTATAAATGTAGGAGTGAAATTTTGGGTCCTCTGACATGCACATCTCTAGCATCAGAAGAAACTGTCAAACAATTTCTCAAAGTGTCTGTAACAATTTCAAACTCCTACCAACTTTAAAGGAAAGTCCCCATTGCTGATTGTCCTTGTCTCATAGCTTAGTGCTTAGTCCATAGCTTGCCTTTTCATTTTCTTTATGTACCTTTTTTTTTTAAGATTTTATTTATTTATTTGTCAGAGAGAGAGCACAAGCAGGCAGAGTGGCAGGCAGAGGCAGAGGGAGAAGCAGGCTCCCTGCTGAGCAAGGAACCCTATGCAGGACTCGATCCCAGGAGTCTGGGATCGTGACCTGAGCCGAAGGCAGCTGCTTAACCAACTGAGACACCCAGGCGTCCCTCTTTATGTATCTTTTGAAGCGCAGAAGCTTTTCCTTTTGATGAAATCCAATTCATCAATTCTTTAATTTGATTACTCACACTTTCTGTGTGTCTCTTCTAAGAAATCTTTGCCTACCTATAATCACAAAGATACTTTCATATATTTTCTTTTAGAAGCTTCAGAGCATTAGCTCTTACATTAGTCCTATGATGTATCTTAGATTAAATCTGTACATTGATAGAAGAAAGGAGCTGCAGTTTATTTTTATTATTTTCATACGAACACATAACTGACCATACCCCCTGTGCCTACTGAATTATCACTATTGCCTTTGAGGAAACCAAAGATCTGAAAGTCTATTTTGGGATTCTCTAATCTGTTCCATTGATTTATTTATTCTTACACAGATACCACACTGTTTTGATTCCTGTAGCTAAACAATGTATATTTAATGTAATTACTGATATATTTAGGATTAAATCACTTATCTTACTAAATGCTAACTGTCTTACCCACTTCACATTCCCTTTCTCGCCTTTCTTGTCTTAGTTTCAATTGGTTTAATAGTTATTCTTCATTATTTGAACACTGAAAATTTGGAAGTTGTATATTCTCTACAAGTTATACTATTCTTTTAATAATCGTCGTACATAATCACATGCCTCCTCAAATGATCACAATTTATTATTAGTGATTAACTGTTGCATGGAAAACACAGGAACTTCACAACACTATCTACAGTTCGCCCCTCCTGCAACATAAGAAATTATGGGCACTGTTTTAATTCTGCATATATCTTAAAGTCACAAGGCATTGCTATTGCTTTATATAGTCTCTGTTCATTCAGATATACCAACATACGTACCATATCACTGCCCTTCCTTCCTTCTCCACTCTTGCATCTGGAATAATGTTCTTTTAATAAATCCACCAGTACGAATATGTAGGTGATGTCAAATTTTGGTTCATTCAATGATAATGTGTCTTATTTCTCTATGTAGTTTCAGGATTCTTTTCTACCTTTAGTTTTTAGGAATTTTAACTATAGTATTTATTTCCCTTTTTGCTTAGAATCTGTTGGACTTCTTAAATATGTGGCTGGATATCAGTCATCATTTTGGGAATATTCTTAATCATTATTTCTTCAAACACTGCTTTAGCACTCTCTCTCTTCCTGAGACTCCAAATAAGTGTACTGAGTCCCCCTTACTATATTCTCCATCTCTTACTCTCTCTTAATATGCTCTATCTTTTTGTTATTCTTTGCTATTCTATGTTACATTTTGGGTATTTTCTTCTGTTCTATCTTCCAGTTCACTAACTCTCTCTTCAATAATGTCTAATTTACTATTAAGTCCATCCAGATTCAGGTTTTGTATTTTCCACTTGTAGATTTTCTATTTGATTATTTTTCAAATAAATTCCCTGTAATATGCTTGAATCTTTTTTAACTCCTTGAATAAAGCATAATTATAAAAATTCTGTTAGTATTCCACTAAGAGAGACCCTTTAAGTCTATTTCTACAGCTTCTACTAGGTTTCATTCATTTTATCATGTCTACTTATGTGACTGAGAATCTCTCACTATATGTCATTCTACTTGATAAATTGCTTTATAAATAATTTGAAGACTAAAATGTTATCTTTCTCCAGAGAAAATTCTGATTTGATTCTGGAAGGACTAGAAGTCTAGAATCAGCTTAGTCCAATATCAGGTATTAATTCTGGGGGCCAATGAGGTGAGCCTCAAACTGACATGTAGAGTTGTCTTACTTTTCAGTTCACATTCACTCCTAGGGTATAGCACATCAGGGTCCTATCTCAAAGCTTGGGACATTTACATGAGCACCAACCTTTGCTGGCCCCTGATCCTTTAACCTTGCTTCCAGCCCTATAAAGCTGTCAAAAGTTCTGTTCAGGACTTGACTATATCTTGTAAAAGGGTAATTAAACTAGAATTCAATGATTAAAAAGTTAGTCCCCTAAAAGCCCTTATTTTCAGAAATTAAAAAAAAATGCATTTCAAACTAACTCATAGATTAAAGGAGAAATCATGATAAAATTGAGCAATGATAGTGGTAATACCAACAGCTGTGAGAAATTTATTACACAGATTAGATATTAGGGCAAAAAGAGAAGGAGACTGATTTTATTCTAGGAGATTCTAGCAAACTGAAGATCCTAGCAAACAAAATAAAAAAGGAAAAGAAATGAAATAAGAGAATCAAGAAGGAAGAATTGAAGAGGAGTTGGATAAATTGATCTTTAAGATTCTCTTCTGCTCTAAGTCTGCTCTATTTCAAATGTTTCAATTTAGTTAGTCTTAAGTATATAGATTTCTTTCCTTTCTAATTAAATTTAGGTATTAACTTTTTAGAAAGAACCATAACATAAATCAGATAAAGAATAAGAAGCCTGGGTGACACTCAATTTCTTGTGCAAAACCAAAAGTCTGGTCATTTTTCTCTAAAGCAATCCCAGTAACTTCAACACAGTATAAAATAATAGATACATTTGTAAGAGGTGTTTATCAATTCTTCCTACAATGATTTCTTCTGGTATTTCCCCTTGTTTAATAAATCAGATTAAGCTACATTATAAGAAGTGCCCAAATTAAGTTTGTGGTAATTTTATTATGATTGGAGAGAGAGAACAGATAATGATAGATGAATAATAGCCTGTATATAGATATATATAATCCTTCCCTCGTTGGTTAAAATTCAACTTACTTCCAACTCTACACAGAGTATTAGCTAGTACATCTTTCATCAATTTCTTCATTTATTTCCAAGCATGCTCCTGTCTTTATGAGCCACAAGCTGCCTACCTTTCAAACTACTGTCCATCACTGATTCTTTTCATGATCTAATGTCTTTATATAGAAGGCCTTTGATTCCATAAATTCTATTCAGCCTCCACCCCACAGCAAACTCACTTCTGCCCTCACTCCTTAACTAAAACCAAGGGTACAGAGACTTCCTTACCACCAAACCCCAAAGACCTATTTCTTATCCTAGCTGACCTCATAGCAACATTTTGTACTTACTATCCTTCTCTTCTTAAAAATCTTTCCTACCATGAATTCCAGGGCACTATTTTCTAATAATTTTCCTCCTACCCTGCATTCCAGGGCACTATTTTCTAATGATTTTCCTCCTACCCTGCTAAACACCTATCTTTCTCTCTTCCAATGGCTGCACATCCTCTTGCCTATGGTTTCCCAGGAACATCTCTTCAACTCTCTTCTCTTTTCACCCTACAAGCTCATGCTGGTAAAGGCACATCCAGCTGTGTTCCCACTAACTACTTCCATAACTCCCAAATATATTATTCCCAGCCTCCATCTTTACTCAGAATCAGTCTCAATTTTATAGTTCCTTATGGGACTTTTCACCTCTTTGGCTACAAGTATCTTAAAATTAAATTTACCACTACCCCTTTTCCCAGAAATGAGTTTCACACACAACTTCCCTTAAATCAATTATTTCTATAAACACAGAGAAAGAAATCTATGGGTCACTCCAGATTCTTCCCTCCCCCTCACCACTGAAACATCTAACAAGTCACCAAGTCTCCATTGATTTTATCATCAAAAGTCATTCACATCTGTCCCTACTCCCCCCAACTGCTAAATAACTTTCTGATTCACTTCCCTTGCTTCAGATCTCTACACCCTTTAATCCAATCTCCAATTTACCAACAACTGCTTCTAAAATATGCATCTAATTATATTACCCTTCAGGCCTGAAAATCCTAGGAGGTATCAACTATCTATATAAGGAGTTTAAACTCCTCAACAAAGCACACGTTAGGCCCCTTCTTTCCAGCCTCTCACACCCCTTCCCACCTTCAAACCTCCAAGCAGTTTATAGCTTAATCTCATCACATCACTATAAATTACCATGTTTTTGCTGGAGTCTAGAATGTTCTTCTCTCTTTATTCTTCTTGGGAAAACTTTTACTTTTTAGAGTAATAACTGGGCTCAGGATACTCATGTAGAACATATTATCACTATTAAATCAAGCTATTTTAGTGAAAGGAGTATCTTAAGAAATGCGATACCATAGTATTTCTAACCCAACCCTCTCATTTTAGAAATAACAAAAGTAAAGATAATAGAGATGAAATGATTTACTCAGTGTTATAGAAAGTGTTATTTTACACCAGGTACAGGCAAATCAAGGAAAAAATGAGTTGTACTATAAGCAGGACTTAATGGAGTAATACTTTGTTTATGTCATTTTAATAGATGGTAATATCACATATATATTTTTTAAGATTTTATTTATTTATTTGACACAGAGAGAGAAACTACAAGTAGGCAGAGAGGCAGGCAGAGAGACAGGGAGAGGAGGAAGCAGGCTCCCCATTGAGCAGAGAGCCCAATGCGGGCCTCGATCCCAGGACACTGAGATCATGACCTGAGCCGAAAGCAGAGGCTTTAACCCACTGAGCCACCCAGGCGCCCAATATCACATATTTTTGTTATTTCAGTAACATAATGTATCAATGACCAATGTGTACAGACTAAACCATAAATACAAATAAAAAAGTAAAACATGCTAGAACATATGTTATATGACCAGGAGATCTAGAACTCACAAAGTTCCCACTTCGCACCACCAAATGATGTGATGAATGGGAAATCAAAATTATGAAGTTTTCCCTCTATGACAGTTCTTTTCTTCTAGCACAAAATTTTCTTCTAGCACCCACAATATGGAAAGTGATTACTTTTCCAGGTAATGTGTCATTTCCCCTGATTTAGGACCATTTTTCAGTCCTTCAGAATACTAGTTTTCTCCTACAAATTTCTAGTAGACATCTTTATGTATTCCACAATTATTTTCTAAACAATGGGGAGCATCAAAAGCTCTACTGTCAAGGAAGTACCAATAGGAACAACTGTTTTTATTCTGGAAGTACTTAAAGCCTAATTGTGAAAATCACTTAATATTTCTAAGTCTTAGTTACATCATCTGTACATTTATGACTTTAGAAACCATTTTCATCTTAAAGTTCTAGGATTTTTATCATTTCTACAATTTAAAGGCTTAGACTTACTAAATTTCTCTCTGCTTATAGCCCTAAAACTTTTAAATATAGTTTATCAAAAAGCCATGTCTTAGTTGTGATAATAATGACTTGTAATCATGTTGACACTGGATATTTCTTTGTGGGCCTAACATAACAGGTCTATTCTAGGTCAATAGCTAGAGTGATTAAATTGTTTATTAAGACTTCTAAGCATTTTAAGTAATCAGACCACAGGGCGAGAACATGAAGGAAAGTAATTAACTCCTTTCATTCACCTGTGATTATAAGGTACCACATCCCCCAGTAGAGGTTAAATAATCACCTCTTGGGTCTAATGCCACAACTATTTCACTGCTGAAATCCCAGTCTCCCTCAAATTACCTTATTTTTTTGATACAAGACTGAAGACAGATGTTTAATAAAAGAACCACCAGAATTTGAAAAGCTGATTTTAAAAAATCTGTATTTTTACATGTAAAAATATATACACATATAATAATATTCAATGTAACAATTACTCAAGTGTCAAAACAGGGGTATTTGTTGTTTTTGTTTGTTTGTTGTTTTTTAGGAGATCTCTGGCTTGCATTAAATTATCCCAGGAAAAGAGACAAGTAGGCCATGAGGAACTGAAAGGGCCCCCACTTCTTTGTAGCAACTCCGAATTGAATGATTGGTTTGGCTCTTAAGATTTTTAATTTTAATATGGTGGCTGATGGTGTGGAAAATAAAGGTAATCCTTATACTTAACATGAGCTTAGATTCAGAAGGGCATTTGTCAAAAGGCTTCAAAATACAAAATAAGATACCAAAAAACAACAGTATCAATTTTTATTACAGTGACAAAATCACTTCTCTGACAAACAAAACAGCATAATTCAGTAGGCAATCTATGATATTACTACCATGAATGGAATGAGGTAACTACTAGCACTAACCAGTAATTGTTATCTTTCTATACCACCATATCATTCTGGCTTTTCTTTTGCAAAAGCCTTAGACCTAAAATAACACCAAATAACAATGCTAAATTATCCTCGGTAATATCCACTGCTAAAAAGATTACTGATTCTGATCCACTTCAAATAGTTTTCTTAAAACAGCTGCTTATCAAAACCAAATAACTTAATTTTCCTTTCACAAGTATTTATCTTAAAATTTTACCAAGTCATTCTGCCAACTCTACATCATCATAAAAGAATGCATGAACATCCTGAGGCTAAAATTCTGTGACCATTAAGCTACTAGTCTATACCTAATCAACATAATTGCTTTTATAACCTTTCCACAGGGTAAAAAAGTTTAGGATACTGTTTAAAACCATTTAAACATTTTCTTATTTTTCTTCTGTACAGAAGTATGTGTTCTGCGCTCCTAATCTTTCTTAATTTATAGTCATAGAGACCTTATATAAAATCAGTAAAAATGGTTGGCCAGATTCACTTTATAGTTGCTACAATTTATAAAAATCACACTATCATCTTTACCACTTTCTTCCTAAATAAATTTTCAGTTATATTAACATAATGGTATTAATAATTTCATATTCTTTCCCTGTTTTTTATTCTCTGCTCCCCACCTCCAATTACCAAATTGGTTTGGTATTCCATTTCATTTGGTACCATTTCATTTCAATGGTATACCATTTCATTTAAGAATTTATCAAAAAAATGCAGGAGTTTGCATAAAAGTAACTTCCTGAAAACTTGGTGCTTTTACATAGCCTCACTAGTGATCCTATGAGGTCAAGCAAACTATTTGAAGCTTCAGATGCTATATTTTCTCTACTGCATTAGCTTGAAAAAAAAATGTAAATTTTCAGTCTTCTCTAAAAACATCATAATCATCATAATATAGACTATAATTAGTCCACAACCACCCCACTTTAATAATAAATGCTGAGAATATTAAAACAACAAATGGAATGCCTTAAAATGCATTAAGCTCTTCTCTTATTAAACACAGAATTTTAACTCTTAACCACAAGCCTTTTATTCTTAATTCACAATCAAATCCTTTTGGCAGTTAGTCTCAGCACTTAATGTCATTCACTCCAATAAAACCAAATTTAAATGGCTGTAAATGCCTTCCCTACTTTTCTGTGTGTCTTCAGAGAAACTAGAAGATGAACAGTGATGGAGTTCAGCCACTATGACTATGCACAACACAATTACACTTCCTATTCACTAACTTCTGCTAGAATATCCTGTTTGTAACTTTCCCCAATTCTGTTGAACTCCATCAGTCAAATAAAGAGTAGATACTCAACAAACACCTACTGTCTTGGTGATCATGTGATGATGATGACAAAGTGAACTATGATGGTGAAGAGCTTCTTGGGTATCAAGCTCTGTTTTATTTCTCATCACTACAATAATAGAAGTAGTAGTATTTTAGAAACTGAGGAGGAGGGATGAAGTATCTTACCCAAATTAATGGAGTCAGCATGTGAACATAGCTAGTTTGGTCTCAAACCCTATGTTCTTTTTTTTTTTTTTTAATTTTATTTATTTATTTGACAGAGAGAGAGAGATCACAAGTCGGCAGAGAAGGAGGCAGAGGGAGAGGGAGAAGCAGGCTCCCCGCCGAGCAGAGAGCCCGATGCGGGCCTCGATCCCAGGACCCTGAGATCATGACCTGAGCCGAAGGCAGAGGCGTTAACCCACTGAGCCACCCAGGTGCCCTCAAACCCTATGTTCTTAATATGGCAACCAAGAAATAAAATTACTTTCAAGAACCAGTACTCTAACATCACATGACTCTTAGTTGCAAAACAATGTAGTTTCAACAACAAAAAAATGGATCCTGCATCACAAGCTTCCACCTTTTCTCCATTAAGTTCAACTCAACAGTAAGAATTTATCAACCCCATGAAGTTAATGTGCAACTAATGGTTTTAAATGAATATATCTTGAGCTATAATTTGATGTGAAAAAAATTACATATAAAGTTATATTTACACTATATTTAGAATTAAGCTTTAACTAAGCATATGTTCAAGGTCTGTAACAGGAGACATAACTGTAAAAAATGTATAAGTTTGAGGCTACAGGTGATTTCTTTATTTTTCTTTGTTCTTTTTTATGTTTTTAATCTTATTTATGAAAGAAATTAAAATTCAGAGAGGAAAATATACCTTTTCTTGATATGTATGCAATATCCTAAAAATATGACTGTGTTTCATGTATGTTCCCAAAAAACACCATCCAACCAAAAAACACAATAGCAGATGCCCTTTATTCTACAGAATCGCCACTTACATTGTGTAAGATTCTTCCCAAATCTCAATGTGCCCAGTGTACAAGCAGCGCCAAATTGTGTGCCTCAATATTTAGAAAAGCCTGATTTTGTTATAAGAAGTTTAAATCCTCTTCTCAGCATCCAAATGACCTCCAGAGCCTTGCACTCCGTTCCCAGGTCAGAGGAAACCAGAAAGACTGCCTTCCCTGACACAAATGCCATAGTAACTCAAGACAGTACTCACCTGGAGAAATGCTTGCTGGACCTGGTTTCTCCTAGAGCTACAGGACCTCAGCCGGGGGTCTACCCACGACTTCCAGACCCACCCTCACCTCAAGGAGGAAGAATGTGAGTACCTTCAGCCAAACACTTCAGCACCTGAGGTTAAGTCCCGTTTGCTGCTACACTGGCTCTTATTTCTTCAGACTCTCAGCCCACAGACCACTGAGGTAAAATTTGCCCCACAGATTTTTTGTGTAATGGGGACCTTGTCTTTACAAACCTCTCTATTATTATGGCTACTTAAGAATTTGCTCTTGACAGGAATTTAAGTCCCATCCCTGGGCCAGCCTGGCTGTTGGGTCCTGCTCCCCATGACAGAGGTCCCTACAGGTGCCTCTCTCTACTTCACAACACCTGCTCTGCTTGCTCCCAACTGTTCTAGACCAGTTACAGGGGGAGAGAACATCTATAGGAAAGTCCATTTGTCCCCACCCATTCCACAAGCCTACTCCATTCCCCTGAGGAAAACTGGACCATGCCCAGGTTTGCCCTACAAGTGACAGTAAAAATGCTGAAAAATCCACTTGAATATAAACTCTCTCGGTTTTAAGATACACACATCAGGTAACATATACTGAAATCTATAAGCACACTGAAAAGGATCAAATGCGGGTGACACTATGAAGAAAGAAACAAACACCTTATTTTCTTTTTCTTTCTTTCTTTCTTTCTTTCTTTCTTTCTTTCTTTCTTTCTTTCTTTCTCTCTCTCTCTCTCTCTCTCTTTCTCTCTTTCTTTCTTTCTTTCTTTCTTTCTTTCTTAGATTTTACTTATTTGACAGAAAGAGAGATCANTTTCTTTCTTTCTTTCTTTCTTTCTTTCTTTCTTTCTTTCTTTCTTAAGATTTTACTTATTTGACAGAGAGAAAGAGAGATCTCAAATAGGCAGAGAGGCAGGCAGACAGAGAGAGTAGGGAGAAGCAGACTTCCTGCTGAGCAGAGAGCCCGATGTGGGACTCGATCCCAGGACCCTGAGATCATGACCTGAGTCGAAGGCAGAGGCTTAACCCACTGAGCCACCCAGGCGCCCAGCACCTTATTTTCAAAAGTTTTTCTCGTCAACTTTCCCACATATAAAATTCTAACCACTTATGGGTAGTCATCATTTCAATGATTTGTGTCAAATGAAAAGGGAAAAAGATAGATACACTCACCATGAGGCTAATTTATGGTCTCACTAAATCCAGCAGACTCAAGGATTTCGTTTAGTCTATCATGAATTCTTAGACCAAAGCAATTCTATTAAAAGCCCTTGAAGAAAAACAAAACAAAACAAAACACAACACACCTGAACCTGAACTTGTTAGGTCAGCCAACAAAACCTTTTCCTAAATAAATTGTATCAGATGTCACATTTTCCACATTTTTGAAAAGCTAACACCAATGAGTTTGTCCATCTAAATGGGGAGGGGTAATTTTTTAAAAATGAAATTTTTCCCCATTAACTAAAACAATAAATATAACACTTTATAGTTTCATGTACACAGTCTTAAAACAATACTAGGTATCAGTTGGGCAAGACTAACATACTATATGCACATTAGTAAATGTAAGCTCAGAAAAATTACCAAAACATACACAGAAGTATCTAGTTTCTAAAAGAATGAGCCTCTTAAAACTCATTCTTGTTACTTCAAGTCCTAGAGACCCAGCTCCTCCCAATTCATCTTTCCACCATGTCTAAGACGTGGCTCTCATCCTGATGGCCAGGAGAGTGGCGTCCTCCTCATTCCAGACAATGAAATGAAGTTAGTCTATAGCATGCTGCTTCTCACATTTTCCTATACACTCATTTTCCTTTTCTGATGGCTTCTCTTTATATCCTCTCACTGGCCCAGTGCTAAACACAGCTGAGACACTGCAAAGGCAAATGTTCTCCTTCAGAATTGCTTTTAGAACAGAAATACGAAGTAGGATAATCTGGGACTTTCCAAAATGACTACATTAAACCTGAACTGTACCAGAATTCTGACAATTACACAATGTCCCAGGAAGAAAACCAAAGGAAACCATGTGGCTTCAAACCAAAAAAACAAACAAGCAAACAAACCCAGCGGAGAAAGCCTGTGTTCTTAAAAATCTGAATTTTAAGCATTCGAAAATGTACCTAGATGGCTCTCTCACTGGCTGTTGGGGACACTAGCACAGCTGTTCGACAGCTCTCAACAGAATTGCTTTGGTCTAAGAGCTCATGAAACCCTTCAGACTTAATGGATTTACTGAGCCCATAAAGAAGTCTCATGTGAATTTTAATTTAAGTAGTCTTTCTTTCTTCATTTGCTTTTTTTTTCATTAGACTCAGTTCTTTAAGGCAGGGGTTCTTTTTATCTTTGCATCTTTTAAACTTTACATCACCAACATTTAAGCACAAGATTTTGTACATACGAACCTTTCAGAGGATGATCTAAAAGACTAAGCCTCCTCCTCTGATTCTTTAATATGTGCATATCTCCATAGCTCTTTAAAGAGCTAACTTTCTTGAAAAGCTACCTGCTTCAGCTGCAATCAGCAAAGCATGGACTTTGAAAGAGCTCTGGATATGGTGAGCAACTTCATCTGACCCACCTATACTTTGACCTTATACCCCAGGAATCCAATCTGGTAAAACACAGCATCTCAACCTTTACATCAGACACGGCGAGGTTCAGCTGCAAGGGAGAGAAAACCCAAAATAACTTTGGATTAAACAAGGCAGAAATTTGTCTCTTCCAGCAAGCAATTCTGCTCCAGGAAATCCCTGGGATCCAGGTTAACAACCAGCTCAACTTTCCCTCATCTCTAGGGTACAGCCCTGACCCCTACGGTTAAGAGTGGCACCCAGACAGCAAGAATTTGAAGAGAGATGGGGCTCTCTTTTAAGGAAGGCTCCTGAAACTTGCACATACTTCACAATAGCCGGGACTTGGTCCTAAGGCCACGCAGGCTGTGACGGAGCCTCTGTCCCACGAAATTATATGCCTGCTTAAAATCAAGAACTCTATCAACGTGAAAGGAGGGAAGAACAGATACTGGGGGAAACAACAATTTCTGCCACGAGCATAGCACCCTACGACTGAACTCAACAGTCATAAACAAAGTTGCTATAATAAACGACAATGCATGTGGCTAAAAATTAACTCCCTGTTCCAAAGCTGCCTTGATTCTCCTAACTCTGGTTTAATAAATTCAAGCCATTTTAAACTCTTGCTATATGATATTCCTTTGAAAGCACTCTCCAATCATTATTATAATGAATTTCATTTCTCAAACACAATTGGTGGGCAATAGAACTTAGGGCTGGAAATGCCACCATTCATCTGACAAAAGGCAAAGGCTTCTCTGTTTTCAGTTCAGAACATAATCCTCTTATCACAGAATAGTATAATATTTACTATATTTGGGGATTAAGTATTTTTTTAATCAGGGTTTTATTTTATTTTATTTTTTTTTTAAGTAGGGTCCATGCCCAACGTGGGGCTTGAAATCAATGACCCTGGGATCAAGAGTCACATGCTATATTGACTGAGCCAGGCAGGTGCCGCAGGAATTAAGTATTTGATTCTCAAAACACAATTTTTCCCCCTCTTCTCTTCTAAGATAATAATAATACTAAGAAAATTTAAAAGCAACTGATTTTATGAGACATGGACATATCATTTCATGAGAAATAGGTATCCCTGGATTCATTCCCCTGAACCATGATGATTTTGTTTAAATCTCAGTTTCTCTTCATTTCATTAAATTCAGTAATTTTGTACATCAAATAACTACACATTTAGAAGCCACTCCTGTTGGGCAGTCAGTTCATTTATCCAGTAATTCAGCAAATAGCTAGCAAGCACCTGTTTGTTGACACACTCCCAAGTGCCAGAGAGGGGACTTCCAAAAAGTATGTTGCACAAGACTCAGCCTCCCCAAGACTTTTATATTTAAAAGGCATTGCTTTAGTGAGGCACAAAATACAGTTATCCTCAGAAATGAAGCACTCCCCACTATTTCAATATAGTGAATACCTATCAGGACAGTGAGTAAAGATTCTCCAACCATATCTGTATAAATTTCCAAGAAGTTATGAGACAAAAAAAAAATCCTCTTACAGTAAGTTCTTTCAAATGATGAGAAAAAACTATCCTGGTACAAAATGGTATGCAGATAATTTGGGTAACATAATTCTAGGAGAATGAGTCAGAGGCATCATCACTCTCCTAACCTTGACCCTGAATTTGGTCTCAAACTTCTATACATTTTTAGTGCTATGTGAGAACAGATGATGCTGTAACACACGAAAATGGCAACATTTAAAATTCATAGTAGCACAAAACCATTACTTTTCCCACCGGATCCCTTGAACTTTAATAATGTCTGACCTGGTTGGCCAATAAGTTCTAAAAGCAGACAGAGGAAAATTGCCAATATTAGACACTGCTGGAATGATTTTTCATTTAGAAAGATCTTATAAGTTCTCTTAAAAACAGGTCACCAATTCTAGAGACATAATTTTCTTGAGGGGGTGGTCGTTGGAGAGAACAGGTACCTTAGTATATGCAAAATGGAATCAGATGAAAACCAGACTTCATACATTCCTATTATCCAAACACACAAAGCAAAAATAAATACATACCCCCCCACCCCCCCACACACACTCACATTCAGTTACATATGCACCAATCCAAATCAAAGAAAAGTGTGGCAAAAGGAGACGTCAAAGAAAGTTATTCACTTATTTCCCAGGATAAACGGCACAAAAGCCAGCATCTCATTAACTGTCCAAAGGAGACAATATACTACACAACTGAGGCTGGATAAAGAGACTGGTAATCACACATTTATAATTTTCACATTACACAAATGAAAAGATTTATAAAGGCACAATTTAAGAGTCTACCTTGCTTAAGTCACTTAAAAGAAGCAAAGTGACAAGAGGAGCAAGCAATTAGGGGCTTCTCCACAATCCTGCAATTCCGAGTGGCTTTCTACATGCCCCCTTGTTTTAGTCAAATATCACTTCAACACGCAATTATCCCTGTGCTTTGATGCAGTTGTCATCTGTTTTGTTTTTAATGCAAATGCCTTCTTACTTGCTGAAAATTTCCCATATTACAGTTTGTGAACTATTGCCTAAATGTTGCTTATAAAGGCCTTCAGCGATGCATTCAGTCTTGCAGAACCCCCGAGACACTAGTCAGCCAGAGCAGCTCTTGGGTGCACGCCCTGCTCTGAAAAGTCAGAGAGCTAGTGTGGTCACAGGGAGAGCTGCACGAAGGGTAAACTGTCATTTAGTTTCTATCCCAGAGACTGTCAAAAGTTTCCTTTCACAGCTTTATAGAAACAGCAGCCTCCAGATTGGCAGGACATTACCTTGGCACTACATTTCTCTTAAAAGCTTTTCCACAGCCCACATTTATCTTCACAGGATCCCTGGGGGAAGAGCAGGGGCTTCTGCTATCCATGAGAACAAACTGTGGAGCTACAAGAGAGGAAGTGACTCTCCCAGGGCCATACCATCATGGCTTAGGAAGCCAGACCTCCTGCCAGGGCTGCATCTGCAGGCCCCGGCCCTTGTGGACCAGGAAAGGCCACACACTCTTCCCAATGCTCACATAAAAGAATACATTTCATAAATCATACCAACTAATTACATTATATAAACAACGGAATTCAGTTCAAGTTTTTTTTTTTAATTTCAAGCTGATAAGACCCTGATTCTTTACAACTAGATATTATTTAAAAATTCACACTTGTATTGATTTGCACATTTTTTTTATTTTTAGCATTTTACTAAACATAGTTCACATCAGATTCTCATTTAATTTAGATGATATGATCAGATATATTTATGTGCATAACTTTAAAAGAAAAATACTTAAATATCTGACTTTTAAGTTATATTGAAGAGACTGACAAAGTTTTTTCTACTTAACATATTATCTGAAGGAAAACAACTTCACCAAAACAGTACATCTGTCAAACAAAAAAGAACTTCATAACAAAGCAATAGTAGGGGGCCTGGGTGGCTCAGTGGTTTAAAGCCTCTGCCTTCGGCTCAGGTCATGATCCCAGGGTCCTGGGATCGAGGCCCACATCAGGCTCTCCGCTAAGCGGAGAGCCTGCTTCTTCCTCTCTCCTCTCTCTCTGCCTGCCTCTCTGCCTACTTGTAACCTCTCTCTCTGTGTCAAATAAATAAATAAATAAAACTAAAAACCAAAACAAACAAAAAAAACCACAAAGCAATAGTATTTTCCTTAAAGGTTACAAATATTTCTATATTGACTTTATATTTTCTTCTTGCTTGAAGTAAGATCCCTTTGAAAGAATAGCACAAGGACACCATCACGGATGTAAAAAGAGAACCAACAGATAAGGCAAAATACTTGCAAATCATGTATCTGATAAGGCATGGGTACCCAGAATATGTAAAGTACACTTACAACTCAATAATAATAAAAATAATAAAAAGACAAACTAAATGAGCAAGGAATGTGAACAGACATTTTTCTGAAGAAGATGTACAATAACCAATAAGCATATGAAAACATTCTCATCATCATTACTCATTGAGGAAATGGAATCAAAACCACAATGTGATACCACTTCATAGCCACTAGAATGGCTATAGTCAAAAAGACAATACATAAGTGTGGGTAAAGATGCTGAGAAATCAGAACCTCAGCATTGCTGATAGGAATATAAAATGAGGCAGACCCTTGGAAAACAGTTTGACAGGGTCTCAAAATGGTAAGCCATATTACTCAGATATTCTGTGCCTACGTATCTACCCAGGAGAAATAAAAGCATATGTTGATACAAAAACTTTTATACAAATGTTCATAGAAACATTATTCATAACAGTCAAAAAGTGGAAACCACCAAATATCCACAAACTTATAATGAATGGATAAACAAAATGTGGTATAGTCATATAATGGATTATTCAACAATAAAAAAGAATTCAACAACACCAATGAACCTGAAAAACATCAGGCTAAGTTAAAGAAGCCAGTCATATTGTATGATACTACCTAAATAAAATGTTCAGATAGAAAAATTTATAAAGAGTTTACAGATTAGTGGTTTGCACAGGGTTGGTGTGAGAAGGAATGGGAATGGGAAGTGACTACTAATGGCTATTTAGTTTCTTTTGGGGTTAATGAATATTTTGGAATTAAGATAATGGTGATGGTTGCACAACTTTGTGAATATACTAACAACAGTGGTTTTTAAAGCACAGATTTGTAGACTTTAAAAGGTCGTTATGGTATATGAATTATATTTCAATGAGAAAAATTTAAAAATTAATATTTATATAACATATAGTGATTTAATTTCAAATTAGAAAGCAAGGAAGAAAAAAGAGGAAAGAAATCTAGATCAATCTCAGAGAAGTTGGTCATGATCATGGGTCCCTGTCTTCTAGGAGGACCCAGGCCCTGGATGGAATGTAGTCATACACATTAGGTCACATGAGGGAAAGCATTTGATTTTTCCATACTGTATGGAAACCTTGTAAGCAACACATGTTCATTAAAAACTATTAAATTTTTCCCATAGCTTATTTTAACTACTATAAAATTACATCCCCAAATTCTTCTGTGGATTATATGATTGATGTTCTTCATGTTTCATTTCCCTGAAACACCAATAAGATGGTAATAATTCCACTGAACACAGTTCTTGCCCTCAAACTATCCTCATTTAGGGATGCCACTTCCCACCCATCAGACAATCTGATCAGGTAATAGTAGAAGCAATGGAAATGTGTAGAATATCCTTCTAGTGCATTTTCAGTGAGTACCAAGCACTAGACCTCCCATTCATAGATTTGCAGAGATCTATAATTTTAACAACATAGTTTATCAATCTAGTAAATACAGAGACCAGGAAAATACCTGTTGTCACCATTACTACCGATTAACCCAGAAAATGCCACAAAAATGGCAGGAGAGAGTTAAGAAATCAATTCCTACTGCTTTAAACCCAAACTCAAAAGTCTCTCTGGGACTTCCAACCTGTCTGGGTTAATCCCTAGACAGGTGGCAACCTTACTTAGAGTAAATTAACCATCCCCTAATTATACAAAAAGAGCTTGCAGGTAATTGACAGGAACACAGCTAAATATGATTATGCCTGTTGGGAATATAAAATCTACAAATAACCCTTAGAGGTTAAGGGAATAGTGACTTCTATAAACAGAGATTTTAATTTAACGGAAAATATTTTAAAATAAAGTTAAAGTCTAGAGTCTATTAAGGAATTGAAACAGGCATCCTGAGCAGGTAAATACAAAGATACTGTGAGAGAGAATTAGATTACCCAAGACTGGTTTTACTCAGAGGCTTTTTAACCTTAATCCTGTATGGCTTATTTTAGATGATTTTCCAACCAGATAATAAAAAGCAATTTCATCTAAGTGCTGCAGTCACAGGGTTTACTGCATGAGGCCCTTCCATGCCCCATTTCCACATCTCCTCCTTGGGGTGGGGTGGCGGGTACCTCTATCATTTGATCATTTGTTCATTCTTTGGGAAGAACACTGTGCTTTCCTCCACATGTGTACAGAGGCCCCCAGGACAAAACCCAAATTTCTTTTCCCTCTTCTCACCAACCTCAAAAAAAGTCAACTTCATGGAGATGTAGAAGTCGGACTTTCTGTCTTCTTTATAAGCCAAAAAATGTATTTGCATATTTTCCATTAAAAAAAAAGAACAAATCACATAAAGCCAGTATCTCTAAAATAATGTAATCAAAAACTCTGAAATACCCAGGCTCAGATAAGGTGCAATAATATTATATAAAATATGATAGGTGAAACATATTATATTCTATATACTTACACATAAAACATAGGTTAACACCGCACAATGTACAATATGCATCGGAAAATGCAGCATCAAGGTTATCACTGTGACTTCCTATCAGCAGAGAGAAGGAGGCGAATGGAATTCTGGAACATGGGTAAGATAACACTCATGTCAAAAAAAAAAAAAAGTCCTTGTCCTCAAGCAAGCTAATGAAGCAAGTGATAAGCTAGGGTCAAATTCCCACTTCTACAATCAAAACTTATCATAGGAGCCCTTGAAAAGGGAGTGCATCTGTCATATGTTAATGACTTCAAGCCGTTCACCGAACTTCTAGGTGTACAGGAAAACTTAAAAGCACCACAACTCCTTGTGGGTATAATTAGCCTGTTGCAATTGTTGGCAATTCTCATCCTGGGACTTTTAAAGGTCACTCCACTCTTTAAGATACCAAATTTGGAGTCACTCTCCCTTCTGGACAGATTAAGCACACCCTGCAATTAGTATACAGCTGCACCTGTTGCAAAGCTTCTTTCTTCAGTGATGTAAATGGGGACAGTCAACAACATTCTAAATTCTTGGGGGATTATTAGACCTTGGAAACCAAGCAATGAAGGAGTCTGATGTCTACTGTTGAGGTGATGGATGGTGGTCACACCCTGACCACACGCAGAAACCATGATTTTTATTCCTTATGGACAATCCCAGCTAGTGCAGGCCCTACATTGACTTGACCCTCTCGATCTCGTAAGCAGGCAACATGCAACCTGCTACATAACAGAACTATGTTCATGATCGAATTGAATTTCTACAAAGAACAAAAAGGACCCTAAAAATTTTTTTTATAAGTCCAACTAACTAATAGAGCATCATTGATTTATCTCAAGTCTACTAAATCATGGTGAAGGAAAATGCCGCTGGTCACATATGGAGGAGAATCCATAAAGTTTGCAGCTTAAAGGGGCAAATTCTCCTTTATTAATCCTTTACAAAAGTGTCTACACATTTCATAAATTGTCATTGATAGTAATTTCACTGCTATACTACAAAATAACAATATAGCTATTTGAAGGATACAGCTTTTAGTGGAAATACATTTAGAAAAGAGACATTAATTTAAAAAACACATTCATAAAGTTCCAAGAAAATATAACTGTTAGTAAACAGTTGCTGAGGGAAGTATTAAACCTAAAGTCATAAACTATCTTCTTCCTTCCTCTGTCCTCCTTCCTTGCTTCTCTCCTTTTTTAATGAAAGAGAAGTACAGAAGACAGGGCTCCAAAGGCCCCTTTCTTTTTAAGCCACATAAATCACTGGTATTTTCCAACAAATCAGGAAAAAAATGATACTTTGGTAGCCAATATGTGTGGCCATGTAAACAAATATAAAGCCTTCTTAAATCAGGGATATTGTGCTTAGTAAACCTATTAAGCAGAGCTGCTTATTATCTCCACAACGTATAACATATCATCATATATACTTAAGTACTTTTCTCCCCTATATAATTTCTTTTCAAAACATAATTGGAAGTTTACAAAATAGGGAAAAAACTTTTTTTTCAAAACAATTTTGCTACATTATTGTTAAGTAGGTACACTTTCTTCTGTGTCTTAAATTATGTGCATAAATACTTTCACAAGGCTGACTGAAATAAGAATATAAAAAATAAATCAGGGAGACTATTTCAAAATTTGCATGACAGCTCAAAAAAAGCTAGCAGGACTTGATTACATTCTTACCATTCCCCTCCAAAAAATATTTTCACCTGACATTTCCCCTGATAAACTTAAATAAATGTATTCCGTAGTGAAAATATTTCCTAAAGGGAAATATATATGTATATGTATTTCTATACTTTATATGTGTGTGTGTGTGTGTGTGTGTGTATCTATACTTTTATATATATCTCCTTTTAAAAGTCATGGAACTCAATTATGGAATTGCCAATTGTTTTAGCTTTGCTGTTGGGCCTATAGAGAAATCAAATTTAGAAAACTATAAATTATATTTAAATTTATTATTTACAAGCAATTAATTATAAAAAACAGCCAGGTGGCTTTCATTACATAAATTACTGTTAATGACAGAGACCTCATGCTGCTACTGTATTTAGCATTTGCATGTGTCAAGTGCACAGAGCGCTGTGTAACTATCCTCTTCGTGATGGAACTGATCACTGAAGCACAAGGCAGGCTGCCTAAGTTTAGATCACCCCCTAACTAGTTGTTTGAATCCCAAAAACCCTCAAGGTTTTGACAATGTTTGCTACAGGAACTTGTAATAATATTTTGCTGGAGCAACTTTAAAACCAGATAAATTACTAAGCATCAAATAATGTTTAATAACACTTAGGTACGTAAAGTCCTATCTCTATGATTTTAAACATGACCAAAAAAATGTTTAATCAATCCTCACCAAAACAAGTAAAGGATTTACTAATGTCTCACAAATGCAGTTTTTAAAATGTCTGACATGTTTCCCCCACCGTGAAACTGTGCAAGAGAAACAGACAATAACTCTCTTTTCAGGGCTTCGTCTCCCTATTTCTTTAGCCTTTTATAAGTGATTCTTCCAACTCCATAGCAGGTGTGATTCCCTTCCAAAGGGAATGAGGAATTTAACCTCCTTATTCTGAGGCATGAGTTTCAACAATAGAAACAGGAGAAAAGGACCTCATTTTGTGACCCTGAATTAAGTGCAATCCTTGGACAAATAAAAACACATACCAAACAGAAAATAAAAATAAAGGAAAATTTTCATCATACTTCAAACTTGAACTCAACCAGAGACCTAAACGAGCAATTCATCCACTCTACCACTACCACCAGAGAAAGAGAAGTTTTTGAAAATGTGTTGTAAGCTGTAGGATAAAATTCTGGACATATTACAGTCCCCTTTTCTTAAAAAAAAAAAAAAAAGTTTTGTTTTGTTTTTTAAATTAACTGAAACTCCCATATTGAGCCATTTCTCTGGTATTCAAGGGCTGGCTAGTTTATAGTTATCTAACCCTTCACTCTTCCGCCTCCCCTAAAAAGTCTCTGCCTTTCAGGAATTTTATCACTTACTAACAACCACCAGGAAGTGGGTAATGGAATGGATTGGGAGGAAATCTAAGTGTCTTTAGCCTCTTAGTAGTTAATCTACATTTGAAGAGCCCAGAGAAGAGGAGGGTATAAAATAATGGCTAATAGTTTAAGGAAAGAGAATCTACACACTCCTTCAGTATGAGAATAAAGTAACAAAATGGCCTTTTTCAGCCAGCAGACAAGAACTAATGCACTCAAATTATTTTTGGCCAAAATAATCATCCTGGAGAAGGAGTGGGGCTTGTACATCAAGATCCTTGATGATGCTGCCTTTACTCAAAATAGAACTTATCTTTAGGGATCACTTTAGAACCACTTTACGAGTCATACAAGCAAGACAACTTCATAGTCACAGCTTGTATCTGAACCAAAGTACAGGGGGGTGGCCACCAAGTCTAAAAACACAGATATATAATAAAAAGTTTATTCATTACTCAATTGCAACACGTGGCAAAATAATTGTTGGCAGACCTTGTGGTCACCTTGCAGCACCTGCTCCCTTATTTATCAAACCTCCTGACTTTCGCCTATTTCCAAATACCGGATCCATTCCCAAAGTTTGTCCCTACTGAAGACAGTTAGAAGATTGTGCCACATGCTCTAAAAAACACCTGCTAATGTGGAACCCCAAGAGCACTTTGGTTACCATTAGAATGTGTGTCCAGTAGGAACCAGTATTCGTCCTAGCACTTTTTTTGCTTTTTAACGGGTCATTACCTGATTGTTGTAAATACATGACAGAGAAGAGGAAAGTTCAGTGCTACGTGGACACTGGAAGAGCTAAGTGGAAGCCAAGAGACAGAGTGCCTACGAGCTTGGCAGGCGCTGGGGGACACTACCTACGGAAACCACCAGCACCTTCTGTGGGAGTGCTCGAGACACTCATGAGAACACATGGTTAGGAAATTCACACTCTGACTTCACACTCCTTTTCTCATATTATTACACAGTAAGTTGCAACAATATAACAAGATTTTCCATGTTTTCCTAATCTAAACTAGGAACAACAGCTTTAGCACCACAAGTAAAAAATAAATTTGAGAGTTGCATATCAACACTGGGCTGAGTGTTTTGGTGTGTGATGTAAGCAAATGATTCAGTGATGCTGTGTCCAGGGGATGGTAATGATGAGTTTCCAGAAGGAAGTCTAAAAAGGCCAGTCGGCAGTGCTGTCTGTTTTTGTGATGCTGGAGGCTCTGCAGTAGTTGAACTCATTGGCACCGCGTACCAGGCAGGACGAGAAGATTTTACTCAGAGGGCTAGGGGTCTAGCCCCAGGGAAGGCCAAAACCAAAAGCCCAGTGGAGACTGTTAAGATAAAGCATCTTAACATGAAGAGGAAGTTGAATACTTTCTACTTTGGAAACTGCCATAATATTTCAGACATCATGGCAGGTTGAGTAAATCAAAAAAGAGCCTTCCAGAAACAACAGAGGCAGTTCATGGGGTGAATACCCTGTAGCTGCCGGGAAAAGTTCACTGGGGCTTAAAAATAGGGGGCAGATGACTTCAGGGGGTCCAATTTTATAGACTGAACTTGCCAAAAATCATAAAGGCACCTATTTCACACGATCCAGGTTTGTAAGGATAGTACTAGTCTCCATCTGAACCACGTGAGCTACGTGGCTGAGATTATGAGAAGAAAATGGGGGAAAAATAAGCCAAATCTCTAATTACAACCTTGCCTCGATTCCAGCCATGGCAGTTTCACACAAAGACCCCCTTGCAGTCCAAGTTACACTTTCCTGGGGAGTAGAACATTTAAACATGGTAGCTAGTGTCAAACCCTCATGAAATCCTGGTTGGTAAGGCCATTCATTCTCTAAAAGGAAAACTACTCCTCAGCCCGTGGAATGTTAGTACTTCACCATAACTTGCAGTCGAATAACTGCTGGAAAGGACCTTTTGATCATTTACATCAGGGACATCAAAACACTGTAGCACTGCTTCCTAAAAACAATAGAAAGAAATTACATTGAACCACATGAAGCAAATCTACTGACCGTCTCTGAAGGATTAAAGTCAATAGCTGTGTTAGAATTAATTGAAACGGGGGTGGGGGGGTGGGAAGGAGACAAAAATAATAACAGATCCAAAACTCTATAAATGTTAACAGGCCAGAATTCTTCTGGGATCAAATTTCTTTCACCCAGTTTTACACCAAAGTTTGATAAACTACAAAAACTCGATTTTGATGGAGACCATAACATAAGAGCTACCAGCTCTTTTGGTATAAATGGTGTTAGAGTTAGTATCTTTTGCATGTAGATTTTTATATCACCCTCAAAGTACTCAGTTAATATTCTAATTTCTACTAAACCAAGCCATAAACAAATCTTCAACTGAAAAGCTCTGTCTACCCCTCTATAATCTGTTACCTGGAAAAAAAGCAGAAGGTCTCTCTAGCCACCTAATCACCATATCAATGACACATGCCACAAGAGAGAAGCACTAGTTTATTTGATTGATCATGGTAGATAAACTCCAAATAACAGAGAAATTAACAAATGCTTGACATTTGCTCAACATCCATTATTCTGACACTGCTTTCAGAATTTCAAAGCCTGGGAGTATGCTTAATCAACATTCATATTCCCTTGTGAGCCACAGGCACCATATTGCACCCCGCCTTCATACTGATGAAAACTGCATATTGGCCATTTCCAAAATGTTCTGGGACTCCACACAGGGCCCCTTTTCTCTCTTGTTCCTGCTCTGCAGTTTTCTTTTAAACACTTCCAAGACAAAAGCATCTGCCAGTTTTTCTCTCTAGGGATGTATGCAAAATGAACTTAACAGTTTTAAGGCAGGAGTAACCCTCACATCTAAATTCATTCATAGGACAGAAAAGGGCCTAAGAGGCCTCTCCAGGGACAAAACCCTGCTGAAATTCTCCCCACACACAACAGTGGGAGTTTTATAAAATCTAAGTCCAGACAATTTCCAATTCAAATGCCCAACATAGCATGACCTTTGTCAGCTCTCTGAGCCCAAGATGCACCCATGATTTTTTATTCTAACCAGCACAGACATTAGACAGGGCACTACTGCTAAGCAGGAGGTTCAATATTTGCATGCTCTTCTATTGTGAAAATGTAACAGTGACAGCACTGTGTCAAATTCTTTTCCCTCTAGAACTTTAACTCCATAGGAGAGGCATGGCTGACAGATGACTCCCCAACATCTGTGTTATGTACACTGCACAGCTGAGGAGCCCCGGATCACTGTCAGAACATCGCAGAGATGACCTGTGCCTTTCTTATGCCTTCTTCTTCTCCCTGCCCACCCCCACAAACATATACATACATACATATATATATATATATATATATATATATATATATATATCTACAATACAAATTGTGCAATTTTTAGCAAAATGTAAAAACGGCAAGACAGATTAACATAATTTATAGTCATTAAGCTGTTCACGTAGCAGCTCAACATATGTTGTATAAATGTCCTATACCAAATAATTTATCAGATCTGACACAGTGCACATCATATTGTTTTATTTAATACACTTACTAAAATTTCATGGATCAAGCATCACTTCTGAAAGCACAGAGAAAGCACTAGAAAATATTTATTCATCTCCCATGATTTATTTTGATTACCCCTACAGCTACATGATAAAGTGGAACTCACAAAATTACAAGGTTAAGGTTTACACTGCCATTGCTTCATCTACTAAAATATAACAAATGGCTCCAGTCTGTGTTATATTTTACTTTCATTTAGTGTTAAGTAGTACACTAGGCTAAGCACTTAGCTGCCTACTGAATATTTTAATATTTTTAAATAGGACTTAAACATCCTGACCCAGAGAGTGGGAGCTTAAGAACAATCTTAGCAAAGAAGAGCAAGTCCTTTGTATGGTACTCAACAGAACAGTACTGGCCAAAATGAAGAAACACACTTTTAAGTCAGCCCCTCCTCAAAAGAGATCATACAGGGACGCCTGGGTGGCACAGTCAGTTAAGTCTCTGACTCTTGGTTTTGGCTCAGGTCATGATCTCAGGGTTGTGGGATTGAGCCCCAGGTCAGGATCCACACTAAGCACAAAGTCTGCTTGAGATTCTCTGTCCCTCTCCCTCTGCCCCTCCTGATAGTGCTGTCTCTCTGTCTCTCAAATAAATAAATGTTTAAAAGAAAAGGAGAGAGAGATCGTGGAAATAAGTATTGGCCCATATTAAAAAGTTGGTAGGAATTCACTGACTGCACAAAGGACCACAATACCATGGTAGGTTCTCAAGGAAAAAGTTGGAAGACAGAATGACAGCAAAACACATGGCTCCTAACCTCAAGGAATTCACAATCAATCAGATAGAAAGCAAAAGACAGGAACGTATACATTGCAAATAAACAGGTAAAAGTAACTACTATGGTCAAAGCAAAAAAAAAAAAAATTCTTAGTGGATCTGAACCAATATTTAAATATTCAAAGGACACACACACACACACACACACACACACACACACACACACTTGCCAGGGAGGGAACAGGAGAGAGAAAGGGAGAGAGTGAGTTAGACACTGGTGCTCAAAACTCTCATTCATCAAATTTCCTTTAAAATGTTTTATCTGGAGACGGGTCTCCCAGACAAGGAAGATGAGAAGAAAAGGAAGATATAAAGATCAGAGATGGGAGATGAGAGCCTGAAGTAGAAAAGGCTAATAGAGCTCTTCAGGAAAATCACTAATGTTTGTTGGCCTGATCATTTTTCAGAGAACCATTAAAAATTTTACCAGATCAAATGTCTTGGGAAAGAATACTAAGGAAAAAAAACATAAACAAAAAACAAAACCCGTTTCAATTTCCAATGAGCTGTCTGGTTTAAAATGCAGTAAAAATGAGATGAAGACAAGAAAGAGATCTTTCTCAGGAACTAAGTTTTGTTTTCATTTATGAGCAATAAGCATCCCAAGATAACTACAAAATAATCATCTTCCCACAAGGATTACTCCCAGGTACCCAAAGAGCCTCCATCTGTTTCAAGGTGTAGACACTGCAGTCCAGAAACAAGGCTTAAGCGTCCGCAAAACTTTGCCGTACCATCATGTGACAGGCGAGCTGACAGTCAATGAGATACTTCATGTGGAGTAGAAGACCATGAAGCCATATTATATTGCATTACAAGTCGGGCAGCAGAGTGACTTCAGATGAATAACAGGTTATGGTAAAAATACTGAAGGGTCTATCATACTGCACCCTCAGAAAGGAAAGATAAAGACTATGAAGTAAAATAGAGTTCAATATAAAAACAGTAAAGCTCCAATCTCCCAAAAGAAAAGAACGAATAATAGGAAAATCATCTTGCTCAGTTTAATGCGTGGTGATAATAGCACCTGAAAAATCATTGGTAAAGAACAATTTAACCCTTGCAGCTTTATGTCAGAGCAAAACCACTTCACCCATATTGAAGGGGTTACATGAAGACGAGCTATAACACTAATAGATAGCTTTTAGAATGGGGAGGGGGGGCATGCATCAAAAAAAATTCAACAAGAGTTAATTGAGCGCATTGAAGAAAAGAACAACGGGTTTGAGTGTTGCAAATTCTTGCTGGGACCCCTATCATCACCATCACTCTGGCATTTTATTTCTAGACAAGAAATATATTTTACCTTTCTGAGATTATTTTCTGGTTACAAGCCAACCATTATGAACCTTTCAGTGAATCACTGAATAGGGCACTTAAAGGGATAAACAATTATAAAAATAACTCTGTCACAAGCGCATACATTTTATTTTATTTAGTGATGTAATAAGCTTAGGGGCATATATCAGGTCCAAAATGGTCTTGGTCATTAATTTAAGCAATAAATCATAGGTCTTGCCAACAATGACGGCAAACAGATGCTAACAAGGAAATGTATTATTTAATATTGCCATGTGTTATAAAAATGTAAGTGTGTTTAAGACATGTCTTAAATTTTTATAATAATATGCATTTAATACATTACTGTTTTGACACATGCAGGAATCAGATTTATAGGTCCCATTCCGTAGCTTCTTCTTCTGTGAACATGAGAGCATATTCTGTATTTTTTTTGTTTTAAACAAGAGGGGAAACCCTTAAAGTGCATGCTTGCAACAATATCTAATTGGTTGTCTTGCTGTTTTGTAGTAAATAATGTCAACACTGAAACTCATTAAAAAGAATGAATCTACACACTTTGCCGGAATATAAAAATAGAACGCTTTAAAATTACAATTTTTAAAGAAACACTATAGTCTAAGAAGTATAAGAGCACTCTTTAATCAAGTTGGCAACTACATTTTTTTTCACTCATTTTGAGCTGTTCTGCATGACACCAGACAAAAATATATAACTTGATTAATGAGTAAAGTTCAACGTTTAAAAATGTGGAAGTAACTAGATAAGAAAAATCCTACTTTATATCTTCACGCAAAAATCCTAAGAATCAAACAGTATCTCAAAACACAAACTCACTTAAAGTTGAGTCTCTCTATCTGAATTATGCCAAACTGTAATATTCCCCTTCTAATAGTTCCTTTCTGATCAGAAGGCTGATATCTCTTACCAGTAGGTTCGAGCCTCCTAGGGAAAGGGCTTATGAGAGAAGAAAAGAATTAGGGCTTAAGAAACTAATCAAAAGCCACTTTAAAAAAAAATGAGCTTTTTACACCAACAAGATGCCAACTCCTCTAGAAGCATTTTTTATTTGCACGGTATTTTGTCTGAGTGTCCTTTTCCATCTACTCTTCCAACTGCCGGCACAGTCTTCCCCCTTTCTTATGTAGGCAAGAAAGAGTCCATGCTTTAGAACACTTGAAGAAGCAGTGCTTGGAGTATGGAAACTAAATTTTCTTCATTAAATCTACTGAAGCAGATATTAAAAATGCATTTAATATACTGGCGATGGTCGGTGGGCACCGCTGACTGTGACAGGCCGGTTACTGATGATGTGCCGTCAGATGGCCTTCTCAGCAGGCGCCTGGGTCTCAGGCTGCTGAAGGACAGCAATATCTTCCCTTGTGTGTAAGCTCTATTCATCTCCCAAGTATTTACTAAATCACAGGCCTCTGCACACATAGCCCACGTTTCAGCGTATGCTAACAAATGATGGATGGCCTCGTCAATTCATTATGTCCTGAAAGCATGGTTTCCTGCCATTCCAATCATCAGACCTCAGTGCTTCAGAGCTGATCAGTCCCGGGGAATATATTTTGCAGGCTCGATTAAAAGAGTAGAAGTTCTTTCCATTAGAGGCTCTGACACTCTCCCCCAACCGTTTGTTGCTTCTAACAATTATTTGGGCAGAATATTCACTAAGGGTTCAGACAATATAACACTGACAGGTTTTTTGGTTGTTTTTTTTTTTTTTCTGATGTTTGCTAAGGTGTAATTTACCTATGACAAAACAGTTGAGATATTTTAATAGGGAAATTTGTGTTTTAAAATAATTTTCCTTTTATATACAGCAAGAAAAGCCTTAAAAATATTTTATATCATGTAATATTCTAATGTAAATGCGTTAGTGGATACATTTCAAAGGAACTTCCAAGGGAATAACCAGTCTCTAAATCAACTAAACCTTTTAAGACAATAATTCATGAGAGTTCTCTTAATTATAATCTAGATAAAGGTACAAACTACTTAAAAATTCTTCTGACACTTCCAAAGTTAGATAATAAGAGTTAAACTTGTCAAAGAAATAAACCTTTTAGAAGAAGACATATTTTCATTTCCAAGGTTATATGTGTCAGTTGTCTTTTCTTTAAGCCATAAGAACACTTTTATTTTTAGCTATGGCTTATCTATGGAACAGAAAATAATAGCACACTCATACCTTTCACTCAGAAACAGTAAACTTTATAAATAAACAGACGAATTCACCACAACTAAACAGATAGCTGAGCTTTGAGGAAATGGGGTAGTGTTAAAGAGCTAAACAACTTGCTATAAATAAGCTCTTGAAAAGGCTAAAAATTAAAAGAAAAAGGTGCCAGACTCCCATTGAGCCAATAGCCAGGTAGGCTCTGAAGTACCCACAATCAGTGTCAGCTCTGCCATTCACCTCAACCTTGACCTCAAGATTAAGCTCACTTTTATTGCACACAAAGGTCACCTGTATTAGGTCAAAATTCAAAGTCCCTTGTCAGAAAAGGTTGATATATTCCAACCTTTCCTTCTCCATGCATCAAATTTTTCATGGTAAAGTCATATTCAGCAGACAGTATATTCAGCAATTTATTGTGCCATTGTAATACAGTGCAGAATACAATTGTCCCAAAAGCTATAACATGAATAAAATATTCTCCATGACAATGTACCAAATCTAGACTCCTTACACACCCTTACCAGATGAAATAAAACTAACCAAGTCTCGTTTTCGCACTTCAGAAGAGTTATAAGGCATTGTCCTCAAAATACATTCCATAGTACAATTATGACTTTTCATTACCTTTGGCTATAGGCACCATATTTCAGAGTATCATTCAAATTTTTAAGTATTTTATTCTTCTTCTTATTATTAAACACAATGATTTCTAACCAGTTTTAATGGCTTTATTCTCATCTAGTCTAAGTAGGTTAAGTGAAGTATGAAGTAGGTCTAAACCTAAAAGCTTCTCCTCAACCAAGAACCTAGAAGCTATGCTCTACAATAAACAGAATAGAAAAGGAGAAGAATTACTATCCTGCCCAATTCATTATTATTGCAACGATATGATCAGCAGAACTGCACAAATAAGATGAATTAAACAAATTCTTTGCAGGAAGCATTCTAGAATACACTGTAATTAATAATAACCAAAGCCTTAAGGGGCAATATATCTATTTTCTTTAAAAGGTTTATGCAATTTCTTTGTGTTTACCACAAGGTCTTTTCATAATCAGTATTAGTAGCATGAAGAGATTTTAAGATTGTTGAGAAAGCAGTCATTCTTCAAAATTATTAACACCTATATTAAACATTAAAACTAGTGTTCACACTCATGTTACGATCTGGAGCACCCCACAAGATCTCCATGCCCTGAAAGACTTATACATGAACTGATACAATTCCTGGACTCCAGCTACTTCCTAGGAGCTGAACCCTGACTCCAAAACTGGTGTCCATCCTAATATCTCTCATAAATTCATAACCACCTTGCTATCAAGGTGGGGTGGGAATGTAAAAGAGATTCCAGAATATGGCAGTTTATATTTGAGGAGTAACTAGACAAGAAAATACTTAAAAATTTTCAGGTTTTAACATTCCCACTTACTCTGGGGGTGGGGGTGGGGGATCAACAAAAATCTACAGATCCTCATCTGTCATCCCCAAAAATATCCCATCTTGATTGCCACTATCATCTAAGGACTTTACTGTAACTGACTAAAAGTAGGCTTCCTATTATCCTGGGATTAAATGAAAAATACTTTGAAAAACTAGAAAATAAAGGGGCTTTGTTTTAGGCAAAATTTCTTCAGTTCTGATGTCTCGAGTCTAATTATTATAAGCATAAATACCATTGAAATGAGCATCATTAAATCAATAATGGTAACAATAACAGAAACAGCAAAAATTTATTCATCATAGTATTAGGAACTATGCTACTCATTTTATATGTACTACCTCATTTTAGTTTTATAACAATCCCATTTTATAAATAAGGCACCAAGTCATGAAGAAAGTTACCCAAGGTCACCCAGCAACTAAGTCATGAAGCCAGAATTCATATGTCTATTTCCAGAACCAAGCTCTTTAGGCCAATTTATAAAACTGCCTTTACAACAAAAAACTGAACTGCCTCCTCGAGTTCCCAATAATGGGATTTGCCTCCTATCGATTTATAAAATAATTAACCATAAGCAGAGAGAGCTAATAAAGCACCCAAGGTCAAGCACAGGCTATGACAACTCTGCCAAACTCAATGCCACCTAGCCAGTCCACTCAAGAGGGCCTATCCTTACAAAGAATTTCTCTTGTTATTCTAAAATGCACATATTCTTGCCTAATGTTAATTTTATTATCAGTTTTAGCTATAATACTGTCATATTACTTTATTACTGACACTTTAAATGTAGAAAAGAAACACATTTGAACATGTGATAATTGAGTCTTTATAAAATTGTACAAAATCAAATTATAATCAACTGGGTATCTTCCCATTTGTTTTTCATTATAATTATAAAGATGCTTTATTTTCTTTTTATACTGGAGTAACTGCCAACTGAAGATGTAACAGCTAAGCTTGAAGTTTCTCAAAAAAAAAAATAATTTCTGACATGAAAAACCCTCAGGTATACCACTGGAACATTTCCAAATTCCTAGAGAGAGTAAAGTATCACTGTAATATCCCTAAAGTTAGCTAATTGATCTATTTTGAAAGGAATCAATTTTCCTTAAATGAGACATACATGTAAGGTGTTTTTTTTTTTCTTTTTTAACCAAGCAGCATTTTTCTCACGTCAATTCAATCAAATGTCCATTATGGTACCATAATACCAATAACATACTAGGTACTGTTAAGGTTCAAAACTGGCATTCTAGTTCCCACATTAACTATGGTGAGGAAAAAATATATGTATCCTCTCTATGGACAAAAAAAGGTGGGGGGATAGCCCAACAAAAGTATTCTAAGAATAAATGAAATACAGATGTAAGCATTATGAGTCCTTTTAGGAAAAAAGTTATTTAAAAAAAGCAGAATAAACTGGGTTAAGGAAATTCTGGAAAAGACATGTTACAGGGCTATGATGTGCAATGCAAAAGTCTCAAATTGGTGATGGTATGCAACAGCGTGGGGGGCTTAAGAAATGCCTTTGGTGGCAGTGGGGAAAGCCCAGGTTTGTCGCAGGTGAGCCAATTTCTGCCTTGTCAACACTCCCGCTGTGGCTGATTTTAAGCTACTAGATGTGAGGTCACAGCTTGCAGAGTCAGGAAAAGATACTTATCATCAGCTCTCACAAGCCAGAAAGCCAGCTCCAGCACCCCTTGGCTGTGGGCCAAATTTAGCCCACAGATTTGTTCTGTTTAGCAAGGAAACCATTGGCCCACAGTGTCTTTAAAGATTCCAACAAATTGACAGCATTTAAAACTCAGAATATTTTTTCTAAAAAGTGAAATAGAGAGCTGTTTTCTAAGGAATAAGAGACCCAGGGGCATGGGACATACAGTGGCAGAGGTTGGCAGCTGCCACATTAGTGCACATGACCATCCTTTCTCTTTGCCACAAGCCCAACCAGGCCAGCTTCATCCATTCATTCCTTGTTGGTACCTGCCTGGCCCCTCAAGAGACAGGAATCGGAGATCTCAAGTTAAAGAGCACAGAGGGAGAGTTTTCCCTCCAGATGTGTAACTTTGTCCAAATCACCGGGTGGCACTGCTCCCTCGGTGCATCTAAAACATTAACTGATTTGACAAGATGATCACTAATTGGTATCTCATTCCAATGCTCCAGAAGTCACTGAATCTAAAATAATAAGAGAGGTATGCAGGTCCCTCTGGAGAAACTTTTGTGATTTGCACCATAAGAGTCTCCAATATGTCCACCATAATGCAAATAAAAATCCAAATGTTATAGACTGAAAGTTAAATGTATTTTATTTTTATATATGTATTTTAGTTGGCCTCAGGAAATAAGAATCCAGATAACATTGACTTTGCCAGTTAAGAAATGATGTTTGTGAGCTATTTGTTCCATCTAGACTGTAACAGTGTGGGGTTTTTTAATGCTGTACAACGAAGAGTCTCTCTCACATCCCCAGTCCATTTACTATCTTAGCTAAATGGGGCTTGAAGGGTAAGTTAATTTCAAATTTTATTAGCTTTCCCTACCAATATTATCAGCAAAAACAAATAGCACTGTAATATACCTTGAGCAAAAGATGGTATCAGCTTGGTAGAAACAAAAAATAGAAAAAAAAATAAATCGCTGGTCTAATTTCACATGTGATTGTAGGAAGATGCATTTAAATGACACTTTACTCTCCCACGTCCCATCTAACAAGAAGGCTACCCCTACAAAGAGCCTTATTCCTCTACTAGTCTTAAACACTATCCTATAAGTAAGAGTATCTTGGGAGGCTAAGGTATGGTACAGGCATGAGTGACAAACCACAAAGAAATTTCACTCTGGGGCGCCTGGGTGGCTCAGTGGGTTAAAGCCTCTGCTTTCGGCTCAGGTCATGATCTCAGGGTCCTGGGACCGAGGCCCGCATCGGGCTCCCTGCTCAGCGGGGAGCCTGCTTCCCCCTCTCTCTGTCTGCCTGCCTCTTTACCTCCTTGTGATCTCTCTCCCTCTGTGAAATAAATAAATAAAATCTTTAAAAAAAAAAAAAAGAAATTTCACTCTGTGTGTCTATTCATCCTGGAGCAAGAGTTGGGTACCCACAGCATTCCTAGATTAAACATCCCCAGCTCTGACTATCTGCCAGTGATCACAAATCCTCATGACAAACATAATTCATGACTTTGCCAATTATAAATCTGAATCTTTCATACCACTAGCTTGATTTGGGGAAGACCAAGTCAATTAGCTACCAAACACCTCTATCACAAAGCTTTAGACCTTTGCCATCCACTCTAGTGCTAGCTGCATATTTGGGGATTCCAACAGTCATGAAGTGATAATCCCTATAAATATCAAGGGTGTGCTATGCCTCCTATCTCCTAAAACAGGATAAATACAAGATTAGAGTTTATAGCTCATCCTTTCTTGAGCCTGGAGCAAGGACAAGTCTCAACAATAATAAAAATAAATAATATCAGAAATAGACGAATTATGTTGGGGGGAGGGAAGGGTGATAATGTACCATGTATTTTTAAGTCTCAATCTTGTATATGACTACCGCTCCCAGGACAATCTTAGAAAAAGCTCAAGCTTCATACAGAATCACTCCAATTAGCAGGGGCCAGCACCTGGTCAGGGAAAGATCCAGTACTTATTTGACTGAATAACAGTATCAAAAGACATGAATCCACTTACTTTTTCCAGTACTATTGTACTGCTTTCTCAGATTCAAAATATTTATTCCCCTGGTCTTGAAGTTATTTCTCTAAGTTTAGAAGTTTTCAAACATTTTAGCAGCTGAATCTCGATATTGAAAACACATAAAGGAAAAAAGTCTTAAGATATTTTAACATTTTACTTTGGATAGAAAATTGCAGACCTCTCCATTATCTCAATGATATTTCAGGTATTTATCAGCTCACGATCAGAATACCAAACTTAGGTTAAAAAACAAACAAAAAAACTTTATGCACTATCCCGAAACCAGAAGGACAGAAAAGATCAGCCCCGAGGCAAGGGAAAGCAGTTGAGAAAGATGACAGTGTCAACCCTGTCAGGGTTCTCTGGCAGGAAGGAAGCTCTGAGTTATGAAGAAGAACTATTAACTCTTAAAGACATTGTATCAAGATACCTTCTGAAAGGTCAGGATGGAAAGAAACAGGAAAGGAAAGTAGAGGCAGGTCTTTAGTTCCCCCAAAGTGGCCAGGAAAGGGTTGGACTTCTGACCAGCTATGTACTGTTTTTAATACACGAGGCACGGACTACTCCATGCTGGTCTCGAAGCCCATGGAGCGAGGAAACCATCCTGGAGCCAGCTGTCTGCTCTGTTCCCCTAAGAAATGGAGACTCGTCACTCAGTTATAAGCTGTACCCCAACACCTTTACTGTGTGGAAGCAATCTGACAGCAGAAAGAAAGATACATTGAATTAAACACTTGAAAACATTTCCTTTTAGGAAAAGCCAACTGAAAATAAAGGAAAATTTATTCTTTACCGATCTCCCATATGATTTTCACACTGGTATGTGACTTTTATATGTTAAGGTCACTTTTCCTTCTTAATCTGGAAAAGTACTTGTATATTGATTGCTCTGTTTTTAAGGGAAATTCAACAAATATGGCAAAACCGCACAAAAGGTATAATAAAAACATACCAGTAAATTCAGTCAAAATTTGCTGAAAGTCAAAATAATAAGATATTATAAGATATTATTACCCTAAACATCAATCGAACATTTTTCTCCTAGGGAAATATACAATCCCTCTTTATTGTGTCTATAAACATTCCGATATGAGTTATTACTTAGTAGACTAAAGTTTGATGCCTGAATATAGACTTTAAAATGAAGCCAATAATCTAATGACATAAAAATTTCCCCCCTCAAACTAATAAGAAACGGAGTCAGCATGTGGGTTCTTCTCACAGTAACATTATCTGAGGTTTTCTCCAAATATTCTTTCGTAGAAATTCAAGCTCATCTCACTTTTGCAACTACGCAAATCCAAAAATATCAGATATCTGATCAAAGCCCAAGATGCCATATCCTTAATAAAATAACCTTTCAGAAGAATCTTTAAAGCTAGGCTACAAAGCAACAACCTGAAATCTTATAAAATAAAAAATCATATTTTAAAAGATGACCAAAGGAAATATATGAAATAACCATATTGCTTTCTTAGACCACTTTTTAGGCCAATTTCTTTTCCAATTTGCCCCAAAGATCAATACATAAATACTCCTAGATATATTTCCTAAGTATATGATTACTATTTTTGAAGGTCATGTAAATCAGTTATATTTCCTTAGCAAAACCACCAAAAGAATTTCCAGCTCAATAAAAGGCTTACTTTTTCTCGCTTTACAAACTACTCTCACTCATTATTCTGGAACTTAGGTACACCACGATGTTATCAAAAGAATAGAAAACTGACCACAAATTGAGAACCAACTATCAATTCAACTGAGAGAACAAGGCAAACAGGAATAATCTTCCAATTTAACTAAATCACTATTAATTATAGACTGCAATGTGCTACTATAATTCTTAAATATCAGTGCATCTGGGTTCAAAAGTTTTTTTTTTTTTTAATGACATTATGTATTACTATGAAAGATTTAAGACAAGTTTCTGATATCCGGGCCATATTCAACTAATGATTAAATCCATGTGTTCAGAGCCATATATTCAACTGATCCGTATCAAAGCAAAATTTTGTTTTATGTTTCAGAAGGTCAGTACTCAGACATTTCTTCTACTGTAGGCCAGCTACTAAATTCTAATAATAACAGTAATCATATTTACCGTCCATTAAATACTTGCCAGAACGTTTACACTATGCTAAGTGTTTTACATGCCTTATTTTATTTAATCCTCACCACATACTTAAGGAACTGAACAGCGAGAGACAATATACGGAGTTAAACATTAAAAGAGTCTGTAGCCACACTCTGCCTGGGTTTGAATCCCACTTCTACTTCTTAGCAGTGGAGCTCTGTCCCTTTTTTTTTTTTTTTTAACAGATGAGCAACTGTGACTCAGATAAAAGTGGCAAAGCCAGGTCACTCCTCAAAAACAAATGGTTCTAAGAAGCAAAAAAACAGCAAAATACAAGCAAGACTCTCCACGGGACAAGAGAACAGCTTAAAATGCATCACTGGAGGTGGGGGGGGTATAACATTATTCAAAAAAGGGTAACTGTAGTCAATGGCAGCACCAAATTAAACTAAGCCACTCTAAACAAATGTAAAACTTAAATAAAATTGTGCTTGTCCCAAGCAAGTCCCTTATACTCCACTCCTAACCAGACCGGACCCTAGGTCCACCATCAAGTACCACTAAGTTCTACCCTGGCAAATACAAAATAGAGCCAGCCCTAACTCCAGTTCTCAGATAAAAGTAGGTGAAGATCTCAAGAAAATGAACCAAGTTTTTAACTACTCCTTGTGAGATTTCTCTAGGAACAGCCTCATATGAGTAAACGATTGCCTATACTATGATCCAACACTGGGAAAACAGTAGATGTGGGCCAAGACAGAAAATCATACTTAAGAATGGGGAAGGCACTCTTAGAAACAGCTAAGCCAGGATCCCTAAGGGAAAAAATACAACAGTAAGGTAAAGACACTTATTTGCTTAGAGATGTATGGTATCAAGACTTCTGACTCCTTAGAACAGGCATAAATAGCAACCAAATAACTAACGCATGACAAGGGGACTCAGGGAAAAATTAAATTTGTGCCAAAGGGCTTAGTTTACCAGCAAAAGAATTTCCAACCAAGGCATATCTCCTCAAAGACACCCACTTGACTAAACATACATGTACTAAGTGTTCCACAAATCCCTTGTGGATTCTGTGATTCTAATAATTGAGAGCTACTGGATGTGTCTTAAACTCTTTCCTCAGACTGCAAGTTATTCAGAATTAATTACTTCAATGTCTTATCTGTTTTCTAAAAAATACTCAAATAGTGCCACAGACATAGTGAGCACACAGTGAATTATTACAGACCAAATGCCATGAGAGGTGAATGAACTGCAAGTTACCAGTGAGAATCATGAGCTAACTGTGGGATGGATCGTTTCGCGTGAAATGGTGGTAGTAGATGATATTAGTTGAAAGAGTATTCCAGTGAGAGAAATAGAAAATCACCATTAGGCAGATACCAGTAATAACAATTTCAAGCAAGACCCACTGACGGATGCTTGTATCAACAGAACAGTGTGCTGGGAGAAAAAGGTATTTGCATAGACTCAAAGGATATCCCCACAAGGTAATTACTGGAAAGGGAATAGTAGTAATTTTATAACAGAGAAACTTGGCAGATATCACACTTTAACCAAGTGAATAAGGTTAACCTCACTAGTAATGAGACCTATAAAGTCATGCACCCCCTGATATGATGTACTGAGAAGGGTACAACAACATTTCTGGAGTATTTTTGCCAAAAATGTTTACCCTTAATCTAATCATGAGAAAACATCAAGCACAAACTTAGGGACATTCTACAAAATAATTGGCCAGTAGTCTTTAAAACTGTCAAGATCATAAAAGACAAAAAATAATGGTAAAGAACAGCCACCGGCTGGAGGAGCATAAGAAGACATGACAACTAAATCTAATGTGTGATCCTGGAATAGAAAATAGATGTGAGTGAAAAAACAAGCAAAAGTTCAAAACAAGCCTGTAGATTAATTAACCAAGCTACACTAAAATTAATTTCCTGATTTTGATAATTGTACTATGGTTATGTAAGATGTTAACACTAGGGGAACCTGTGTGAAGGGTATATTGGCACCCTCAAAGAATGACATATATATGTAATATATACACACACACACGTGTGCGCGCGTGTGTATATACACACATATATACACATATATATGTATATATATATATATGATTAGATACATATGTAGTGTTTAGGCAGGAAAATAAAATGTAAAATATAACCTGATTGGGGGATTCTCCCTGAATAAGGAGGTCCAGGAAATAAGCCAGGAGCTGCAAATCAATGAATGTATCCTCAGCAAGTACTTAAATACAGTATTCTTGGGCCCAAAGGGTCCATTACCCATAAAACTGCAGAACAGAAAAGAATAGAATGAGGGTGAATTTTGGAGTTGTACAATATAAGACATCATAAAGCCCTAGCCCTTCATTTTAAACTGAAGGATTATAAAACCAGAACAGTTAAGGGGACTACCCAGGCTCAACACAGTGACTTGTAAAGACATAAATTTGTAATTTCAGTGAAAACAAAGAAGTCATGGGTAAGTGAGGCTAGCAAGTAGAAGCCACATTGTATGAGTGTATGGGGGGGAGGGGATTAAGCTACGCCTTTATCTTTGAACATATACTAAAATATATTTCAGCTAGACAGATTAAATAATTAATAAGAAAGAAAAGCCATAAAAAATCTAGAAGAAAATTTAGGTGAAGATTTAGTTTTCATGTCTTAGGACAGGACTTTCTCAGGAAAAAAAGCATAAACTTAAAGTTAAGCATATGAAAAATAGAACAAGGGGTGCCTGGGTGGCTCAGTCAGTTATGTGTCTGCCTTTGGCTCAGGTCATGATCTCAGGGTCCTGGGACTGAGGCCCGCACCAGGCTCGCCACTCAGTGGGTTGTCTGCTTCTTCCTCTGCCTGGCCCCACCGCCACCGTTCATGCTCTCACTCTCCAATAAATAAATAAAATCTTTAAAAAGAACTTAAAAAATAAAAAATAGAACAATATTTAAAAGCAAACAACTGGGAAAATGTCTGCAACAGATATGACATGTAAAGGATCAACACCCTTAACATTTGCAGATCATTAAACGATAACAAATCAATAAACAAAAATAGCAAACAATATAAAATTAGACAAAGAACAGCAGGCAGGTAATTCAAGAAGAAGAAAGTTAAGTGGTCAATAAACAACTGGAGAAATATACAATGTATTATAATAAAAAATGCAAATTACAAAATGTCATTCTTGATCAATCATATTAAAGATTAAATAATGTTTTTTTATTTTTTATTTTTTATTTTTTAATTATTATTTGCCCCAGGGGTACAGGTCTGTGAATCATCAGGCTTACACCTTTCACAGCATTCACCATAGCACAAACCCTCCCCAAAGTCCATAACCCATCCACCCTATCCCTACCCTCCCACCCCCCAGTAACCCTCAGTTTGTTTTGTGGGATTAGGAGTCTCTTCTGGTTTGTCTCCTTCCCGATCCCATCTTGTTTCATTATTTTTCCCGCCCTACCCCCCACGATCCCCCCCCT
>LNAC01000041.1:4146228-4225513 GCA_002007465.1 Ailurus styani | reverse complement strand
ACGATCCCCCCCCTGCCCCTCAAATTCCTCATAGCAGAGAGATCATATAATAATTGTCTTTCTCTGATTGACTTATTTTGCTTAGTATAAAACCCTTTAGTCCCAAAAATAATGATACTTTTTAATGCTGGCCAGAATTGTAGAGACAGATACTCTCATGCCCTGGTAGTAATAGGATTAGTATAACTTTTTTTTNTTTTTTTTTTTTTTTTTTTTGAGAGGAAGAGGTGGGGGAGAGAAAGAGGAGGAGCATAGGGAGAGGGAGAGAATCTTAAGCAGGCTCCAGGCCTGAGGGAGGCCGGGGGCTCTATCTCACAACTCTGACATCATGACCTGACCTGAAATCCAGAATCAGATGCTTAACCAACTGAGCATCCAGGTGCCTCAGTATAATCTTTCTGATACTAATTTGTCAGTATACACCAAAAAAAAACCCCTCCAAAACATACATATCCTATGATTTGAAATAGCTCATGGTTGTCAAAGTGTGGTCAATGGACTCCAATGGACTCCTGGAGTCCCTGAAATCCTCTCAGGGGTCTACGAAGTCAAAGCTATTTTTATGGAAATAGTAAGACACGATTTGCTTTTTCCCCTGTGTGAAATCTGCATGGATGGTACAAAAACGATAATGGATAAAACTTGCCAGCCCCTATGCAGAAATCAAGGCCTGGCAAACTGTTATAGGAGTCACTGTAAATTTCACTGCAACATACNAAAAAAAAAAAAAAAAAAAAAAAAAAAAAAAAAAGGCCAGTTTCACAATAGGAATATCTTAAGATTCACTTATTAATTTTATTAGTCTTAACATCTGAATATGCATCCTTTTAACATTCTATACGACAAAGTAAGAAGCAAATACAAAGCATGTCTACTGTATATCCAAGTATTATGGCTGACTCAAGGGAGGTCACTTACATGATTGCTGGAGAGCTGAACCAGCCATTTTTTCCATGGGAGACCATTTTACTTGACTGAGCAATGAACAAAGTATAATTATTTAGATTTGGGTGTCTGGAAGATATTTTCTCAAAAATAAACAATGTGAGCCTGTCACTTCAAAGAAAACAATTGATAATATTTGTTGCAATGATAAAATTTGAGCTTTCAAGGGAAAATTTAAATATTGTAAAACTCTGTACCCATCACCATAAGCTTGACAGCTTCAAATCTTACATATTTTTCCGATGAGATCCGTGAGGATATTAACTAATGTGATTTTTTGATACTGTATAATGAAAGGTGACAACATTTGGAAGATCTGCATAACTCACAACCAACATTCTGCAAACAAACAATGCATGGATGATAAAAATCCTGAATGGGTGAAAGATCCACTCAAAGTTCAAGACAGGCCAGTGGACTGTAATATAACGGAGTGAACAGCTCTATGATATGGTTTCACATTCTACATTGCAATTAACCTTTGAGAAAATACCACTTGTTAGGTTTTATGTAGTAACAAAAATATCCACAATTATCTAAAAAGCCTATTAAATTATTCTTCTCTTTTCCAACTACATCTGTCTAATGCTAGAATTCTTCATACTCTTTAATCAAAATTACATATTACAACAGGTTAAATACAGAAGCAGATGTGTTCCTTCTATTTAAGACAGTCACTAAAGAGATCTGCAAAAATATAAAACAATGCCATTTTCTCACCACTTTTTTGAAAGGATGGTTGTTAATCAGAAAAATATGTTAACACAAAATGCGTTTACTACTGTCATTTTAAAATAAGTTAAGAATTTTAAAAATTTTCCAATTTTAATTTATATTTTAGTGAATATCAACAGAGGTAGTCTACATAAACAAAAGTTCGTTGGGGGTCTTTGAGGCTTATTTAGAGTAAAAAGAGATCTGGAAACCAAAAAGTTTAAAAACTGCTGATATAGTCACACCCAGCATCTGTGAATCTAAAGAAAATAAGCAGAAGACTTGGCATTATATACCAAATATATCAGAAAATTAGAAAAACAAACTTTGATTCCAATAATAAAGAAGTGAATGGTACCTATAGAATGTGATATTATTTATTTGAAACAAATTGTGAGGAATTTTATGAGAAGTGCTCACAATATGTTAAGAATAGGAAGACCTACAAACTATATTAATAAGGACAGTATTACACTGAAAAAAAAGACAAGGAAATATATACAATGTTAAAAGAAATTTTCTGGGCATGCAATTATGAGTAATTTTTGTTTTCTTTACTGAGCATGTACAACTTTTAAAATCAGGAAAATAAAATTTTATCAACTTTTAAAAAACATTTCTGTACTGGGGTGCCTCAGTGGCTTAGTCTGTTAAGACTGACTCTTGAGGGCGCCTGGGTGGCTCAGTGGGTTAAAGCCCCTGCTTTCGGCTCAGGTCATGATCTCAGGATCCTGGGATCGAGGCCCACATCGGGCTCTCTGCTCCGCAGGGAGCCTGCTTCCTCCTCTCNGGCTCTCTGCTCCGCGGGGAGCCTGCTTCCTCCTCTCTCTCTGCCTGCCTCTCTGCCTACTTGTAATCTCTCTCTCTGTATCAAAAAAAAAAAAAAAAACTTTAAAAAAAAAAAAAAAAAAAAAAAAGACTGACTCTTGATTTCGGCTCCGGTCATGATCTTGGGGTGGGGAGATGGAGCCCTGCATGAGGCTCTGCACTGGGTGGGGTGGAGTCTGCTTGGGATTCTCTCTCTCCCTCTCCCTCTGCTCCCCCACACCCGCTTGCGCACATGCTTGCTGTCTCACTCTCTCAAATAAATAAAATCTTAAAAACTAAAACAAAACCATTTCAGTACTTTGATTTTCTTTAGAACTTAAGTGTATGTGAATACCACCAAAAAATAGTTATCTCTGTTATTACTATTAATATGAAGACTAATCGGGCGCCTGGGTGGCTCAGTGGGTTAAAGCCTCTGCTTTCGGCTCAGGTCATGATCTCAGGGTCCTGGGATCGAGGCCCGCATCAGGCTCTCTGCTCAGCGGGGAGCCTGCTTCCCCCCTCTCTCTGTCTGCCTGCCTCTCTGCCTCCTTGTGATCTCTCTCCCTCTGTGAAATAAATAAAATCTTTAAAAAAAAATATGAAGACTAATCAAGGCAGCTTAGTGTAGAATTCTGAACTGGAAGTCAAGAAACCTGTATTCTACATTGTTTTGCCTTTTGACAAAAGGCATTTTGACGAGTCACTTAACCTATATGAACCACCAGAAATTATCTATGAGGTCCTTACCTGACTGACTCTAGAAAAATGAACTATCAAATCTAAAGGTTGTTCAAGGCCTTTGCAACAACCACCTGTTGTAAAACAGTGCCATGATGAAAACTGTGAAGTCAACTCCAAAAATCACACTGTCAAAAGAATTTCCACTCATGTTGCAAAATGACCCTTTAATCCCTTCTTTTGCAGAGTTACTACTCTGTAAAGTTTCCAGTGGAAGAAGAGTTAGTTATTCCCTGAATGGTATTTGGGAAAAACTGAAAAATATTTGGCCATATCATGAATATGGAAAAAAAAAAAAAAGCAAGCAAGCACATAAGAGAACAGTCAAGAGAGCATGGTGCCCCAAACAAAGGGTGTCCTTCATTAGTGTACTAAGTCTTCCATAAGTATATGGGGAGGTTACTTCTTATGGAGGTGAGGCAACAAGGGGAAAAAAAAAAGAGATAAAGAGAAAGAAGTGGGGTAGAAGAGGAGAGGAAAAGGGAGAAAAGAGAAGCAAAAATACAGTAGTAATATGAGAACATAAGACCAGAAGATCTAAATGTATGCTCCATCTTCAAGCTGCCCAGAAAAATCTACCTATTCTCTCAGATAACCAGCCTTCCCCCATTCACTGTTCATTGGCGGAGTTGGCAAGAGTTAATGAAAGAAAATTAAATTCCAGTTTGTCAATTTTATTCCGTTAGCAAGTCTGATAAAAGTTTTAGAACCCATAAAAGGAAAAATATTGCCTTTAATTATATCTGGATAATACTAAAAAACATTTTATAGATGAGGAAAACTGACTCCTTCAAAAAAATTGAGGTCATAAAAGACCTTTACTCTTCAACTTATACTTTATTAATACCAATTATCCAATAATCTCTCTTTCTTCAAGAAAACACGTCTTTGGTGATATCTGTGCAAGGGTGGGAAGTATGAAATACACCTGGAATGTGTATATGTGTGATTGTTAAAATGGCCAATCTTGACCCAAAAGAGAAATCCCTAGGGCGTGAGTCTCTCTGACTGGACTGAGAACACTGGAGATCACTTAATTGCTTTAGAGAGTCAAAGTTAAACAGTAGGAGGCCCCTTTTGGCCTGTGGTCCCTTGTTTGTTTCCAGGGACCAATGGAAAAGGGTCTTCCATTTCCTCTTTCTGAATCCAGAATTCGTATTTCCACTTTGGGAGGGCCCTGCTACCTATCATGCATTCCTAATATCCCAATTAACCAGACATTTATGAAGCACCTACTATGGGCAGCCATCACCTAGAACGCACTAAGTTTTCAATAAACGTTTGTGAACCTGAATTTAATTTCAAGGCCTTGGGAGGCTGCCAGGGATTCATCCGTTTAAGAGTCTCCTGTGGAAGACAGGTGAAAGAAGAAAGTTTCTCACATCCTTGATCACCCAACACCAGACACTCTTGTTCCTCCCCGCTCATGAGTGACACGTGGCTCCTAAGCGCTGGCTGGGACGCCCAGGCACAGCTGCTGCGGGCAAAGGGCTGTGCGAGTGGAGAGACGGACACTTACCTGGGAAACCTCTGCTTCAGCTTCCTCAGGCTCTGCCTGGTAGGCGGCACAGACACTAGGCACTGGGCTATCTCGTCGTACTGGGCTTTGGTCAGTATCATGTTGGGCCAGGGACAGGAAAGTGACGGGGACAAGGAAAACACGCCCTGGGCTCCAGCAGCCTTGGTGCCGGGAAACGAGGGGTGGGTACACAGCGGCACGGCGCTGGGTCCCAGTCTTTTTTGGCTTGTTCCTATACCCCCTTCACCACTAACTGCACAGCTTAGGCTTCACCCGGCAGCTCGGCGGCGAGGGGCGGGCTGCACACTCGATTGCCCTACCTTGGCTTTCTGAGCAGCCGCAGTGGGCCCGGTCGAAGGCAACAGGCCGCCATGATGGTTAAGGGCAACACAACCAGGAAGTAGCTACCGTCGGCAGAGGTGGCGCCTAAATCTCTGCGGACTGGTGTCCAGGCTGCGTCCACCTGGAATCAACCTGGTCTGTTCGCGGAATCCACACTCCCAGCTACGAGCAGTCAGGGAGCCCTAGCGCTCAGGCCGGGCGGCAGAGCACAAAGGTGCCCCACGATCCTTAAGCTTGAGCCCCAGAAAGCGCCTGCTTCGGCGCGCGATTTGAATACGCTTCCAAACGCGCCGTTTTAGCACAGCTCCAATCGGAGGCCAACAAAGAAAGTCGTCTTCACCGAAGTCTCTCCTCGTTCTGCCAGCAGGAGCCGGGCAGGCAATCCCCATTGGGACAGCCGTAGACATACAGTTTGGCTTGTGTTGAGAAGTCCGGCAACTTCTGCAGCTCGCGTGGAAGGTACTTATGGTCACTTTGGGAAACAGAATAGAAAACAAATTCGACATCATCAAACAGCCCGCAATAAAGCATATCAGTCTCACTCCCCAGAGTTAGGTGCTTAGTGACTGAAATCAGTTCTTACTCCTTTTTGTATCTTGACCTCTCAGAGAATAGTAGGCGCTCAAGAAATGTTTGGAGAAATGAGTCACTGAATGAATTACTGTTTTCTTGAGGTGTTGTAACATCTTAGCCCTCCTGAGGCAATTTATTAGGACAGCAGGCCTTTAATCTCTTTAAAAAAATTCTGGTTCGATTTCCTGGGTGGCTCAGTTGGTCAAACCTGTGCCCTCTGCTGAAGGCACTGGGATGGAGCCCCATATTAGCTCCCAGCTCAGGGTGGAGTCAGCTTCTCTCTCTCCCTCTGCCCCACACTGGTGCGCGCTCGCACCCGCGCGTGGTTTCTCTCTCAAAGAAGTAAAATCTTAAAAAAAAAAAAAAAAAAAATCTGGTTCTTAGAAGGCCATGTGTTGTGTTTCTTCTCAAATTTTAACATTTTAAGCAAAGAGAAGGTGTTTCCATTTTAAGTGGTAATTCCTTTTTTTTTTAATCTGTTGTAAAGCCTGGGTTGGAAATTTAGCTTAGATATGCTTTCTTGGATAAATGTCTTAATCCATCTAAGCCTTAGTTTCTTTCTCTGTAAAACTGATTTTTAATTCATGGCCTAAGAGAATGTTATTTTTTGGTGTAAAAAAAAGTGTTACTTTTTGGTGTAAAAAAAACCACCTCTTAATGTAAGCATTAAGAGTTGGCAAGACCACAGTTAGCATTAAATAAGTTAGTACAAGGAGCAGATAAATTCCTTAGCACAGTGTTGGGCAGATAGTCTATGTAAGATAATAGCCTTTGTAAGACCACTTGACAATGACAGGTCCCATGGACATGGCTGTTGACCAGTTATTGTTTGTTCTCCACACATTGACTCCCTTCATCTTCAAAATTTCTTATGAAGCAGGTACTATTGCCATTATCATCCTCCTCCTCCCTTTTGTGCAGAGTGAATAAACTGAGGCACGGAAAGGTTAGGTAGCTTTTCCAGAAGTCATGAGAACAAGTAAGCAACAGAGGTAGAGTTTAAACTCTCGAAATTTGTTTCCAGGGTCTGTGGTCTTGCCAACTCTCAATGCTTAATTACTACACCAAAAACTAACACTCTCTTAGGCCAAAGGTTAAGGAATTTTTTTTTTTTTTGAAGGGAGCAATCTACATTTCAAAGAATCCTTTAGTCCAGGCTTTAAAAAAGCTTCACCACTTTATTTTCCCAGGCATCTCAAAATCCAGTATCAACAGTGAATCCTGAATTCAGCAACCCTAGTTTAGTTTAGTTTTGTTTTTGTTTTTAATATTTACATCAGAATGGTTTTTCCCCCATATGCTTTGCATCTAGCCCTGTGTGTGACATTAGTACATAACTATTTATTTATGGCAGCGTGGCCCAGAGTTGCCACCTGGCTAGTTTGTTGCTGACCCTGCCGTGACTTTTACATGAAAGCTAGTTGACGATAAGCAGACACCCCTTGATCCCCCATTTCTTTTTTTCTCCTTCCCCACTCCACTCTTTGCAATTCACAGCCAACAGATTTTTATAGAAAACATCAGTTCAAGGATGTTTGCACTAGTTATTTTTTATGGTAACTCTTCTCTCTGGCTCTTGTCCTGCGTTCACCCTCATGATGGTTCAGGAAAAAGCTAGGTTTGTTTTTCTGGTTTTTATTTTTAACATGCTGGCAGTTTACAGTTTTGACCCAAATCCAGTAGATTGTTTGGAGTTAGCGCCAGGGGAAAAGCACAGTTATGTTGTTGTTTTCATTGGCAGTGACAGTAGTGTTGTTTATTAAGTACAAAATAGAAGCAAAGCAGAAATGTGGTGGAGGTGGTGGTGGTGTTTAGGTGTTTTATATTTATTTATTTATTACGTGAAATGCTCAGAGTAAGACAATTAACCCTTTGAGGCTCCTTTTTTCCCCCTTTTCCCCTTCTTTCCTCCCTTCTGTCCTATCTCTCACATCAAATTCCATGCCCCTCATCAGCCATATTCCTTCTAGAGCTGCCTTTCCATCTCTGAGGTTCCCCTACTGTTTCTCAGTCAGTCAGTCAGTAATACCAACCACCCACTAAGTGAAGTAGGTCGTGAAATGAAAACAATACCAAACTAAAAACACAAAGAACTGGCTACCTCTTTCAAATCAGTCATAAATTGTGTGGCTTTGACCCAGTGACAGCCTCTTTGATCCTGACTGTCCTCACTGTAACCCAAAGAAATGGAACTTTATAGTTCTGATAGGGAGAAAGAAACTACAAGATATGAAAAATGTATGAAATCATAGCAAGAAAATGTGTCAAAGTGGGGAATAGTATAGCTCCGTGGAAGAACCTCCAGCCCTGAAAGATAGGCTGGAGTGAATGGCTTGACCAGATTTCTTTCTACCAATTCCTGGACTCTGTGAATGATGAACAATTGTAAACGAGTGTGGGGTTTGGCAGGGAGGCATCAGAAGGTCATTTCAAGAAGAGTGCTAAACACAAAGAACTAAAAATAAGAATGAGCCAAGTCACGCGCATGGGAAAGTTATTCTGGCTGGAGCAAAGAGTTCTAGGCAGAGTGAAAAGGAGTTGAAGGTGCTTGACCTTGGAAAGAGTCAGTTGCATTTTTAAACAGTCTGTTGTTTGAATCTGCCAAATCCAATGCATGTTTTTAAAAATAAATACTGACATATTATTTTATTATATTTTAAAGTCTGATTCTACTCATGGAAACTGTTAAAGTCATCTCATTGTTTATTTTAAAGAAAAATAATTCAAGTTTACTAACTGAATAAAGAAGGGAGTTAATACTATTTAAGTATTAAATAGCTCAGACCTTATCCCATCAGTCCCTAATTTATAGGGTAGGAACTAGCGGGCTACTTTCTTTGGCCACCAGCAGTGCCTGCTGAAGAAGCAGTGACCTTCAATTTTGACATTTCGCCAAACACACTCTAGAAAAAATTATTTGGCCTCTTCGAATAGAAGAGATTGCATATTGTTCTCTTTGCCCTATGAAGTACCACCTAAAGTGATGCATCTTTTGAAAGCAAAGTTTACATTTCCATACTCGCCATCCATGAGTGACAGGTAGGTCGTTTATCCTGGTCCCAACATAATGCTAGCACTTAGTAGACAATAAAGATCAAAGTAACTCAGTTGTTGAGGCTTGCAGAAATTACTCAACTTAATGACTTGAAGAAAACAAAAGGAAAAATACAGAAGGACATTCCCCCACACCATGATGATGAAGCCATTATTCTAAAGAGTCAGAGAAGACCAAAGCCCAAGTGTTTGGTTGCTTCATGCAAGTCAGTGGTGAATGAATTCCTAGTTTGTCAAACAAGGTAGGCTGATTCCAGAAGGAGGTTATGTGTTGGGGGTATCCCCTGAAGACCTGTTACAAACAGAACCTGTGTCCTGAGCACATATAATTCAGAATGGCATCTCTGCAAGTCTTGGTTATTCAGTAACACTAAGAGTCAGTTGTGGGGTGGGGGATGGTTACCAAAGGCAGGCACCGCGCTAGGCACTTTACATATATCTATCCTCCCTTAATTCTCAGATCCAGCTTCAGGAGTTAACTGCTATTATTAAATCCATTCTCCAGGTGAGAAACCTAAGGCTTAAGAGAGGTGCTTTCTATTTATCTCACTGATTGTTTTACAACATTTTAGAACAGTGTTTCTTAGTGTCTGCCCGCCTTGAGGGCTCAGTTTTCCCCCAATTTTTCATGGTCAATTACTTCTATAAAATAAGATAAAAATGAATTACTCAAAAAATGAAATTTAAAAAGACAAAGACATGTAAATTTAAGTCCCCAATTGGTCATTATGAGAGTCAATAGACTTACAATTACTCTACCAAATTGCTATAAAAGGGTCTAAACACTTATTCTCAGTTTCTGTACTCTTCTCAGCAAACGTGAGAAATTTTGAGGACCAGTGCTGGGTTGCTGATCACATTGTGAGTGGTGCTGTACCTTTGAAAGCCACCATCGTAAGCCAGGTATGTGCAAAGCCTAGGACATCACATTTTCACGTACTCTTAAGTAGAAGTATAACCTGTTCCTTTTAGACTCATAAGTATCAATCATCATTATTATTACCTTTATTCTACTGTATTTAGTTCTGCTCAAGTGATGTATATTTATTAAGATCAGCAGTGCAAATCCTTACAGGCTATTTCATTATGCACCCTATGAAGTTAACATCATGTGTTTTTACGGCATAAAACCTGATTTCTTATTTAAATTATAAACCCATCAATCAGAGTTTATATACCTCTTCTGTTCTGAATCATACACGGAACACTACTGGCACAGGATAAAGACTATTAATTGGCATTTACACATTTACCATTAACACATTTGACAAGGATAAAAAGAAAGTAGTGTTTTCACAGGGACAGTTTCTCTTGGGTGTTTGTGTTATAGTAAAGGGAGGCACGTGAACATGTTTGTTGAAGAAAGACTGAAGCCTCTTAAATTTTCTCCTCAGGTTCATCAGGGACTTGTGGATAATTTGCAGGCAATTTGTATCCCCTTTTCCTGCAGGACTAAACCTCAGATGTAATTTCTGCAGTTGTCAATCACTCTTCTTGTCCCACAGACCATTCTGCAAGAATATATCATGTTCTGAAGGTTTTCTCACATTTATAAATTCTGGAATTGAAAGGGGCTATGCTGGTGAAGTAGAGGGTTTCTCCTGTAGAAAGAAGAATGAGAGGCTAGGAATCAAGTCTGTCCTTAATAAGCACTTTTTTCAACATAAGCTGGAGTTGGAAGTGCATGTCAGATGGAGATTAGCTCTAAGTCTCTTCATTTAAAAAATTACTCTCTTTTGCCATCCCAGTGGGTTAGACTTTCAAAAGAGCAGGCAAGATGCCAATCAGGATTTATAACCCTTTCCTTCTCCATGATTGATAGGAGAGTTAGGGGAAGGAGTTCCTTCTGAGATAAATATAAAGATTGTTATAATAATAATAGGCTCCTTCATTTCGAGCAAACGAAAGCATACTACATGCTTATCTAATGTATTGCCATCAGAGAATCTGTAACTGGCATTCTCATACCCACTTGGCATATGGGGAAACTGAGATACAATATGGCTTAGAACTTCAACCAGTTTCTTTAGATTTCACTTTTAAATGTGAGGCTATAAAAATTCATCTTTCTTTTTATACTTAATTTCTCTTTTCATGATCATCAAAGAAACATATGCTCCTTGTAGCCAACAACACAAGATCAGATACTATAAATTATCCTTAGTCCCATCACTTGGAAGCCACCACTGTAACCATGTTGGCATTATTTCTTCCAGTCATCTTTCTACAAAGTTTTCTTTTTCATAGATAAAATCAAATTGTATATACAACTTGAGTCCTGCTCTGTTCACTTTACGTTACAATCATGAGCCAAGATATTCTTATCAACACTTGGCAGTTTGACCTTAGTTTCCTATTAAGAATAGAGCAGCAGGTTTCTGAAGTTAGGAGATGAACTCTTGCAAGGCGAGTCCTTGAAGGAGGTCCTTGGCATAACCAACACAAGGCTGGGTAGTCCTTCAGTTCCAGCCGTGAGCCGCTATTCTGACAATGTGAGAATGATGCAGTGGACCCTCTGGAATGAGGCAGAGGTTTCTGTGACTTGACTGATGGGCAGCTTTCCTGGGCATTCCATTCACAGAGCTATGATTGAAATCATGTCAGTAAGCCTCCTACCATGTGGACATTCTGTCAGTCAACATGTTGACACAGGAGTCAGCGTGCAATTTTTTTAAAGATGGCTACTGGTTAGATCTGAACATTCAGATACATTACAGCCCTTGATGCAGGGAGCAAATGTTTTGCATTGCCCAGGGGACAGTCACACTGGATGCCAGTCTTCATGCCAGAAGAGCTTGGGTTTTCATTTCACTTTCAAAGAGCACTAAAAGGCTTAAGTTGGCACAGAGATGAGAAGGGATTAAAGGTAATGGTGTGGGCAGGGAGTAACAGAGGTGCGGTCTTAAGGTACAGTTAAGCTCTACACACATGCATACACACACACACATACATGCAATCTGGTTTTACAAAATAACACTGGAACTATTTATATAAAACTTTTAAAAACATGATATAAATGCTCTTAAAATGCAAAGCCCAGTGTAACTCATTTGTGCTAACTCCTTTTAGGAAAATACAGACATCCCCCAAAACTCATTCATTTATTTATCAGATATTTACTGAGTGCTCCCATGCCCAGGCACTGTTCTGGGCTATGTGTATAAGCAACATATAGGGCCGACCAAGTCTCCACTCTCAAGTTTACATTCTTCAATAAGATTTTTAATGTATCAAAAAAGTATTTCATGCTCCAATTTAAAAAAGGCTAAAGCGACATGGCAACTCAAAGCAATACCTGGGAAGACTGGCTCTTATACTGGGGTGTGGGGAGGGAGGGGAGGAAGTGCAAAAAAGAGCATTATTGGATGAACTCACAAAATTGGGATACAAATGATAGATTATATTTTATTTATAGAAAACACATTTTTAGATATTATATAGAAATATATATATATATTTGTATGTATATAAATGTATGTGTAAATATACCCAAATGATCCAGAAAAAATAAATCAAGGACAGAGAGTAAATGACAAATCAAAATGGAATAATATTCAATAGTAGGTGAATCTAGATATAAGGTATATGGGCATTTTTTGCAATCCTCATTTTATACTATTTTTATTTTGTACTGCTTCAGTAAATTTGAAATTATTTTTAAATAAATATTTTTAAAACCTATTTCACTTTGTAAAATGGAGGCAAACACAAAGTTCTTAAATGACGTGGCAAGCTCCTGTCAGTCACATATGATTTATAGACATTTGATTGTCATGCTGATTTCCTTGGGACTTCAAAGATAGGATTGTATTCCCTAATCAGACTCATAGGATAACTGAGGCATAACTTTCAAAATCTCTATCTGTCACCCCACAACATGGACCATAGGTGCTTTCTGTCTCGTCTAAGAACCTAATGATTTCCTATATGAAGATATATGAAATATATCTTAAATATATAATATATGAAATATATCTTAAATATATAATTATCTCACTTACTGTGTAATTGTCATTCACACTCGCTGGGCTAATAAACACCCTCAAGATCTCAGCTATGTGATAGACCCTGGAAATGCCACCAAACAATCCCTTTAAAGACATCTCTATCTTCCTTCCTTTTCTCCTTCCTTCTCCTTTTCCTTGGGAAAGCAGATAGCTTTCCCAACCTTCTCCTACTCTTTCCACTCTTGCCCTCACTGGTGTTTACCCCAATCATACTTCCGCATGTCAAATCCTGTCTTGCATCTGTTTCTCAGAGGACTTAGACTAACATGGCCCCCTTATCTTCAGATGCATCCACATAGAACTAGAAGTTACATCCTAGTCACCTTACTGCATTTGGGTGTTTCCCAAGCCATCGTCAGCAATGTGTTAGAAATGATCCCCCAAGAAGGCAGTCTAAACTAATATTTATTAGACTAGACTTTGAAGTCAAAAGGACTCAGGTGGAAGAATTACTTGGATGACCTTAATATTTCATGGAATCAGATTTCTACCCCAGTGATATACATATTACATAGTAATAGACAGACATATATATATTATAATATATATAAATATTTTAATATATATATATATTTTTACAGACGTCTCTTTTTTAGGTACCATACAGATTTTCTTCATTTCTAAAGACAGACAGCAAAGTAACTAGATGTAAACTTCCTTGGTTGCAATCAAAATCTCTATTTGCTTTCCCAAGGAGGTATAAATTATTATACTCAGATGACCTGAATTAACTTTTCGCTATTTCTGTAATTCTTCAGACTTACAATCACCAGTACTATCTTGGATTTCCTCATTTACACAAATTATTAACCCCTCTTTGGTTCTCTCTTGGAGACTAATGCTTATTTCAATCTTGTCCAATGTATAATAACTCCTCTTGCCTGGATTTGGGGGGCCAAGAGGCATGTAGCCATTTGTGTACCCCACATAGCTTAAAATTCTGAAGGCATCTCAAACACAACTTTTTAAAGATTTTATTTATTTATTTAAAAAATTTTTTTAAAATAATTTATTTATTTGACACAGAGAGAGAGAGGTCAGGTCACAAGTAGGCAGAGAGACAGGCAGAGAGAGGAGGAAGCAGGCTCCCCGCTGAGCAGGGAGCCTGATGCGGGCCTCGATCCCAGGACCCTGAGATCATGACCTGAGCCGAAGGCAGAGGCTTTAACCCACTGAGCCACCCAGGCGCCCTTATTTATTTATTTGACACAGAGAGAGATTATGAGTAGGCAGAGAGGCAGGCAGAGAGAGGAGGAAGCAGGCTCCCTGCTGAGCAGAGAGCCCAATGCGGGCCTCCATCCCAGGACCCTGAGATCATGACCTGAGCCGAAAGCAGAGGCTTTAACCCACTGAGCCACCCAGGCACCCTCAAGCACAGCTTTTTAAAAATGAAGCTCATTTTCATGTTCCTTTAGGTATGCTTCCTTTCTTGGAAATGGCACTAGCTACCACACATCCTCTCCATCCTTCCTTGGTGATAGCCAATCACCAAGTCCTACCTATCACTGAGAAACTATATAGGCCCTTTCTTTCATTATCTTTTGAGGTGAAATTGTTATATAACCTATGTTTTGGTGTACAACATTATAATTCAACTTCTGCATGCTCTAAGAAGTGGTCACCACTCAAATGTAGTTATCTATCGTCATACAATCGACCCTCTTCACCCTTTTGCCTACCCCTCTCCCCCCTTCCCCTCTGGCAACCACCAATTTGTTCTCTGTATCTGTGAGCTAATTTTTATTGTGTTTTGTTTGTTTTTTAAAGATTCCACATATAAGTGAAATCATGTGGTATTTGTCTTTCTCTATCTGATGTATTTCACATAGCATAATATTCTTTAGATCCACCCATGCTATCACAAATGGCAAGATTTCATTTTTTATGGCTGAGTAATAATCTATTATAGATAGATGAATGGATGGATAGATAGATAGATAGATATCGATATAGATATATCATATCGTCTTTATCCATTCGTCCATCAGTGACATTTAGTTATTTCCATTTCTTGGCTATGTAAATAACACTGCAATGAACATAGGGGTGCATGTATTTTTTTGAATCAGTGTTTTTACATTCTTCAGACAAATAGCCAGAGTGGAATAGCTGGATAATAGGATAGTTCTAATCTTAATCTTTTGAAGAATCTCCATACTGTTTTCCACACTGGCTGTACCAATTTACATTCCCACCAGTAGTGTACAAGGGTTCCCTTTCTCTACATCCTTTCCAACACTTGTTATATCTTGGTGTTTTTCTGTTGTCATTGTTGTTTTTGGTAACAGCCAGTCTAACTGGTGTGAGGTGATAGTTCATTGTGGTTTTGATTTACATTTTCTTTTCTTTTTTCTTTTTTTTTTTTTTTAAAGATTTTATTTATTTATTTGACACAGAGAGAGAGATTACAAGTAGGCAGAGAGGCAGGCAGAGAGACAGGGAGAGGAGGAAGCAGGCTCCCTGCTGAGCAGAGAGCCCGATGCGGGCCTCGATCCCAGGACGCTGAGATCATGACCTGAGCCGAAAGCAGAGGCTTTAACCCACTGAGCCACCCAGGCGCCCTGATTTACATTTTCTTAACAATTAGTGCTGTTGAACATTTTTTCCTGTGCCTATTGGCCATCTGTATGTCTTCTTTGTAAAAAATGTCTATTCAGGTCCTATACCAATTTTTAAATTAGATAAATTTTTGTTATTGTTTTTGAGTTGTAAGAGTTTTTCATATGTTTTGGATATTAATCCCTTGTCAGATATATGATATACAAAAGTCTTCTCCCATTCACTCAGTTGCCTTTCGATTTTGATAATGATTTCTTTTACTATGCAGAAGATTTTTAGTTTGATGTAATCCCATCTGTTTGTTTTTGCTTTTGTTTCCCTTGGTCTTGGAGTCAGAGCCACAAAAATATCTCTAAGACCAATGTCAAGAAGCTTACTGTCTCTGTTTTCTTCTAGGAATTTTATGGTTTCAGGTCTAGCATTCAAGACTTAATCCCATTTTGAGTTAATTTTTGTGTATGGTATAAGACAGTGGTCCAATTTCTTTCTTTCACATGTGGCTATACAGTTTTCCCAACCCTATTTTCCCAACAACGAAGAGACAGTCTTTCCTCATTGTATGTTCTTGATTCCTTTGTCTTAAGTTGTCCATATATGTGTAGGTTTAAATCTGGGCTCTCAATTTTATTCCATTGATCTGTGTGTCTGTTGCCAATACCATACTGTTTTGATTTCTATATCTTTGTAATGTAGTTTGAAATCAGGGTACATGAAGTGTCCAGGTTTGTTCTTTTCTCCTAAGATTGCTGCTTTGGGATCTTTTGTGAGTCCATAAAAATTTTAGAATTATTTGTTCTAGTTCTGTGAAAAATGCCATTGGAACTTTGATAGCAATTGCATTGAATCTGCAGGTTGCTTTAGATAGTATGGACATTTTAACATTACTAATTCTTTTAATCCATGAGTACTGAGTATTTTTCCATTCATATGTGTATTCTTCAATTTCTTTCATCAGTGTCTTAAAGTTTTCAGTATATAGGTCTTTCAGCTCCTTGGTTAAATTTATTCCTAGGTATTTTATTCTTTTTGATGCAATTGTAAATGGGATTATTTTCTTAATTTTTTTGATGAAATCTTTCGGGGTTTCTATAGATAGCATCATGTCATCTGCAAATAGTGACGGTTTTCTTTTTTTTTTCTTTTTTACCAATTTGGATGCCTCATATTCCCTTTTCTTGACTAATTTTTCTGTCTAGGACTTCCAGTACTATGTTGAATAAAAGTAGCAAGAGTGGGCATCCTTGTCTTATACTTGATCTCAGAGTAAAAACTTTCAACTTTTTATCATTGGATATGATGTTAGCTGTGGGTTTGTCATACATGGACTTTATTATGTTTAGTTACATAATACCTATTATGTACCTTAACACTTTGTTGAGTGTTTTTTAATCATAAATGAATATTGATTTTTATCAAACGCTTTTTCTGCATCTATTGAGATGATCATATGATTTCTATGCTTCATTTTGCTAATATGCTCTATCACACTGATTTGCAGATGTTGAATCATCCTTACATCCCTGAAATAAATACCGTTTGACCATAATGTATGATCTTTTAATGTACTGTTGAATTTGGCTTGCTCATGTTTTGTTGAGAATTTTTGCATAATCTTCATTAGTGATATTGGCTTGTAATTTCTTTTTCTGTGGTGTCCTTATCTGGTTTTGGTATGAGGATAATGTTGGCCTCATGAAATGACTTTGGAAATGTTCCCTCCTCTTCAATTTTTTGGACAAGTTTGAGAAAGATAGGTGTTAAATCTTTGAATGTTTGGTAAAATACTCCAGTGAAGCCATTTGGTCCTGAACTCCTTTCTTTCTTTATTCCACTAGTCTCCTAATAAAATTCTTGCAATAATGTGTCTCTATTCCAGTTTTCCACACTGAAACCAAAGAATTTTTTTTTTAAATACCAACACAAGTCTCCTTGAGATATTGCTTATTTTGCAGTTCCATTTCTTTCTTTTATCTCCTGATAAACTCTACTTACATTCCAATTAATAGATCTCATTTATTAATTACATGCTCTATGCTAAGCACCAGAAAGAGTCCTTTGCAGCCCTATAGGACAGGTATTATCATTTCAGATCAGGAAAATTAGAGAAGATAAATAGCCTTTTTAATATCATAAGACTAACAATGGACAGAGACAGCTCTTTTTGATTTCGAGGTTATCCTTTTAAAAAAATGAGCAAGGGGTTAGAAAAGGAGGGGGGGCAAACTAAGAATCAGACTCTTAACTATAGGAAACAAACTAATGGTTACCAGAGGGGAGGTGGGTAAGGGGATGGGTGAAATAGGTGATAGGATTAAGGAGGACATTTGTTGTGCTGAGCACTGGGTGTTGTATGGAAGTGCTGAATCACTATATTGTACACCTGAGACTAATATTACACTGTATGTTAATTAACTGGACTTAAAATAATTTTTTAAAACTGCTATATGATTTATATACTGACAAAGTACAGGTTTTTAGTCTACAGTTTAGACAAATATATACACCCCAATCAAAACACAGTCCTCTTTCATCACCCCCAATTTACCATTTAATTTAAAAAAATGACCCATCATTTTCATACAGTGAAAATACATATTTTACATGCACAATTTTGAAGGCCATTGTTTTTGCCCTTTACCCTCCTTGCACCACATCTGCCTAGTTCTTTTATGTTAATATATAAGGAAATATGCATTTTCCTATGTCAAGATGCCCATGCTCCTTCTGATAACATCTACTTTGATAACATTTTCTACATTTCAGTTTTAACATTATCCCCTTTCCTAAGACTCTCTCATACCCAAACCCCCACCAGTGAACTTTTCTCTGTTATCACCTAGTAATTGTCACTTTTAACTTTTTATTCATTTATCACTCCCAGTGAAATCTAGAGTCTAGAAGTGTCCACAATCTCTTGTTTGTATTCTTTGCTGAGCATCTAATCTCTTGACAGGCACACAGTTAGTGTTCAAGACATATTTGTTGAATAAACAAGTTCATGATGCTAAAGGCATAGGTTAGTGCCTTGTAAGTCATGTGTGAAGTTGAGATTTTATGCCAAGGCAACAGAGATCTGTTAGAGGTTTTACACAAAGGAATACCATGATTATCTGTGTTTTAGAAAGATAACTGACAGCAGTGTAAAGAGTATAAAACAGTAGTGAAAAGAATAGTTACAGGGAGTTGAGTTGGAAAATCACTGTGGAAGTCCATAAAAGAGAATATAAGGATATTGGTTAAATGAATGAAATTGGGAAAGCCCCGAGTTATGAGAGATACTCTCCAGACCTCAGTGGGGGAAATAAGGAAGAGTCAAGGATACTCCATGGTCTTCGGTTGAGTGAAAATAAATAGCTATGCCATTAATAGAAAACGTTGTATAGGAAAACAGAATAATTAGGCAAATTAATTTTAAGGCACATAGATATAACACAAATAGATTGGAAATGAAATGGAAATATTGGCCAAGATATCAGATGAGAAGTCAGGGCCTAGAGATGCAGCAGTTGCGTTGGAGAGTTTCCATTTACTTCTCTAGATACACTAACTTTCTCTGTGTTCTAGAATCCTTATCTATTTGGATTCCATGACTGCATTTTGGCTTCCAGTTGGGTTTAGACAATTAGAGCACCAGCAAAAAAATTAAAGGGCAGGAAGATTTTTACTGCATGACTTCTACCCTTTCAGGTCACCTCTTCCAAAGGACACAGCTCTTGCCCAGTGACCCTCTTGAGGCAGCTTCTGTATAGATTCCAGTAAGGACTCCTCCCAGTGCCCGCTTACCCTTTCAGGCACAAGGGGAATGAGCCTGGGGTACTAACCATTCCTTGCTGGTTTCCCTTAGGCCTGCCCTTACCATGGTAAATAGTCTTATTAAAATTTCCTAAATTACTCTCTTTGAGAGTGCCATATGTTTCCTGCTGGGACCCTAATTGACATGTACAGATGGTACCTAAAATCCTGGGGGACAAATCACCAAAGGAAAGAAGATAGAGTTAGAAGAGTACATGTAGGAAACCAAAAATGAATTTAAATTCCTTACTCAAGACATTTGCAGAGAAATAAGTTCTAGAAACAGCAAGCAGAACAGAGTCAGGGAAGGAAAGGGTTTCAAGAACGGGGCGAAAGTTTCAGATGTGACTGAGAACTCTACCAGAATGAGAACCGAAGTAGACTCTTAGCATTCCTAGGCATATTTCTTAGATACTTAGGATGCTATAGGTGACTTTTATGAAGAGTGGTTATGGTATAATGGTGGGGCTAGAGGTGTGACTGCCATGTGTGGAGGTGGGGATGGGAGTTGAGAGAGAGGAAGTGTAAGTGTAAACTATTCAGGAGTTTGGAGAGAGAGGAGAAGAGCAAGGTAGGGTAGTACAGTGATGGAGAAATAGTGTAGAATGGTTTTTAAAGATAAGAGGAAAAGTGCTTCCCTAAAGCCTATAGAGGAAAGTGAGATTGAAGATATAGGAAGGAGTGGATGGACAAGTTCACGGAGGAGGAGAGATGAGACGATGATCTTTTCATAGAAGGGACCATCTTCCCTCAAATGTCAATGAAGTTTGAAGAAGTTATGTGAGCCATCTATCTTGCCCCATAGCCCCCTCTACACATCACTAGCACATGACTGCCACCAATACTTTCCAATTGTCTGTTTACGTATTTTTGTCTTCCTCTATAAACTGATACTCCAAGATGGGGTGTGTATCTTATTCTTCACTGTATCTCAGTATTTTGTGTATAGACAACAATGACTCTTTTTTAAAGTTGAAGATTTGCCAACATCTTACGTTTAAAGGTAGTGTAGTAGAGGGATGTCCTAACAGATGGCTTTATTTTTTTCTGTGAAACAAGAGGTTTAATCTGGTTGAAATTGAGGAACATAAAGAAAGTTAAAAAGCTTGAGGGAAAAGGCAACAGTTTAAAACTGCTATAGTTGAGAATATTCTGATTTTTGCTCAGCAAGTAAAATTTAGATATTAATTTCACTTGGCATGTCTTACCTACAAAGAAGAAAATGAATTAATGGTTCATGTTTATTTATTCTGGTCATGTTTATTTATTTATTTTTAAATTTTTTTGACTATAAACGTTTGATTTGAATAAGGTGGATAAGTCTCTCTGTCCCCCTATCAAATTGGGTGGATTGTTAAAATTGCATTCTAGACTCCACAGCCAGTCCCTGGGACAGGGACACACTCCGAAGGAAGGTCCTACTGCTCTGAAACCTTTCCTCAATAGCTGGTAGAATTTTCTTCAAAGCACTCCTCTCTGCTTGCAGCCCAATGGACATCACTTTGTTTTGGGTCTTTATGTAGCATCTACACTGTATGACAATGGGATCGATTTTCATATGTGGCCAATTCAGTCAGTCCTTGGTGGTGGTTATTTTATAAAATTGTTTTCTCTATTGCCAGAGGGGAGTATTTAACATGGCCTCTCTCTGAATATATATATGTGTGTGTATATATATATATATATATATATATATATACACACATATATATATTCAGAATATAAGCACAATTATTTCTTAACTGCTCCCAAAGAGGATTTGAAGTGACTATTCTATTTTGTTTTAGCTGTCTCCTTTTTTGAATGGGCAGAAATTCGATTTTTTCAGGGCATTTAAGCTGTATCAAAGGAGAGGCAATGTACTATAATGATGAAGTACAGAGATGCTGAAATCCAGTTTAAAACATGCATCCATTCAGATCCTGGCTCTACCATTGAACAGCTGTATGTGCTTGGGCACATTACTGAAGTTCCCTGGACCGGTGTCTGCCTCCAAGTTAAAAACCAAGATAATATTATCTACCTCAGAGATTATCAAGATGATTAAAAGTTAGAATATGGAAAGTATTTCAACAAGTAATTGGAACATGGTTACATGCTAATATTATTATTAAATCCATTAACTCTTTTTTTTTTTTAAAGATTTTATTTATTTATTTCACAGCGGGAGAGAGATCACAAGGAGGCAGAGAGGCAGGCAGAGAGAGAGAGGGGGAAGCAGGCTCCCTGCCGAGCAGAGAGCCCGATGCGGGCCTCGATCCCAGGACCCTGAGATCATGACCTGAGCCGAAAGCAGAGGCTTTAACCCACTGAGCCACCCAGGCGCCCAAAATCCATTAACTCTTACTATTTCTTTAAAATACACTGCTCTAAAATGGCCTACCAAAATATCACTAGATTATTCTATGACTCAATGTACCCATTTAGTAATATAGGTAACAGATAGAAGGTATTTTGTCTGCTAGGTATTATGCTAAAAACTTTATTATATATGTTTTCATAGGAATATTTAACAGAAGAAATTGAGGCTGAGGAAGATTATTAAGTCACCCAACATTGAGCAGTTGGCTAAGTGAGATTAGAGCCGGGTAGTTTCACTCCAAACATACATACTTAATCATAAAACTACATTGTTTTTTCTCACACAAATATTTTCCTCATTGGGCAAAAATATCAGTCAGGATATGCTTAGGCTGGGTACCTGGGTGGCTCAGTTGCTTAAGCGACTGTCTTCGGCTCAGGTCATGATCCCAGAGTCCTAGGATCGAGTGCTGCATCAGGCTCCCTGCTCAGCAGGGAATGTGCTTCTCCCTCTGACCCTCTCCCCTTTAATGCTCTCTCTCTCAAATAAATAAGTAAAATCTTTAAAAAAAAAAAAAAAGGATATGATTAGGCTTAGTTAAAACTTACAAACTAATGACATTCTTAGTAAAAACTACTAGAGAATAGTGACTGCTTTTTTCAGAGTTGTTATATTTTGTCTTTCTGAGGAATGTTAGTAAATTTTGTCAGCTTTATTTAATTTAGGATTCAGATGTTTGGAGAAAATATTTCTCAGCTTTCAGTTTAAAACACACTCAACTCCCTGTACCTTTGAAAGACCATTTACAAACCTAATCTTTTTTTCCCCTGTGGATGAAGAATATCTACTGATTTAATGTACACGAATTAATTTTTAAAAGCAGAGATTTACAAGATGGTCATAAACATTTCCTCCAGATGGACATTTTCAACTCAGGAAGACACTAGATTTAGAAAATTTAAACAGCAATTAGTTTGCTCATGCAAAGAAGGGGGAAAAAAATCCTTGATGTGCTCATTTCTCTGTATCTCTAATGTACTTACCTTTAAAACAGATTCATCCTCTCATAAATCCTGTTGCATATCACAAATTATCTCACTTTGAATCCATTGCATGTTATGAAGAAGTAGCCATAGTATCCTTTTCCACTGTGTAAAAGTTCCGTCTCTCTCCCTTCCCCCCGTCCCTCCTTCTCTCTCTCTCTCTCTCCCTCCCTCCCTCCATTCCTCTTCTCACTCTCCCTCCCACTCTCTCTCTCTCTATATATTAGCATTTGTATATTATATATATTAGCATTTGTATATTATATATTTGTATTGGTTATTTGTATGTAAATATTTGTATTTTGTATATACAAATGCTATTAGCATTTGTAAATAATTTTCCTGGTTTCTAGCTAATATACTACTCTAGACAGAAGCAAAATATCCACAACATTGTTAATTATTTGTTATTTCTAATACACAAGTTTGATTAAAACTGGTTTTATAATCACAAGCTTTACTCTTCTAAACATTTCCTGCTATGATATAAGAATTTTGAAATAGAATATGTCTCACAGAGTCAAAATCAGGTCTGTTCTGCTCCCTTAAGCACTGGGAATTTGGGCTATTATTTCTAAGGCTACAGATGAGCTGGGGAGCTCGAAGTGGGGAAACACTGAAATGAAAAAAAGATATGAACTCTGGGTAGACCTGGGTTTGTGTTCTAGCCCCACCACTTTTTACCTATCAATTTATGCAAGAAGTTTTGTATTTAATCTCTTAGACTTTTAGTTTCCTCTGGATTTAATGGGGACATTAATGTTTACCTCTTTCACTGATGTGAGGGACAAATGCAAGAATGTATTCTAATGTGTCTAGTACTGTTAATAACACATGTTAGGTGCCCTCTGATCTCTTGGCCAACACTATTTCCACGAATATAATTATGGACAGCTAACTCTGGTGGTGGTAGCATTTGAAGGGATGAGAGTGAGAATATATTCTTGCCATGTGCCTAAACATTCAAAACAGCTCAGAAGGTGAAAGGAATGGACTTGATTCTAATTGGAAGTGGTGTGATATAAAGGTATGGGGAAGGTTTTTAAATTAGAGCAGTAGGTATGAATTTCCTCTCTCTATTAAACTAAAAGTGTGATTTAAGTCATTATTTAATTTATAGGAACTTTAGCTTTCTCATCTGTAAAATGTAAATAATAGTATATACTTCTAGGCCTTAAGTGAGAATTAAATGAGGTAAAGTTCCTTAACACAGTGCCCAGAAAAGACATGAATCCTAACTTCTTACCTGGAGGAGCAGTAACATCTGTTTCATCAGGTGGTGGGGGGTTGGGGACATGATTTCTATGCCATGATTTATCTGTACCTGGAACGAAGAGCAAAAGAGGACGGTGGGGAAGTTATGGATACCACTTTTTTCCTTGTTTACTGCAATCACCAAGTAGGCACTGCCTATTTTTATTGCCTGGCATTATGAATCTCATTTCAATTGGATCATATTAGTAGTAGGTTAGGCAGATTAGGATTGATGGTCTAATTTCTATGGTTAAGACAGACGATGGATTACTATGCTGTTTCTCCGAAAATAATACCTACTGATTCGTGGCTCCTTACTTTGCTTTAAGTTCTTTACCCAAGAATTAGCTAATTGCCTTTGAAACTGTCCAAAGAAATTGGAGGCCTGAGGAGTTCAAGCCACATGTTCAAGATTGCACAGTTTATAAATGGCAGAACCAAAAGACAAACACAGATCTGTCTGAGATCTCCCCTTCCTACCCCGTTTGGTTCTCTCCACTTTCTCACCTGGTCTTTGGTTTCCCACTCCATCAACCCCAGCTGGATGAGGTTCATCATGACTGTAAACCTTCATAGCACTTTGTTTTCACCTTCCACATGGCTCATATACTTTTCTATTACTTAGTAAAGTCATTTGAGTTCTTGTATCATTTCCCAAATCAATAATAAATTTCTTGAGAGGAGGGACACGGATACATACCATTATACGAATCAAGTCTTTTTTTTTTTTTTTTAGCTTTTTCCAACAAGGAAATTTAATTATCTCACAAAACAAGAAGTCTATATATAAATTGCACCAGAGTGTAGCAATTTAACAACTTCATAAAGGGCCCAAATTCTTTCTATTTTCTCTCTATCACATTTAGTGTATTAGACTTTTAGTTTTTCACCTGTCGGTTGCACGATGGCTATCACAGATCCAGGCATTTGGTTATTGTTCAAAGTAAGAAGAATGGGGAAAGGCAACACAACTGAGCTGTCTACTCATGCCTGTCCCCTATGAGACAAGAAAACCCTCCCCGGAGTTCCCTGATTAACTTCCTTTATATTACATCCCAGTACTTGCCTCCTTTGTAGGTCTTGAAGCGTAGAATCACTACCATGGTTCTGAATTTCCCCAAATGCAGTGATTTATGACTGAAGAATTTAAAGGCCCATTTTGAGCTTTAATGAGAGTTCTGTGCGATGGTTGGTAGAGGACCCGAAAGCTAAAGGCATACGTGCAAACTGCATGGCTATTGAAGGCCCCTTCCAAGAAGCTGTGCCGTTTCCATACACCGACTTTATAGCTCCTGAAATTTAAAGTCACAAATTGCAAGACAGTGCATACCCGCAGGATTGCTTGCAATTAGTCAAGCCCTCAAATGTTACTGAATACCAAGGGTCTACTTTATCCTCTTTTGTGATGAACAAGGTGGATTGTGTTATGTTTCCTACTGACTTATTACCCCTTACATTCTTGAGAGAGAGTCTTTGTTGACAGCTGACTTGTAGACCCAAGCATATGTTTAGTTATAGTTCCCTCAGGTGCCAACAATAGGCAGAATAAACTTTAAAGATGTTTCAGGTAAATAGCATTTCACCCTGTACCTTGGTACAAATTGTGAATCAATTATTTATGAGCAGAACCCAATTTGTTTAAACCTCATTGACCTTTAATACAGTTATGACATGTGTCTTGACTTGATTCTTCCCTCTATCGATTTGGTCTGGAAAAGTAAAACAAGAGGTGAAATGGCCCCTCAGGGTAAGTTAAAATTGTAGGTTACGGCCATGTTAAATTGCTTTAGTATACTTTGTGTCCTTTAGAGTCAGAAAATGAAGCTATAAAGTAAGTTGATGTAAGTAATTCTTGTTTTTAAAAGGACCTTGAAGTGCTCTTAACAATATCATGGATTTGATAAGATCTGCTTTAGACTTCTTAATTTAAAATGAACATAAAGATGGTAAAGCCGAAAGAATGTTGAAATACTAGTGTTGTGCTAACAGCTTTGAAACTGAATTCGTGGGAGAGGACCGATCGGAATTCACTATTGTCTGCCATACTTGGGGAAAATTAAAGCAGCAGTTTAATTTAACTGCTAGGAATTTCCTGGGGGGCATATCCAGGTGTACAAAATATTTAGGCGGGTTTCAAAAGTTATTGCTCATTACTTGTGTTATCAAGTTCAGACAGTGTTTAAAACTCAGGCAATTTTCAAGTTTGAAATGTTCATTTTTGTGACAGGCAAACCTATTAAATGTGAGTGTTCACAGCTTTTTCCTCTCTCTTACCCCTTCCCATATTTGTCTATAATTATTGTGGTATTGACGGGCTAAGTGGAGGGCTGGAGAAGACAGAAAGAAAACATTAATTCTCATAGAAAAGGAGAGAGAGCATCCTTAGTTGTAGAAAAGAATACACTGTTTAGGGAGTAAAAATGGAAAAAAGGGTCAAGAACCAACAAGGGAATGCGAGCTGGGTTTGGGACAGAATATTGTGATGTTTAGAGAGAGGGAGGAGAAAGTGTTGAGTAGGGTTCATGCAGAGAGAAATAAAGAAGGCCGGTTTCAAAATATGTTATGATGTATGATGAATGGTGTGCTTTGAGATAATTAGATATTTGTTTAAATTGTTCTTTCAAGGTAAGCACAAGCTGGTTTGCCTTTATGCTGGTCCCTATTATTATCCTTGAAGTTGTCATTTCTTGCATTTTAAAGTCCTTTCTTTCTTACATACCGATAATAACCGTTCTATTGATTGATGACCTGTAAGGGAAGTGTGTAACAAAATAAAAGAGATCCTGAGCTGGATGAGATGGGATTGGAAGGGGAACATGGAGTAGTTTTAGAGCACACAAACGCTGGACCAAAAGTGGAGGCTTTTGAGATAACGGGCCAATTTGGGGGAGAACTTTATCATTCCTAGGACCTCAGAAACCGCTTAAACATTGCGTTTCAGTTTATGCTTCTATGAATGTGATTTGAGAGCTCCATTTGCACCACTAATAACCAAGAGGCTAGGTTAAGCCTTCGAGAGCTCTGCAAAACATGATGTACTAATTTAGAAATTCCATGCTCTGGAGATTATCGGTCAACCATATAACTGAAGAGCCTCTGTGTGAGGATGCTGGAATGAAGGACTGTGAGAAGCCATGCCTGAACTGGCAACTATTGTTTTAGAACGAGGGATGAGGTTGCAAATTTGAACCAAGAAATTACAATTCTTTTGGTGAAGGGCTCCTAACTCCACTCTTGTCATCAAAAAGAGCACAACATGTAGGAGAGAGTCGGTACTAGCTGCAAGTTAGTCTTTCCAGCTCCCTACTTGAAAGAATCATTCAATGGAATCCACTTCAGCTCTGTGATCGGGCTCTGTCTTCTTTCTGTGTCTGCCAGCCATCTCTTTGCAAACACACAGAAAACATTTCTTGCGGGCTGATGATATGAATGCTCTGTTCTAGATGCAGTGGTGTCTATTCTCAAAGTTCATCCTCTTGTCAGTCATAAGCATTAAGACCACTAGGAGTGGTTTCTACCAATAATTTTCAGGTTGCTGCAGCTCTTTGGAGCTTTACACGTATTAGCTGAGTTGTTTTAATAATAATCCTGTAAGACTGGTGATGTGTATGTGTCTGTTGCTGTTATTTTGATTACAAAAACAGAGGGTTCAAAACCTTGTCTACATTCTTTGGCTAAAGTTTATGACCTACATCTTTTGATTTCAGATCTCATGTCCTTTAAAATGGAATTGCATTGAATTGAAATGACTGAAAATTAATGTAGCTGTAAAAGGGGCAGGACTAATTTTGGATATAGTCATTAAGGAGTTAATCAGAGTGGGGCATGGAGTCTTAAAAATAGGGAATTTGTTATAGGTTCTAAAGAGGGACAAAGATTTAGAAAAAAAGATATTTGTAAAAAGAAGAAAGAAGTGAACAGTTATAAACTGGTGGCGTATTCAAAATATATTTGTATGTATATTTATAATTTGAAAAGGTATGTTAGAGTAATAGCTAACATTTAGTGAGTACATACTATATACCAGATACCTGATATATGTTATCTTGTTTAATTTTCACAACATCCCTGAGAAATAAGATTATTTGACTCTATTTTATAGTTAAGGAAATGGATGCCAAAGAGATTTAAGCCTAATTCAGGATCATAGGTAGTAGAACTAGGACTCAGGTGGCCTGGTTTTCCTGATACCACTGTGCAGAGCCATGGGGTCCAGAGAGGGACTGCATTATGGACAAGATACGTATTGAAGATAGTAAGGGACCCTGCTAAGCATGGACAGCTACCCTGTGGCAAGAAGGGTTTCAGGGAGGGTTTAGTACAATTTGGTTAAGTGGCCCTCAGTATAACTCTCACTAGATTTCCTTTTGTCATTATCAGACTCAATAGGACTCAGACTGGGCTCCTGAGGTACAGTAGCTCCTTTAAATGCCCCTTCAAAAGATCCCACCTCCACCCCAAGAGGTAACTTTATTTCTCACTGTCCGTTCTCTAGCCACCCAGGACAGCCTCCACACAAACCAGGATACAAGACAATTGGTTCTTTATTGTTGACTTCTTTGTCCCCAAACACCCCTTATTCAGAGCCCTATTGCACATGGCTAAAAAGTACTGTTCATTCCTTAGATCTTGTATTTCTGTTAATAATGACTTCCAGTGACTTCTTTTTTAGATGTTAACGTTAAAAAACAAAAACAAAAAACATTCTCTATTAGCCAGTTTTACCCACAAAGTCTATTATCTCTTAAGTAACTCAAGCCATGTTGTATCTTTTAGCTGGCCAACCAAGACAGCGTTCACTTTGTTCTAATATTATTTTTCTCCCTCGTTCAGTCTCAAAAAATTCTTAACTGAGACTTCCCTGAAGGTTTCAAATAAATCCTTCCTCCTGTTGTTATGTCCTATTTCTGCCTTTAAAAACAAAACAAAGAAACAAACAAAAAACGAAGACAAAACCCCCCAAATAAACCAGTCCAAACCAATCAACCAACCAACCAAAAAAACCCCTTCCAAGTCCATCTTTCAGGTTTGTCCTGATTTATCGGTATCCCATTTTTCCAATGCAGCAAGAAAATTCCCAGCCCAAACTTCCTAATTTCCCTTTTATTGTTTTTATTAATAAGTATCCATTTTAAAGGATAGTTACCACCTCTATTGGATTGTAAATCTCCTTGAGGGCAGGAGACTGTGTCTAACCACTAATAGGTACCCACACATTTATTAGTGAGCAGTGCTACCTCTAGGGGGTCAATAAATACTTGTTGACTCACTGACTCTATAAATATAAACGGCAAAATAATCAGACATTCTGCTAGCACCTAATTTGCTCCCTGTAGGTAAGTTTGTCTCTTCGGTAGCATTGATTCTTTCAGGCCACCAGGGTTCCATTTAGCGAATTACAACTGCCTTATGCTAACTGGTACCCTGGTGGCCTGAATGAGTTTAAGAGTCTCCCCAAATGAAGGACATCTCCCCTGAGAGTGACTCTGAGTCTTGTTGAATACCTAACCCAACCTTTATTTTCTTCCACAGCATTTTCCCTTTGAGACAAAGATTCCTTTGCCTTTGGGCCTTTTAGCTGTTTCACACGTCAGAAACTCTCAAGTCATAAACAAATAAAAATGCACTTCATGTACCATATTCTTGCTGTTTCACATTTTTAAAGGAAAGCATTGCCGAATTACAGTGAATGCCAAGCAGGAAATTCGCAATTTTCCTTGTAGCATTTTTTTTGTAAGTGAGTGGCTTTCCGACAGATCCAGTCATCAACAGTGCCCTCCTACTGTCTGACTCACATTCAGAATTCATTTCTATGTGCACCACAGTACAAAAATTTTGCAAAGCATTAGAGGAACATGCAGAATCCTCTCTAGCTGTTTATTCCTCAGGCCCAGGCTCCCAGAGCTTTTCTATTTTGTGCAGAGTTCTCTACCAAATAATGATCCTTTCTGCAATTTTAGAAAACCTACAATGGGAATGAATAGTTGCATTCCAATAGGGAATCTCTGTCTTGGATCCTGAAGGATCTGGTCTCTTTTGTTAGGGAGTGAGCTAAAAATTTGAAACAGGTCCTTAAGAAGTGCTTTGACTTTCAAAGCATGGTATTTTGGGGGCCAGAATTTATCATTCACTACAGTGCCATGTTCCTTATTTGACACTATTCTCCCATTAAAATTGTATTCTCTGCTGTGATCTCACTGTACCTACGCACACACGCACACACACACACACACACACACACACACACACAATCATGCACGTCTGTGTCTGGTCTGTATAATACCATTGATCACTCTTGTTATGGATGGCTATTAATATTTTTAACTTTTCCTCCACTAATTTCAGAGAGTAGAGTTTGAGTCTTATTTATCTTTATGTTTTTCCGCCCCTATTTCCAAGCCTGGAACCAAGTTATTGCTCAATAAACAGTAATGATAATATTGGTTTGGGGGAGATATCATTAGGAAATAAATTTTAGTTTACAGAAGTTTATTCAAGTTTCCATCACGATTGTGGTATTATGGCTTGCAATTTTGGCACTCCTATGGGGAATATTTATAGACTAGTTGGCAATTTACAATTTTTCTCTCTTTTCGTGCAATGCTAGCTAATCAATTGCATATTAAAATAAAGGGTTTGTATGAATCGTCTGGTTTAAAGTATTTCTGTGTTGCAAAGATCAGTACCATATAAACACACCAACATAATTTTTAGTGGCATTTTAGCTTGAAGGAAGCCTTTACTTCATAAGGCAATGCTATAAATGAAAGTGTTGGACAAGTGCTCCTAAAACCCTCCCCCTTTGCATTTTTGGCCTTAAACATCTCCTCAGGATTTGACATGTGTGAAGACGGTACGTCTTCATAGCATGTCTGAAGAGGTTCATACAGTTATTATTTTTGATTTAGAAGATACTACTAAAAGGCAAGTGGTGTGTTAACTAAGTACAAATAAAATTATATATTTCTGATAGTAATCTCCTACATGACAATGTACTTTTGGTCACAAGGACATGACAAGAAAATGCTGATGGCCCAGTATAACTTTAACTTCTGCCGCAAAAAGCACCACAGTGAAGGAGTATCACTGGTATAATTTTCATTTCTACAAAAAGCACAGGCTTCTTAAATGTGCCATGTGGTGGCCATTTTGTCTGAATTAAAGTGTTCTTTCTAAATGTTTCTGTTGTTCTTTGTTCTAATTTCCATCTCTAGATTTTCTTTTCTGTGCATGCCAAATTTGGGTATAAAAAATGAACCCCAAATCCAAAGTAATAGATGGAGGATGGGAAAACATAGGATGATTCTTGCAAGACTGCACCATATATTAAATAAAGAGAGAGACTCAGCAATTTATTTGGCTGTGTCGGGGTGCTTGCTTAGGGAGCTAGAGATCTAGGTTTTCATTCTATCAACAGCTCTTGCTGTCAATTAATTAGAATATATATTCCTATTAATTCAGGGCTGTGCCATGCCTTCTTTATGTACACTGCAAGCATGTCCGTGAACCTGCATCTGTCCTCAGTTATACCATGCAGCGCTCCCGCCCAGAAATCCAGTGTTTCTTTCCCAATCTACATATTGTATGCTTGCCAAGCTGTACAGATGCTTTTTGGATTGGAAATATTGCTGCTTTTCATAATATTTTTAAATGTTGAGAATATAGATTTTAACTTCATCTCTTTACAAATACTGGGAAGTAAAACCCATTTAACAGATTAGGAAATTAGGTCACCTGTGATTTGGCTATAACATGCAAACCGTAAGAAAGATGGTTAAATATCTCCCAACAATGGATTTTCACCAATTCGTACAGCTCTCTCACAGAAAGTAAGGCCTCATGTCCACTTCTGAAATAATCTGGACAGTTTGAAAATAGAAGTGCCAAACCCCTTACCTCCATCCTCAAATCTGTGTTCCCTTACGGAGTTCTGTACCTTGGCTAATGGCATTTCAATATACCCCGCTGCCTCAGTTAGGACTCTTAAAGTCATCCTTGACTTATGTCCCTTAATTTCCACGTCCAATTGATCATCAGACCTGTCAGTTCTCCCTCAGAAGTGTCCTCTGGCTAAAGTCCCTTTTTATCACCCTCATGGCCACTGGCTTAGGCCCTCATCATTTTTGTTTGGAGTATTCATATAGCCTCCTATCTGATCTCCCCAGCATCTGTCTTCCTCCCCTCCAGTCCATCCTTCACCTAGACACCAGAATGATCTTCCTGAAAACAATTCCCATCAAGTTACTTCTCTCCTTACAGACCTCAGCTGGAGCCCACCTGTTCACAGAACAAACGCTAAACTCCTATAGTTGGACCTGTAAGGCTTTTTGTAATTAAACATCAACTTCTCCGGTTATAGTTCTTGGCATTTTCTGCATGGATTCTCAACTCTGGCTCCATTCCTAGAAACTCATATCAAACTCATATATTAACGAATTATATTAATTTATGCCATTGCACATGTTTTCCTATGGCCTAGGATGCTTCTTTTCTCCTTCATCTCTTGCCAAGCTGGTACTGTTTAAGACCATGAAAATGTCATGTCCTCTTGAAGTCTTTCCTGATGCTGGCAAAATTGCTCTTAACCCTGTTCTAGACTTTCTCATCATGCCAGTAACACTCCTATTACAACACTTACTGCTTTGTATTTTAATGATCTCTTAACAGGTCTGGTTGTAAACTCTTTGGAGAGAAGGCTCTTCCTATACCTGACTCATATTTGAATTTGCCAAGTACAAGGATGTTTAATAAATGCTGCATGAATGAATGAATGATCCATATTGATCTTTTCTCTGTGCTATAGTGCTTTGTAACCAAACCAAATGATATTTTTACTATAAGTGCTTGTACTATAACATGATATATGCTTTCCTAAAAAATTTGATCTTCTGTAAAAACAAAACAAATGCACACAATAAAAAGGGTTCACTGGGCAGACCCCTCAAAACCTCATGCAATTTGTAATCAGAGCATAATAAAAACCATATTTGGTACCTGAGCCTAATTGGATCTCCCTGGCATGCAGTCTTCCTTAGTGTGGCTGGGTATGGCCATAGTAGATATCAATAACATCAGTAATAATAGAGTAGAGATGCTGATAATATTCTGATTAATTAGGGAGCAGTCGCTAAGATAATGAACACAGATGGAAATGGAGTCTGAGCCAATGGGGTGGTTGCTAAGGTGGGCACCGGGACATCACAACCTGCCACAAGCTAAGAGTTTCCTCAGGCTGGGGGAGCACCTCTTTGGGGAAGGAGCCTAGAGTGCAAGCCCTCATTTTTAATTTTCTAAAAGTATATACTGCAGCCTTAGAAAGGTTGCCGTGATCGACGCAAAAGCCATGCTGGGAAACATTTTCTTTCTTGCAGAAACTTACGATTCTCCTCTTGCTATGTTTTGGTTCCTCTTGTTGACCAAAATCTGCATATTGAAACAAAGTGACTTCCACATTGCACAAACATCTCCCTGCTTATCACTTATATTCCCCTGTTGATCAATTACATGTGAGCTACATCACGTTCTAACTAGGGGCATTCCTGCAAAGCAGACAGTATTTATATATTTGCACTGAGTAATTATCTAATGCCTGTTATCTCACTTTCCAATGAAATGCTGGAGCTAATTCTTTGAAGATAGAGGCTGTATGCAATACTGAAAGAATCTGAATTTTTTTTCTTTTTTTTTTTTTTTTGGCTTTTGACATAAATTTCTTTGAGTAGCAGATGCTATTTTTGCCAGCCATTTGTTTGTTTCCTCTCCAGTCCATTCTCTGTTCTGCCGCTGTCTGGTTTGTGTTGCAGGGACCTATACTTCTCAATTTCTCTTCCCAAATGGCTTCTGCATAGTTTTGGCCAGTGGTCAGCACAGGTGGAATGCTGGTGGGCAGTGGGAGAGAAGCCGGGTAGTTCTCCTAGTTCTTTGCCTTGACCTTCCATTTCTGTCACTGGCGACCTTTCTTCCAGGGGGGCTCTAGCTCCTGTGGGATCATCTCTCCCTCTATGGTCCCTGTTCCCACCAGGCTATTCTCAGCTGGGATTCTAACTCCCACTAGGCAGCCCTGGCTTTTGAGCTCTAGGAATAATCCTTCCCTTGACCTTAGAGATGGCGGAGGCTTCCTGCTGTTGCTAATTTCTGGGTTGCTTCATTTTTCCCCGTCTGGATCCTCCTAGCTCTTCCATCACCACGTTACCATTTCCCCGTAAATGATCTAAGGCGTGTTTCCCTGATTGGACTACGATATGCTGTTAAAAAACCCTGTAGAGTAAAATCAGACATGCTACAGGTGTCCGTCGCCCAGCTTGTTAGATAGAATAGAAATCAACTCGATTTTACCCACCCTGTGGGAAGACAGTGGTAAACTCTGACCCTACTGTATCCCTGGGAATGTTAAATGAGGTCTTGTGAAGAATTCCTGATATATTAAGAAAGCCCCCCCAAGTCTTTTCCAGCCCCTTGATCACGTACTTGAACTCTGACATTCCTCTCATCTACAGCACAGGCTGTCAAGCTGTAATGCTTTGGTACTTGAGGACACAACCCTGATGACTGTGCCCATGATTATGACATCTCATCTCCCCAGGTTTCTTTTCAGTAGACAATTAACAGGGAAAGGGATTTGAATGTGCTGAAAATCCCCAAATTTCTCTTGCCTTTATTTCCAAGCAATTCATAAGGAACAACACAAGCTTCAGTTAGACCTGAAAACAAGCAAGTTCCAAACACTTTGAGGACTGCTGAAATGAAAAGGGTCACCCCGGGGCATGGCGGGGGGAAAGAAGAACTGGCTCAGTAAGCACACCCTACAAAACCTGATGTTAGTATCTCCCGATAAAACGTTAACTGTGGATGTTTTCAGGAGAATAGGAGGATGGGCTGTTCATACCCCCACCTCACAACACGTGCTGGTGCTGGTGCAGAAGCTGTAATCACGCAGGCTGACTAAGGAAAGAATAATGCAGCTCTTTTGAGTCAGGATTAAGTTGTGTTGGTTGATAGGTTTGGAAAAACAATATTATACTTGGCTTCTAGATAAATACTGCAGAGACCTCTTGTAAATCTTCCAGTAATTTTTTGTAATCCTTCACAAGTAGTAAAATCATTGCTGTGAGGCAGACAGGAGAGGAATCCACAAATAAGACATCTGTTATTGTTATATCAATGATGATATATGCCCAACTCTGAAATAACAACATTTAACAAGAAATGGAACCTTATCCAAAATGAGATCTCACTCACTTCCATGACTTCATTTGCTACATTAATAAGAGTAAACTGAAGTTTATAATTGGGTGATCTTATCTATTAGCATTAGTAATATATCACAGGTAGAGGGCTTTATATTTTAGATTAATGGAATTCAAAATGTTGGAAAAGTTCTATGCTAACATAGAGCATGCATGGACACATGAGGATGGTGACATACCGAATAAACAGAAAATAAAAATAAACTATTTGCTTTTTGTGCTATATTTTGCTGTGTATTTTTTTTTGTATATTTGCACCTCCCCCAAGTTTTCAGGTTTTTTTTTTTGCAAGTTTAAGATATTTTTACAGCCATCTATTAAAACAACAATGAAAGAATATTGAGGTTTGTAATGCTTTCAGGAGACACGTAATATTATGAGTCTTGATATTTAAAATGAATATTTAAAAAAATAATGTATTACTTGAAACTCACACATTTTTCTAACATACAGGTGAAAAATTAAATTCTAAGCCTCAAAGGCTATGTCACCATATGTTTGGAGAATTTTTAAGAACCCCAAAGTAGAACTTTGGCAGTAGAATAGGCAATTATTTGCCAACACCGGATTTATGTGCAAATCCTAAGACTCTTAAATAGAATCTTTTTTAAAAGCCTTCAAATGACATCCAGGAATATCTTGTTTTTACTTTTATTTCTTTTCCATTGTCTTGGTTTGACTTCTGTACTTTGTGTCCGATTAAAAGAATCATTGGCTCACTTTTGAATCTGGAAGGTAGCAACCCCATACATCCCCAATTGCCCCTTAAGTGTGGTGCTCTACAATGCACACAGAAGAAAAGACCTTGCTCTGATCTCCTGCAGATTTCCAGCTCACACTGTGTTTAATCCTTTTCCAGCCTTTGCTGAAACTGGTGGCTAAGCCAAAGTTGGAATGTTGTGTGAATCTGCTTAGAAAGTAGGTGTTAGAGCCAAGTAGGAAACATCTAGGCCTTTCCACATTTGCCACCACTGATGACAGCAGACTTTTGGAAGCTCCTTCTTTCTTGGGCTTTCATGATGGCCTTTCCGCCTGGCTCTTCTACTGCTTTGGTCTGACCCTTTCTTCTCAGTGTACTTTATGAAACTGTCATTCCCCTTCCCCATCTTTGTTCAATATAATATTGTTAACTGCAGTCACCACCCTGTACATCAGATCTCCAGAATGTATTCATCTTGTGAAACTGAAACTTTGTCCCCTTTGACCAGTATTTTCCCATTTGCCTCTCCCCCTATCTACCATCCTTGATAGTCCATAGTCAATGACTGAAGAGTACAGCAGGTATTGTGAGCTCTACTTAAGACCTGAACCATATTTCTAAAGCAGACTGTACTAGAGCATCATACCATGGAGGAGAAGTAATATTCTCAAGGAACTCATGAGGAACATCCATTTTGAACTCTTACTAGGCCTGCTTTTCAAACTACAAGTTGGTGAAGTATGTTCTCTTTTTAATGTGTGTATGTGTTTCTTTACTAATATTAAACAATAATTAGCTTGAATTTTTTTCCAAAAAAGGTATTTAACCATTACTGAGAAACCTCAAGGTATATATGACATGAAGCTATCTAACCATTACTCAATAGATAAATTACCAGCCTTTACCTTTGCCAGTCCTGTTAGGCTTATAGATATGTGTATGAACTGAGAACTTCCATCTTTAAGCTCAGTCCTCCTCAATCCTTGGGCTTAAATCTTAAGAACTGGAAGAAACATTAAAGGATTATGCCTCATCAGGGAGTGTGATCTAGAATTAGTCCTGCTTCTGTAAGATCTCTTTGACCTGCTGTTTTAAGATTAGTTCTGGTACTCATGGATCTCCTAAAATGAAGGCTTCCCTTCATCTTTCTGTATATATTCAGTGAGTACAAACAGATATCTTCTTGGGTTTTCAGATAAGCATTTCAAGATCTGGTAGGCATTGGCTTTCTGCCTTAGATCCCAGACCACTGACAGAGATACCTTGCTTACCTCTGCCAGCTACCTTTCCCAGGAACTAGACTTTGTCCCTGGTACCTCTAGCTCTTAGACTGGCCCTAATCTTTAAATATACTGAAACCCCAAAACATGGCACTGTCACCCACCAAGTTTGAGAATCACAAAAGTCTGGACACTCCAACTGCAGTCCTCATTGACCGGATGAACTCTGTGGATGCAGATGCTAATTTGCACTGTGGGGACTTGCTTCAGTGGTCAGCTCGACTGTTGGGTCAAATTCCCATTTTTAAGTATCAACTTGCTCTTGTTTTTTGTCCACCATCCACTGAAGTCTAAATATGCTCCATAGACCAAGCTGTACAAATTTGACAACTTTCACTGGTTTCAACAGGTTAGATCAGCCTTAATGAGACAAAATCATAGATTATTAGAAGAAGGTTTGATGACTTTTTTATTATCCTCTCAAAAGTAATGTTTATTGAACATCTAAAAGGTACTATTTCATTAAATATGAGGAGACAGAGAACTACAAGACTTTGTTCCTGTCTTGAAAATGTTTCCATTCTAATCGGATAGACACTCATATTTGTGTACATGCACCCGCCCTCCCACCCCCACAGTACACAAGGCAATATAAATGCCAAGGAAATCAAACCAACCAGAAGAGCTCAGATAAGAGAGAGAGGACTCTGGTGTGGGCTGGCCGGGAAAGGAGTCATGCAGGAGACAGAACTCAGAATATCAAAAAAGGGAACAGAGACTGATGTATAGGAGAAAAGGAAAAGAATAGCAGAAGTTGGAGGAAACACCTTGAGCACAAGTCTGAAGGCAAGCCAGCATCACCGGAATTGAGAATTTCAGACAGAAATCATGAGGAAAAGATTTCTTACTTTTTAGTCAGTTTCATTTGGAGGGGATAGAGCTTTCCCAAGGCAACAGAAAAATTGGGAAGAGCTTTCTGGTCTCCAAACTTTGAGACTAATAGCCTTATTAGTGGCAGCCGTTGGTGGGGGAAAGAGGTGGCTCTGCTAATGGCACTAAAAGGAACCCCAGGAGAATGCTTTCAGTTTAGCTCATAACTGTGTAAAGGCAAAGATTGGCCCTTCCCTGCTGCCACTCAAACCCCCAGGCTTATTACTCCAGGGAAGCTTACTTACTTATCCTTGTATATTGCAACTGCATTTTGTACGTGGTTTATAGAAATGTTGGGCAGATGGAAAAAGGAATTTGTCTTGGATATGTGGTATCTGTGCTTTCCCTAATGAAGGAGAACCTTGATTCAGATTGCTTTACTCAATGCTAAGAGTATGGGGAAGCAGTTTTGGAAATCGTGCAGAACAGGAACTCTGGAACTGTAGTGTCCTACGCAGTGCTTAGCGAGGCAGATAACACATGGTGAGCTAACGGTTGTGTACCCTCCCACCTGGATTCTATGCCTTTTTTCCTTCCTTCCTGCTCATCACTCCTTCCTCAGCTGCTCAAGACTCTGTTCTAGTGTCTCATTCATGTTTGCCCTATCCAAAGAGTCCTCTAAGTCAGAATTTCCTCTTCCCACCACCCTATCCACAGCTCTTCTAGTCTTGATGATACCACAAATATGTGGCATTTGTAGAGGGCTTCACAGGTACCTGGCACATACAGTTTTTCATGTCATGATTGCCCTCTTCTAGAGAAACATCAGTGATTAAAATATGAATGTAAAGGGACTAGTCCAACTTCTCTGACCATCTGTTTCTTCATTTATAGAGTAGGGATAAATACTTTATAGGGTCAATGTTTAAGATCACAGATGAAGAAACTGAATCACACATAGTGAAAAATGTGCCGAACCAGGGTTCCAACTCATGGGATCTGACAAAAGCTTATGCTTATCTCATTCTGCTGAGCTACAGCATGAGGACTTCAAGTCCCTGGACAGGGGAACCGGCCACGAGGCTTTCTTAGTCCCTAGGGTTGCCAGATATAATGCAGGGCATCAGTTAGATCGGAATTTCAGGTAAACAACAAATAATTTTTAGTACCAGTACATGTTAAATATTCATGGGATATGCTTATACTTTATTATTCATTGTTTTCTTGAAGTTCTAATTGAGCTAAACTTTACCTGGATGTTTTGTATTTTTTCCCTAAATCTGGTGATCCTACTAATATTCAATAAATCACAACATATAGACAACTGCTGAAGTGAAGGAATGTGGTCCTTGAGGCGAAAAGGAAGTAAACTTTTATTACCAAGCCCTTGCCTGTCAGAACTGGAAAGGAGCATAAAGGTCACCCAGTCCTCATTTCACCAAAGAGTAAACGGAAGACTGGGGTGGGGAAATGACTTGCATAAAATCATAGTGCCTATAAAGAAACTAGACTTGAAGTCAGGCTTCCATCGCCCTTGTTTAAGCCTTCATCCACCACACTTAAGGCTGTGGAAAAGTTTAGAATCACCTGAGGTTTGTTGGTGAAGGCAACAGGGCTGTCCTATGTATTGTAGGGGCTTAATAAGTATTTTGTCCAAAATGATGATTTAATCCAGGTCTGGTACTTGTGACATGCTTTACGTGGCATAGGGACACTACTAAGGCTTGTTGATACATGTCACACACACATATGCAATAGTATTGTCACACACACACACACACACACTTTCATTCTTAGGACTTGCTATCTCCCAAGTGGATTATTAGATGTCCTTGGTAATTAAGACACTAGATCAAGTCAACCAATTTTTTTATATTCCTAAAATCTGCAGTAGCTAATGGAGAAACTAGGGCAGCATAACATCTAAATTAGGGGAAAGAAGAAACTTCAGGGCTATGTTATTAAAAACCATTTCCAGGGCGCCTGGGTGGCTCAGTGGGTTAATGCCTCTGCTTTCGGCTCAGGTCATGATCTCAGGGTCCTGGGATCGAGGCCCGCATCGGGCTCCCTGCTTAGCGGGGAGCCTGCTTCCCCCTCTCTCTCTCTGCCTGACTCTCTGCCTCCTTGTGATCTCTCTCCCTCTGTGAAATAAATAAATAAAATCTTTAAAAAAAAAAAAAACAATTTCCATTAACCACACATGGCTGTTGAGCACATGAAAGGTGACTAGTTTTTTTTTTTTTTTTTTAAAGATATTTTGTTTATACATTGGAGAGAGACAGAGCAAGCAAGAGCATGATTTGGGGAGAGGGGTTGAGGGAGAGGGAAAAGCAGACTTTCCACTGAGCAGGGAGCCTGACACAGGGCTCCATCCTGGGACCCTCTTATCATGACCCTAGCCGAAGGCAGATGCTTAATCGACAGAGCCACCCAGGTGCCCCAAAAGGTGACAAGTTCTAACTGAGATGGGCTATAGTATAAATTATGCACTATTTTTCAAATAAAGTAGAAAAAATGTAAAATATAAAAATAATTTTTTGTATTAGTTACATTTTTAAATATTTTTGATGTATTAGGTTAAATCAAACCTATTATTAAAATAAATTTCACCTGTTCTTTTTATTTTACTCTAAAAGGAGTAAAATACTACTAGAAATTTTTAAATTATGTAAATGCATTAGATTACATTTCTATTGTATAGCACTTGTCCCAGAGGATTCACTGTTTGTTTAAATGAAAAAAACAAAACAAAAACAAAAACAAAAAAAGCACAAAGATTAGGATCCCTACACACACATTTGGCCATCTTTCGGTGATAGTATTTAACTCATTTATTGGCTTCATTGAAGATTCATGAAATTGTTTTGGAAAGTGCAAACCATTCCGGAAATATAAAATATCTTTACAGTCATTATTATTCTTAAGAAGGAAAATAGCCAGCTATTGTATTTTCTTTCCCAAAGTCAGCAAACACTTACTGAACTCAGGCTGCTTACTTCTTTGGGGTAAGTCACGTAGGCTTAGTTCAATTAAATGCTTCTGTTTCCTCATCTACAACCAGAGATCTCTGAAGGGGGAGGCCTGTTCCCAGCACCCATGGGGTACAGGATTGTCAGAACAATGAATAATGTGGCCCCATTGTTGCTGACAGATGGGAATCATTCACTTCTTAGTATGTTTTCTGAAATGCTTTTGAGTTCACGCCCCCATTGCGGCTGTTGCCATGGTCTTATGCTTTACGATGTTAGCCCCTTGCCCCTTACTCTGCCTTCCCAGGGAAGAAAGAGACTTGCTGCAAATTCCACAATTGTAAAAATATTTTATTAGTCAGTGCCTTTGTAATCTCTTCTTGTATTTCCCATTAAACTTGGGTAATTCATAGATCCAGATAATAAAAGCTATCAGATATAGGGGAGGACAATCTGATTTCACTTCATTAGAAAGTGCCCTAAGCAAGCCTCCTGCACTGGGAGCTGTATGCTCAAGTCTTCCCTTGTTTTGGTGATGGTAAGTTTTAAGCTCTTGGTTTTGGCCTGGAGGCTCTTTCGTATTTTTGGTTAGCGGCAAAAGCCAAAATGTCTCCTTGTGATGTCAACTTATGCGTGGTAGAAGAAAAGAGGAGTATTTTGGAGATTTTTTTTTTCCCCATTTCAACCTCATCTTTGTTAGTGCATCTGCACTCCACCTGACCTTTCTTGGTTCTGTTTTTAATTCTCCTCATATACCAGCTTTTAGTGGAGACTGTGTGCTTTAAGTAACGAAGGTCAAATTTCTGAGCCCTTGTATGCTCACCCAATGATTTCTAGCCCTCTTTAATCCTTCCCTACACCAACTGCTGCAGTAATGAGGGGCAAGGGGCAGCTGAGGATTGAGGTCATGAGCTTTCAGTTTGTAGTTATATATTTCTCTGGTGCTTACGTAGAACAGCTCTTCTTAGTTTCCTGGAGGTGGGTAAAAAAAAAAAAAGAAAAAGAAAAAAAGAAAGGAGAAAAGGAAAGAAATCACTGAATCCCGTTACAATGTATTGATACTGTTTGTGTGGGTCTTTTCCTGCTTCTCTGTGCATCTTTGTTAGTAAACGGGAGGAGAAGCTCTTGTAAGTCTTACAAAGGAATGCATCCTATCTGAGTGTATACAAGGGATGCTGCCACATGGCCATTCAGAAGAAGCCAGGGTCTCTTGCCCAGAAGGGTTGAAGTACAATAGGAATCTCCTACTGACAAAAGAATCACTGAGCCTCCTTTTCTCCTTAAAGGCATTTCTTCTACCTATCACCTCTCAGAATGTTCATGTCATCAAAAATCCTGTCTTTAAATCTTGGCAAGTACGTATAAAGACAGAATTCTAAAGATACTCAATCACTAGTCCAGGACTTATTAAACCTATTGGTAATTATTCTACAGGTTTTATTGTAAAATAGAACAGATTTAAACTGGAAACATGTTAGAGTCAGTTCTAAAACTCTTAGTGGAAACTAGATTTTGTATAAAGCTGTTATTATAGTTTCAGATTATAATACTGAAGGCTGCTGTTTCTGATGAAATGCCATCAAGGGATTTTTGGCATTATTTATGAGGCACTATAATAAACATTTTCCCTCCTGGAGTAGACAAATGGGAGAAAGACAGAAAGGAGAAAAAAAAAAAAAGCAACAACCTTCACTTGTTTGTTCCTCTGTTAGTTTTTTCATGTATTTATTCATATGCGTTCAACAAATATTTATTGAGCACCTACTATATGCCAGGTATTCTGTTAGACATTGGAGGTGTTCTGTCTACTGACAGCAGCTACATATCGGTATACATTGTTGAATAATTCAAACAACGGAGGCATTCTTTTAATCTGCTTAATTTTTAGGTTTTTTTTTCCTGATCCCTTCTTGCTATGTGATAAGCACTCTACTTGGTTTCATGAGCACACTGGTATCAGTCCCAGACTTGAAGGACCTTACACCTTATGAGGGGGTTGTGAGACATACATGGAGATCCATAATACAAGAGCACACATAGCAAATAAACTGTAATGGAGGCATGGTGAGAGCTAGGATGACTTTCAACAGGAAAGGTACCTCATGGGATACCAGGGGAAACCACCCAAAAAAATGCCATTTTAGATGGACCTTGAGGGATCCTAACAGGTGGAGAGTAGCAGAGAATGACAAAGAGATTCTAGGAAGAGAGACTATTAAAAAGACATCACCACATCTGAGCAGTGCCTACAGTGTAGGAAACCACGTAGTGATGACATGTAAAACTCTTTAGATGATGAGCCTTGAGTGCAAGGCCTAAAGATTTGGACTGCACTCTCTAGGCACTATCAGATAATGTGATGAAATGGCGAGTCTCCACTCTTGGACATCTTGAATCCCATAAGCTCTGGAGATCATGGGGTGTTTGAGAAGTGGCAAAGAGAAGAGTAGGCTTGCATCAGAAAATACGACCCAAGCCATCATACCTGCTTTGCTTTGGGTTTACCCATCTCTTTTCGTGTTGAGTCCTTTTCCATGCTATTATGATTCTGAGTTTTATAAAAATAGTGTTAGAATCCTATTAAAACATTTGGTTAATGAGTGAATGATAGCAGATCATCATTCTTTTAAGACTTTTCCCAAAGCAAACACTTGTGCTTGCTTTGCACCAAAGCCTGCATCATTGCATTCTGGAGAGGTAATCTTCAACCATGTTGGGCACAAGTCTGAAACTCATAGGGATCTCTAGGGTATGGGGTGCAAGCAAGTCAGCGTTCCTATGAGCGGGATTCTGTGAGGACACTAAGTGCCTCCTGCAGCTGTGTTATGAGATTAGAACTCCCCCAAATTGCTGGCCCTGACATATAATAGGAGGAAATAAAAATAGTAAGGTAGAAGCAGAGAGCAGGTGTCAAAGAGAGAAGACTTCTAGATTGTAAAATCCCACTCCATGTGATAATTTGCTGAGAAAACTTCTTCCAGATCATATTCTGAAGAGCTATCAGATGAAGATATTTGGGAAATTATTGGGTGTTTGTGTGGGTTGGGGAGGGAGTGTCTAATGACACATTACAGTTCTGAATATTCAATTTTACATGTATTAATCTCAAAAAGTTACATATAATACATAACTACATTCTTAAAAAAATTCAATTGCATAGTGTATTGACTAACAGGTAGCGGTCCCATTTCCTGCCCTAAGACTCTCTTGCTACCCCCTTGTCTACTCTCCTCAGAGTTCACCTTTGCTATTGGTGTTTGGATTCTTCCAGATCTTTCTCTATGTCCTTACACACAGGCGCATGCATACACACACATCTACAAACTCTTTCACCTTATACGTTCATATAGTATATGGTATCCCAGAGCTTGCTTTTTGAGAACATTCCGTATAGTATATATGGATTTACTTTGTTCTTTTTAATTGCTACATAGGACTACAGAATATGGACTCCTATAGTTTTTAACCATCCTTTATTGATGAACATTTAGGATATTTCCATTTTTTTCACTCTTATAAACAACACTGTAATAACTGTCTTTCTAACTCCGTTTTTGTGCAAAGTGTTTCTTCAAGGAAGATCTCTTGAGGTGGATTTGCTGGGTTAGAGAGTACTCATAGAAAAGAAGACAGTAATAGGGTATTTCCAATGTGTTTAGTAAGATTTTTAAGAAAATATTCTTTCTTTGGCAAAGATTTGAGTCCAGTTGAAATCCTAAATCCAGGTGCCTGTCAAAATCATCTCCAAAGTTCTTGGTTTATTTCCGATAATGCTCAACATCTACTCTAGAAGCAAAATACGACTGTTTGTGATGAGATATGCCAATCTATGTATTTAGATTTCTCTGTTGCCACTCCATTTGCCAATGCTGAGCATGGAAGAGGGCTTTACAAGGCACAGTATACCCTTACCAGACAAAATCCCCATGCACTTGATAAAGTAGAGCTTGAACTTCAAAGCCATGTAAGGCACTTAGTTAGGTAGACATTTGTCTTGGGTAATATAGATTTTTCTGAGCTCAAGTCAAGTGATGGGAAAGCTTGAAATGAAAGCCCTTATTTGAATGTCCAATATTTGTTTCTCTCTGGCATGGTTGTCAGCAATGATATTTTACATTTTCTCTTTCTCAAATGGTCCAAACACAGTGCATTAAACTAGGCATGCAAATACGATATGCAGATATTTACGAAGTTCATTTTTTTAACCCTCACAGAGTAAATTACTCAGGGTGCCACAAAGCGTGCATTTCCATACAATAGGTTGTCGGGTCTTTAAACCAGCTGCCTCCGGTGTTGGATGGAAGTAAACCGAAAGTCCAGACGAGTTTTGGGATTAACCTGATGGAACTGTTCTCCAGACCCCAGTTGGAGTGGAATGCTTCCCTGTTCTGTTGGTCAGTGGCCTTTCTAATACGGACATGGGGAACAGGGCTGGGCATCTGGGCCACGCAGGTGGAAACAATCAAGATTCAAAATGGATTTTGAGAACGGATTTGCTTTTCTCTTTCTTTGCCACATAAAAAGTAGTTCTAGGTTCCTAAAATCTCTCAACCACTCATTAAGTAAATGCATTTTGTAGAACCCTTGATGTTTTATTGCTTATGATTTAAAATCAACCTTACATAACATATGGAATATGTATATATATACATCTATAAACACACATATATGGTCAAATCTGTGTTTCACATCAAACATCTACTGTATGTTTCACTAGGGAGACAAGACCCATGTGTTTTGCAGAAGCTTTTAAAGCTGTTTCATTTATTTTATTAGCCTTTAATGAATGTAATTAGAACCCAAGTAATTAAATGCAATTGTGCTCAGTATGTTCCTGTTGTAAATTGCCCTAAACAATGTGCATCGTGTGAACAAATTTGTGGGATTAATCGAGGATAGATAATGTTTTTGGATAGTATTTCACACTAAACGGCCGCAGAGAGAAACAAAGAAGCTGGCGCAGTGTCATTAATCTTAGTCAACTGGCAGCTCTGGTGTAATTTGCATGACTTAGGCAGTGACACAGGATGAGGCTTGCTTGGGATGGGTGTTAGATCACTATGATACGTATGTATTTATTCCCCTTTAGTCTCCTGATTTATAAGCAGAAAGAAGTTTGCATGTGGAAACGGATAAAAACAACAGTGTTAATGGAAGGAGTGGTAGATTACCCGAATTATTACTGGCAATATACATGTTCTTTTGTTTTCATATTGAGTATTTCTGTTTTATGGTTGTTAAAAAGACATCTGTGAATCCTTGTCAAGATAGGGAGGAAAAAAAAGAAAGAAAAAGAAAAGCAAATATATTGTGGCTGGGTTAGTTAGGTAGACATTTGGTCCTAGCACGATACCAGTGGAAGAAGTTTGGCTTCTTTTTTCTCCTTTCATATCTAATATACATTGATTCATTGCTTTAGGAACCTATCCCATTGGGAAGAGACACTTTTGAATTGCATTATAGGAAACCTTCAAACTCCACTTATGAAAATATCATTTGGAAATAAGCTCTTGGAAACATGGATAGCGAATGCAAATGCTTTCTTTTTTCATCATAAGATGTAGACTGCAACTCTGAATTACAAAAGCAATTAGATAAGACATTCTAAGAAAAGCACACAAATTGAGCTTCAAATGTCATAACAGATGAAAAATAAAAGGTAAGTGAATTTGGGGAGTTTTGAACTGAAATGACCATGCCCTCATGACCTAACAGACATGCTAATCTTGGCTTGCACAAGTATATCTGACATTTATGAGCACTTGGCTTAGGCTGTTGTGTTCTTTCTCTTCTGATCCAGATGAAGTTGCTCTCAAAGTTACCGGCAATGTAGCCAAATAATTTTGAGGGCGGGACATAAATCTGTATTATCTTTGTAATGCAGTGATTATACACAAAGCTATATTTAAATATTTGCAAAGAAGAACTATGTACACAGAAAGAGATATAGGAACTCTAAGGTAAGAAAAGAATGTTCATTAATCAAGGAACTACATTTCACAACACATTTTGGGTTGAACTTTGTATAGTCTATTCTTCTGCATACAACTGTTTTATTTTGATACCAATTTCTTCCAGTTGTTCAAAAATTATATAGTGTATCTTTCTGAGTTCAATTAAAAAAATATACTTTAGTGAGTTTTACCCTGAGTAAATAAAGGTTTATTTTGCCTTAGTAAATATACAGGTTTGAATAAAACTGTTTGAAGCCCAGAAACTTAGTCTCTCTCTTTCCCTCTCTCTCTCTCTTAAATCTGTATAGGCACTGTGATGTGTGTGTGTGTGTGTGTGTGTGTGTGTAAGTATCTCATTTTATGTTATTTCAGAAACATTTAAACAACAAAAATAATTAACAATTCATGAGCATAGCTGACTCCTATTAATATGCCATTGACCTGCACACCCCTTTTCAACATTTAAAGTCATAGGACAGCAGTATCAATTATGAGGTCAGGCCTATTGATACAGTATTAAAATGAGTCATATTTAATATAGTGCCTAGAAATGATTGTGTCACTGCAAAAACTAGCATGGCAGCCGAGCTACAGTTAAAATGATACAGGACTGACTTTATAAAGCTTTAATAATATATAAATCACTTGGAATGAGAAGAAACACAACCACTGTTTAATGTTGAAGTCATGTGTATGGTTCCAAAATGACTGGACATAAGGATGAGGTGGAAGACAATGTCTTCTATGCAGTTAAACTCTTTTTCCACAAACGCTGAGTCACTTGGCGACCATTTGATTTAACAGATCCAAAGGTGGTCTTTCCAGCCCTGGCAGAAATCTTTTTCTAAAAAGGATATGAAGGGGTAGCTCGTGAGCTGAGCATCAGAACTGATCACCATGTGGTCTGGTCGATGTGTTGCCTGAGTGATCTCCGCTATTTCTATGTACTTTCTTGTCCAAGTCAGAAATACACATGTGGCAGAAGTGATTTGTCCAGAGTACTCAGAAGAATTTCTGTTCAGTTGTGCAGAGTAAATGAAAGTAACTTACTGAAGGTCTTTGCCTGGTATTATTTTGGTATGCAGTCCAAGACATGATTAGAGGCACCCATACTTGCCAGATACACCATTAATTGCTATGTCAAGTCTTCAGTGAAATCATGATTGATGCTGCAAGGTTGCAGAATCTGACTTCCCTTAGAGCATTTGGTATCTTTTTGTACATATTACAACATTCAACTTTACAATTTACACAGCATTGTATCTCTTATCAACTTAAATATTATTCACAGATTGTTATATCTTTACAACCTATGAGATGCTTCTAAAATTAAACCCAAAGGCTTACACATAGACACTTAAAAGGAAAAAGTTATTTAAAAAAGTCTGAGTTATATCTACATTAAGACTTTTGGTATAGAGACAGAAATTTGATACAATTAAAGCTAGGGAAGTATCTGTCCTATAAAATTCCAGTGTTAAGACACTGAGAAAAAGATATAGGTCCGTAAGACTTCATGCATTATAAACATGTAGGTTTGGTTGATAAGAGAGAGCACATTTTAAAAAGAAATCTAGAAAATAATTGCTTCTGAAATTCACATAAATTCTTTTTAGTTCTACTTTTTGTAGAGCTCGAACTTTATGCCCCTTAATGTTCTTATCTACAAAATGGATAAAAAAATTACTTCAAAAGAATTTAGAAACATGCATACAAGAGAGGAAATACATTTCTAGAGACCAAGTTTCAATGGAAAAGTAGTAGTCTTAGTTAATGATCCTTGAGCGGAAACTCTTCAAGCACCCTGCTGGCTGATGTAAGGTGGAAAGTGCTCTGCACTGTGTCCAAGACTGGGGTTCAAATATTAGCTTTGCTGAGTAAAAGATGTGTGATCTTAGGCAATTTATTTATATGTTCTTATCCTTATCCTGTCTGAAATGATATGAATGGACTCTAAACCAGTTTTTGTACAGAGCTCCTTACCTGGACTCGGAGCCTAAGATTGAGATGCTGTACTTACTGGAGGTAGATTACTTCTCCCTTAGCATGCCTATTGCATCTAGACCTTGAACTGAGCACTCTGTTAGCAAGGGTAGGCTCCCTTTCGTGATAAGCAGGGACAAGCATGAATCTATAGAAGTTTATCAGCCTTGGGTAGATGTTCAGGGTAGTTCTCCACGTGATCATTCAGGGACCCAGGTTCCTTTTACCTTGTGGCTCTATCATCTCCAAGATCCTTATTACCATCTGAAACTGACTGGCAGAAAGAGAAACAGAATGAAGGATCACACTGGAGGGGATGTTGTTATAGGCCAAGCCTCAATGTGACACATATCACTTCTGCTCAAATTCTGCTGGTGAGAATTTCATCATGGGACCAGATTCAACTTCAAGAGGGGCTGTGAAATATTGTCTTTGTGCTTAAAGAAAAATAAAATGGGTATTAATGGATAGAAGTGGTCCCTGCACCAAGCAATATCCCTTTTTTGACTTGTCTACATACCTGCCTTTATAAATATATAGAGAGGTAGAATAAATCTTTGAATGAAAAAGGATCCTAGATCTTTTGTTCTCAACCCCAGCTAAGGTTTAAGATTATTAAGAACACATTTAATGAACTGTGGAGGTTCAAGACTGTATTCCAGGACAAAAAAAAAAAAAAAATCACTCTCTCAGAGAAAACCATTGTGAAGAGTTCAGATCCAGAAGCCAGAAGTTCTTGCTGTGGACTCCATGTTACAGGTCTTAACTTGGAACACCTTTTTCCATTTCTACCTCTTCAGCCCTTGTCCTGTGGCAAGGTCATGGCACCAGTTGGCTGGGTCTGGGTAGGTTTTGGCATCAGGCATAAACTGTTTAGCTTTAGTTACCCTATGGACCTCTTGATGTAAAGTGTGTGGGAAGCGGGCTCAGGGGTCTTGTAATTAGGAGTATTAATGTGCATTAGCATCATTGAAACCACACACCAGTAAGTGTTGAGTACACATGCTAACCTCATTAACCATTAAGTAACTGAGAAAATATAAACATTTAACAGATTATTTACAATGCTGGTCTCTTAGTGACATAAGATTTCTAAAATGTGGTTAAGTAATATACTCTAGACAATAACAATTAGTATTCATTAGATAATTTTTAAGCATTCTTCATGTTCTGTAATTTTTTGATGTAAGACTTTTAGGTATTTACAGTGAGATCTGAGAGTTTGGAGGGGGTACTAGGCAGGAGCCTCATCAAAGTTGCATCCCAGGGCAGTCCTGTGTCAGGTGGAGTGAAGACAAGTTGGGTAGAGATGGGGATGGTGGTGGACAGGAGGGTAGCCCAGTGGTGCTGGCCAGAGGCAGAAACAACAAATCAGAGTCTCTTCAGGTTGGATTTCTGGTAGGAGATTTGCACAGAGCAGTGAGAACAAAGACAGGATCAAGCAAACAAGGCAGATCATGGTATTAGTAGCACCAGGGAGAGCTCCCGTAGTCTTTGTAATCCTTGGGAAGCAGCAAACAAGGAGTTTCCATTTATCCCTGGTCTATCTTGGTAGGTCCACCCTCACACAAACCATTTAGTTGTTTAGGTACCCAGGTCAGTCAAGGAGGTTCCTGATCAAAGAAGAAGACTGCATTTTCATGAAGTCAGGAATGCTGATGACTCGTTGGAAATCAAGCCCATATCATTTCCATGGACTTGAGCTTAGATGGCTTTTGGACCCGTCTGAGCTCTGTGAGAAATGATTGCTATGTTTTCTTTGCCCCAGTATTTTCCTGGATTGTGACCAGGGATCCCAGCAACATAAACATCGACCAACACTGCCTTCTCTTTTCCTTGTTTTGCGCCCTCTGGAGCAAGTGGGCTGCCATGGGCCAGAAGGTGTTAACTGGAGACGGGATCAGAGGCTTACAGGCTTCACTGCCTTAAGTGAAGGCAAATTTAGAACATATTTCCCTAGGAAGAGAAGGATTTTCTTCTAGTTTCAGTCCTAGCTGGTGCAGAGAAGTCGCATTTGACCTACAGTTCTGTTTACTGATTCTTTCCTATAATGTTTCTGTGCTGAGTTTCTTACCACCAATGAGGGGCAGCAATGATGGAGAACCTACCTCCCTTCCCTCTAGCCTCTAGAAAATAAGCAGTTCCCTTTGCGGCTCTGGTTGAGGGTAGGGAGTAGGGGGGGGGCATTTGCCCCCACCTTGATTTTCCTGGCATTAGGGGGAGATTTCTCTCCCACCTCCTCCCATCTGTAGTAAAGGCAGTAAAAGACACAACCCCCAATAATTGTGTGGTAGGCATTGCTTACCAGGGGATGGTCTTAAATGGGGAGTTCCTATTTGTAGGTCTAACCAAACTTTTACAGACTGTGGGCCTGCCTTTAGCATCAGACTAGAGCACTGTTGTTAGTTTAATAAAATATTTTAGCAGCTTGAATAAATAATTTTTTTGGGGTGGGGAGGTGGTTCTTTTGAGTTGTTCTTCCCACATGTGCAGAAGCTTGTTAGTAACAGCTAGTTGCTATTACTGTGGCTGGCTAGTTGACAGCCAGCAGTCCTTCCTCCTTGCAACTTTCTTCTGGACTTGTGTAACACATACTCCTGATTTTCCTCTTACCGTGCAGGATATTCCACCTTGAATTTTATTTCAAGCATATGCTCTTCTTCTGGGGCCATTAGATTTTGAAATTTCTCAAAACGGACTCTAACATTACCCTATTTTTAAAATTCCTTTCTGATCTTGTCCACTTCCCTCCACCACAGCCATGGCACCAAATGTATCCCATATTTTATCTCCAGCTCAGACCTCCTTTCTGGGTTCAATATCCATGTATCAAATGGTCTACTCTGCTTTTCTAAGCAGATGTATTGAAAGCACCTCAAACTCAAGGCATGTGAGACAATTCAGAATCCAGCCCTCTTCCTAGAACTGCACTGTCTCCTGTGTTTCTCATTTCAATGAACCTGTAATCAGTGGGCATAAAAAATGAAGGTTGTCCTTCACACCTCAAGTTCTCTTACCTTTCTGAACCAGTTCATCTCAGAGTTCTGTCAAGGACCTCTGAAATATTTCTCAGATCCCTCACTTCTTTCCCTCTCTGTTCTTGGAGCCCTTCCAACTCCCATCCCCATAGTTCTGGTATGTACTCTGCCAACCTGCACTCCTACCTCCAAATCTTACATAATTATTTTCCCACTATATAACCCAAATGGCCTTTTTGGATCACACATCTTCTCCTTCTTCTTTTTTTTTTTTTAAGAGATTTTTTAAAAGATTTTATTTATTCATTTTAGAGAGATACAAAGACAGAGACTGAGAGAGAGAGAGAGCACAAGCAGGGGGAGAGGCAGAGAGAGAGAAAGAAGAAGCAGACTCCCCGCTGAGCTGGGAGCCTGACGTGGGGCTTGATCCCAGGACCCTGGGATCATGACCTGAGCCAAAGGCTGACTCTTAACATCTGAGCCAACCAGGTGCCCCTGGATCACACATCTTCTTTACTCCACTTCGCTCAAAACCATTTGGTGGTTTTCCTCTCTTTTTGGGACAAAGACTAACATTCCTAACAGGGCTTCTAAGGCTCTGGGTGATCTGGGGACAACCCCTACTTCTAGACTAGTCTTGTATCATGGGGCTTCTTTCTTGTTCCACACAACCCACAATGTCTTTCCTATTCTTAAGAAGCTCCATTCTTTTTCTTGCCTCCAAATGTTCTAGCACTGAGGATTCCCTTTGCTTCCAGCTCCCTGTTTGCCTTAATATTTCCATCTGATTGTCAACATCCCTGTTTAGATAAAAGGGTGGAGGTCTTTGTGATACCGTAGTGCCAGTACAGTCTCTCTACTTTGAAGTTCTGTGATGACAGACACCGTATCTATTTGGCTCATGATTGGATTTCTAGAAAGGATGGAATATAGGGTGAATGGCATGCAGCAGTTGCTCAATATATACCCAACTGAGAGAATGAAAGAGTTTTGTCCACTATGGTCTTTGTCACAGTTGTTTAAGTCCTGTAGACCAAAAGGGTATTGTTTCTCTTCGAAAGGTTTATATCTTTTACTTATTTTCTTCCCTGGAATCATCTTTATCATATTTTCTTTTCCCTGCTTCTGTATCTTCAAGATTTTTTTTCCTGATTGGGAATTAAGGATTTCAAAAGAAAAATCTTAGGACTTTCTTTCAGTTGGTGCATGGATACATGCGTACCTTGGTGTCTTCATTCACCATCGTCCCCTAAATTTTATTTATCTCACCAAGGCTTTCCATCAGTTATTATTTCACAGTTTTGAGAAACATCTTCCAACAGAAGTTCTGTCTGAGTCAGTCTTCACAAGACACGAATGCTCTCATCTTTCTCCCATGGCACACTTCTTAGATTCATTTAACTGCGTCTAACACATTTACTCCTACAACAAGCTGTGTGGGATTATCAGAGATAGTCACTCAAGCAAGTAAATTTCCGACTAGTCATTTTGTGCTCAACACCTTGAATAACTGGATGCTGCTTTTCTTGAAAGGCTGAAGGCATGTGGTGCTTGGTGACAGAATTTTCAGTTTTATATTAGACCATGCTAGGCAGCAGATGGCATGGGTCATCATAAAATTTATCTTTGATTCTGTTTCATTGTTTGCTAATATCATCATAATATTTCTGAAATGGCTCATCATTATGCTCATTTTTTCTGTCTCCTTGTTTAAAAACCTGTAAAGCCCTGTGAGGCTGACACAGAACAATAATTCTCTCCTGTGTTTTCATTGGTACAATCTCTACTCTCTCTCTCTCTCTCTCTTTTTTTCCCCCGTCAAGGCCTTGGAGAGCATATCTCCAAATAAATTACATAGACAATTATGTTTGTCTATTTGTGTACCTGTCTGTCCATCCATCCATCTGTCCATTCATCTATCCATCCATTCATCCATCTGTCATCTACTATCTCTTCTGCATTCTTCTTCCCTGATATTTATTTAGAGTGACCCCATCCTCTTGTTTCTTACTTCCCGTAGTTTCATTGGAATTGGGTCTGTTCTTAGAGTGGGTACATGGTGTAAAGGAATCAAATAATGGATTTCATACCCTTGACCACAGAGAATAATTTAAGCAGGTTACAAAGCTCCATGTAGAACAATAATGTTTAGGTTGAGAAATTTTATATTTTAAACACTGTTGGGGAAAAAATGCTGTGTGTGTGTGTGTGTGTGTGTGTGTGTGTGTGTGTACGTACATGTGTTAAGAGGATTGCTGAGAGTAGAGAATTTGGGCCTGAGAGCTGCTGAAACCATCTTATCACAACTGAAGAGTTGGATTACCTGACAATGAAGCCCAAACAGGAAGAGGCAGAACCAAGTGGTAGTATGAACTTGAATCACAGTGTTAACATTGGAGGTCCCAAACCCCATTGTAGATGATCCAGCTTGACCTCCGGACCTCTCAACATATGCCTCTATTTCATTTTTGGATTAAGCCAATTTGAATGTTTCCCCCATTGTAACCAAAAGTTTTGGCTAATATACTTCTTTTCCATCAAGCTAAGGGGGTTGCTACCATAAAGATACTGAGAGAGAAAATATATCCTAGCTGTCAAATTTTCCATAGGAGGTAGCAAGTATCCTAGAAGTGTCTAGACCCAGGCATTTGTTTGACAGTGATGCTGACCCCAGGATGGCAAGCATCAGATCAACTGCCATATAGGATGACCCTTTTAGGCCACATCCATCCCTGAATATCTGTGATACCAAAGGCTGGACCGTTACTTCTTGTATATTAAAGTGAAGTGTCTTGATGGCTGGCTTTCAAAGATTATTATGGAGCAGAAACCTAAAGTTTTCAGTATCTAAAGTGTCCGTGGAATTTTAGATTTACTTCCCTGAGTGTCATTTCAACATATGATGCCCTTCTTTCGGTGTACTTCCTGCTGTTTGGCTGGACAGTTTGAGGTATCATGATCTCATCCACGTGTTACCAGTACTCTTGAGCTCTCTGAGAGGTCTGGGGCGGTGCAGCTGAAATCCATGAACAGCCCCTCGGTTTTGTAGAACACTGCTTACATAGCCACATTTTCTGAAAAGAAGTTTAGATTTTAAAAGGTATAACATTATAGCATTTTCATTGAGCATTCAGAAAACATTTTGTTGTTCAGAATGTACAAGTCTTCCAAGCTCACTGAAGGGCATTTTCATCTAAAATGAAAGCTTAACATTTATAATCCCTTTACTTAGAGATATCCACTTTCAAAAAGTTTTGCACATTTTAATCCCATCTTATTGTCAGTATGAAAACATTCACATTTTACAGTACATGTAGTTTGCCCTGTTTCTCTTATGCTTAACATTCTATTAAATATTTTTCTACCTCCCTACTACCTATTCAGAATTTAAATGACTATACAATTTCCTCCTCTTTGTGTGTTCCACACGTGTTTGGCCGTTATCCTCTTGTACTCTGTTAGCTCTCAACTAATTTTGTTGAGGAGGTAGTTGTCCACCTTACATCCACCATTACTGTTTGCACATAATTAAATCTGTGCTCAGAATTTTAGAAGAGATGGGTGTATTGTATAAGAATTGCTCTCCGAAGCATTCATTTGTTACTAATTTATGTGTTCGCGATTTTTGAGTACCTACTATGGGCACGGCATCTTCTTCCTTAGACATTTTTTCACAGGTTGCGAAAATTATGCTTTAGAACATTTGTTTAATGATAGCTAAATTTCACACTTGCAAAATTACAAAAAGCTGTGTAAAGATTCAAGGGTCTTTGAAGCCATCTTTGGTTCCACTTACTTGTCATTATTTAATCAGAAGAGAGCCTTATTGGGACACATATGGTGTAAATAGTTCAAAAGATATTTGGATGTTTTCATGACAGAGGATTTTTTACCCTTCAGTCCTTAAAATGTTGCATTTTATTTTTCCACAGCTAGGCACTTTTTTTTGAAGGTGGTATGTCATTTTTTTTTCAACCAGAAATTAGCCCTATGTTTTTTTCTCTTTCCACAGGAAATTTTTCTTTTGTATGGAATTCTTCTGGTTCACAGGACTGTGTGTTTGTAAAAGAAATATGCATGTCTTTAAAGTTCCATCACACAAGAGAGAACTTGTTTCTTCCACCAATTTGAATGGAATTGAACTTTAAAAGAACAGGTCTCTACATACGCAACTGAGAAATCTTAAAACACTGAACGAAAAGAGAGTCGTGCTTATCCCACCAAATGTTTGCTGAAGAGGCTCAGCTGGAGACTGTAAGAGAGTGACAGAAAACATCTCAACTTAGCTAAACACCTTCTGAGTTGTCCTGCATTTATCGAGGGTAAGTGAAACTCCGTGGGTTTCCTTTCCTAGGGGGCTTTATTACCTCTTCACTTTCGAGCATAAGTTATTCTGAATTTTAACTTCAGGTTTGGGGTTTGATACTTTCTCAGACTAAAATCAACATTTTCTCCCTCCTAAAACGTCTCTTTGGCATACTATTTGGAGACTCATGAATTACAGATGTAAAACTGAAAAATAAAAGATGAGACAAACTCCTTAATACCCCAGGAGAATTTTCCACTACTTTGAGATTTTGCCGTGAAGCACTCGCTGCTTTTTCCTCTGGTATCACTGGAGTGAAAATGGACCCAAGATCCCAACTTCACTGCTGCTGAATTCCTCTTCGTTAATAGATGGGACAGAGATATTTTCTCGCTTCCCTTCTTTTCTTTCAAACTTCTCTTCTTGGATCTACTACAGGCTACTTAAAATAGACCCACTTACGGCCTCGCGCGGGGCCTTTCTAAAATGCCATCCTGGTACCCAACCTCACTTCTATTCTTGGCAACTCTCACCTGGCCCCTATATGAAGATGATAAGACCTCCCTATGTATTCATTTAGAGGCTGAGTTTTGCCCTTAATGTTACATTTTATATTGATTATCAATTAACTTTTAGGTTGCAGTTAAGCTTAAGTACTTTTTACACATAGGGAATACGGCACTCACTGAATTTTTTTAATAGACGCTTCCCTGAGGGTAACATTTCTATTCAATTGCAGTATATTATACGAGCCTTTTATGGCATCTTCGGTTTGTGGACAAGTATATTCAATATGATTTGTCCAACTTTATTATGCTATAAAGTTTACTTTCAACATTCAAAATACTCCTCTTGATATCTAGGTATTTAATGCCAGATATCATGCTATCATTGAAGAATCAAAAGTTATAGAATAGGAATTAGTTCTGGGTTCTATGTTGACAGATGTGTACTTTCACCACTGGCTGGCTTTATGACTACGTTCAAATCAATTAATCACACTGTGTCTAATATTATTTGAACAAGAGGCAATATTATTCTGTCTTTATAGAGACCTCGAGCCTTTCCTTAGGATCATAACCACCTTAATAGATTCTCACTGGCTGCCCCAAGTTTATGCCTACTGTTCGTTTTTGAAGTTTTGGTCTATGCAGTACTCTAATTTTATGATCGAAAATTAGTGGCAACTCAGTGTGGGAACATTTTTCCATCTGCGGGCTATGCCTCTTAACAGTGATAGAAATAAAAACTAATAAACAACCAATTGTAAGTAACTTATCCAAGCCACACTGCTTTTAAGTCATGAAGCCTGGATTCAGATTCCGACTATTGGATTCCAGAGTCCGAATTCTTTATCTGTCGTCTATGTTACAAATGTACCAAGTTTATCACTCACTTATAATTTTTAAAGGATTTTTTATTTAACTGTTTCCAAAAAGGAGTTGATACAGCTTTCCATAAAATATCATCACCCAAGACAGTTAAAAATTTGGATAAAACAAGGCGTTGTAAACATAGACGAATGGAGGTGAAATTATTATAATTTAAAACTAAAGCCTGCACTAAACTGACTACTGCAATATCGACAGAGACTTAGGAATGCTCTTTACAGACAAGGCAAAAAACAAACAACAAAAAACAAAAAAACAAAAAACGAAAAAAGAAAATGTGGTAGGTTATATAGCTTTTGTCTAATAAAAGAAAATATTTGCACTTTTCTCAATAGGGGCAAACTTTGTTCTGATACTAAATTTCAACAATTTAGATCATGGATCCTTCTCTCCTTTGTTGTTCATTCAGCAACTATTTATTGAATGCCTTTTACGGCTTCAGTATTATGCCTGTCACTGGGGACTCAGCAGTGAGCAAATAGTTTTCTGTCCTTAAGGAGAGTATAATAGTGGAGGAAATGACCACTAGTTTGCAATTATAAAGAAAGATCACTGTTATGTGGAAAGGAGCACAGTTCTGTGAAAGCACATTACAAGAGAATATGACCTTGACTTGGGGTTTAGGAGACATTTCCCTAAAGAAGCAATGTTAGCAGCTGAGGTCTCAAGGATAAACAAAAGCCATTTAGATCCTTGCCTATCAACGTGCTGCCCACAGACCAACAGCACTGGCACCAACTGGGAGCTTCTTAGAGATGCAGAATCTCAGGCTCCATCTTAGATGTGCTGACTCACAATCTGCTTTTGTTTTAACAAGATCCACAGGTTTTTCCTTTGAAAGTTAAAGTCTGAGAGGCACCTTTCTAGGGGAAGGGGTGAGATGGAACAGAGGGACCAGCATGTTCAAAGGCTCACTGGTAGGAAGGAGGATTGAGGAGCTAAAATACAGGCTAGGTGGCTGCAGTCTTCGTAGTAATATGAAGGGGGCTTGGCAGAAGGTAGTGGAGATCTAAGCATCCCGGGGCCACCTATGCAGAGCTCTGTAGGCTTGAGAGACATGAGATCTTTGAAGATTTCTAAGCAGAGGAAGAAGATACTCAGATTTATATTTGGAAAACACCACCCTGCAGTATAGAGCAGAGGGTATTTGGAATGGAAGCCGAGTACCATTTTGGTCTCTATTGCCGTGTCTGGGTAAAAGATGATGGTGTGGAGATGGTGACAAGTAGAGAGATTTGAGAGATATGTAGTGGGTTAAATTAATTGGTTTTGGTTTCTTTTTATCTTCTGGTTTTTTTAAAGATTTTTTTTTTTAATTTCACTGAGAGAGAGAGAGAGATCACAAGTAGGCTGAGAGGCAGGCAGAGAGAGAGAGGAGGAAGCGATGTGGGCCTCGATCCTGGGACCCTGAGATCATGACATGAGCCGAAGGCAGAGGCTTTAACCCACTGAGCCACCCAGGCACCCTGGTTTCTTTTTAATATGAGGGAGAAAGTGAGTTAGAGGTCAAGGATTATTCCCTAATTCCAAACTTGCCCCTTCTGGATGGATAAAGATAATGAGGTAGAGAATCCCTGAAGGACAACCAGATTTGGAGAGGAATAACCGGTTGGGTCTTAGACATGCTGAATTGCAGGTGTTTTTGAGACATTGGAGATATCAGAGGTTGTTAGAAAAGTGGATTCTCACTGGATTAGAGATATACATTTTAAGGAAGATGCATATGCAAAAAAACCTTTTCATTGTACTGTCTCTTGTACTGAATTCCAGTAACACTTGCTAATTTAATGAAAACATTTTTTAAAGATTTTATTTATTTATTTATTTATTTATTTATTTATTTATTTATTTATTTATTTTGAGAGAGAGAGAGAGAGAGAGTGCACGTGTCAGTGGGGGGGAGGGGCAAAGGGAGAGGGAGAGAGAAAATTTCAAACAGACTCCTGCTGAATGTAGAGCCTGTCGTGGGGCTGGATCTCACAACCCTGAGATCATGACCTGAGCCAAAATCAAGGGTTGAGCGCTTAACCAAAGGAACCACCCAGGCACCCCTTAATGAAGGCATTTTTATAGAGTGCCAGATTAATACAGTCCAACTCCACTATTTTCTATTATTTGGAGTAGATTCTGGAATAGACATAATCTGAGAGAAATAGTCAATATATTTTTTTAGACTTTCTCAAATATTGATTGTCTTGACCATGCTTTGGCAGAAGTTGGATGGAACTCATCTAAAAATTGAATTCCCTGTGCCTTAAACATGAATATTATATGTTGCCAATTGCCTAGTCCATAATAGACCCACGATAATATTTGAATTGCTGATTATTGAAGTGAGAGCTGTATATTTTAGATATCTGACTTGCGGGTGGTAAAGCTGGTATTCTATTATGAAAATTAATGAGCCTGATAAACCTTCTCATTCAAATATACTGTCATCCTACCTCTCTGCAGAAAAGGGCTGCAGAGGGGCATCTGAGCTGTACTAAAGCTCATCTCTAAAATACCTTGGATTCTGCTCAAATACGTGGACAAATAAAAGTAGTGTGGAAGATATAATTTGACTAGAAACTTTAAGTGGAGATTTTATCAATTGACTGACTTAGCTGTAAAAATATAAATGTGACTTTTATGGAATAAGTTTACTGGCTTCAAAATATATAACCAAGAGGTTTCATTAATTAACCCATTGTGTGGAAGGAGGAGCTGGAATCGGGGTAATTATAAAAATTTCTAATAACTGGTAGGGTAAAAGACATCAGTCATATTGCTGAAGGTGTGTGCTGGCCAACCTGTTGGTAGGCATTACTTGAATTAGCTTGGGGGTGGGTATTCTGGGAATGAGAAGTCAGGGTGGTAGAAGCGGGGTTGGTCCTTAGGGAATAAGAGCAATTAGTGGTTTGTGACAATGAATAGCAGTATTTCATTATCTTAACAGCCAACATGGCCTGTTCTGTTACCTCCTGGCTGAAAACCAGCCCTGCCTGAAATTATGCATTTGAATAAGAAGAAATGAAACCAGTGATCTTGGAGTTTGAGTAATATTCTGTGATTATTTTTTAGCACTGATTAACCTGTAGGTTCATCTGCCTTTTAAGCCATACCTAAGAAGCTATGTCATGGCTGATGGAAGAAATGACAGGTGTTCATTGTCTTTGGCAGGAGGACAATAATGTGACACATCCTAATGGAATTTTGTATTTGCAGGTAGGAAAGGAGGGAAAGAGGTAAAATACAGACCCGTCGTGCACCGTTATACTTAGAATATGGTCTTTCAAATGGCTCTTCCAACTGCCTGTGATTCTCGAAGGGTTTTATGGTCTCAGGCTCTGAGAGAGCATGGAGTCAGGCCTCTTAGCTGAGATTATACGATTTAGAGGAAGAGGCAGAATCCTGCCCTGGTAAAACTTATTTTCCTGACCACTTACTCTCCTGGGGCTAAAAGAATAAGAGTCAAATAAGCCAGAAAGAACTATCAGCTGAGTTCAGGGACTGGAAGAAGTCCAGCTTTCTCCTTCCTGGTGCTGATGTGTTTCTGATGAGCTTCTGACCACACACTCTTTTCTACCTTTTCTGTCCATCTTTCTACCTGTGTTCTGTGTTCTTGATTATGATCTCCATATCATGTGTGACTTCACCTCAGCTTCTGAAATATACTTTAATAATTAAAATCACCTCTTATTATTTCTTCCAAGCGATGGTTAAAGTTTGGGCTCATCACTTAGGAACTTTGCTGGGGCCTTGATTAATCTGACCATTCACAACCAAGCCACTTTTCCTTGACTCCTTAATGACTCTTAATGACTACGTTGCCACTTCTCCTATGTTGGGGAAAATATCTATTGTAATGGTACTATGAAATTTTGTACCACCCTTTAATCATTAGTTTAATGGCAGACTTTAAAGATTATGCTTGTAGAAAATGTAGCTTTCTCTAAAATAGCCAGATTCCACGCACTCTGAAAACTTGATGCGACTGATTTATAACCAAAAATATATTAAATTATAATTCCTAGATGCATATGTTGGTAAATAGAATAACATATGATTAGCACGTAAATTGTAATTTAGTGTTTTTCTTTTGTTTGATGAGTAGGGTGGATTCCATGAAGAAGGACAATCTCAGGATAGAGGTTTAAGAAAAAAACAGGATCTCATTCCACACGTTGCATTGAAAAAGATTTATTATAGGAGTTGGGCTGTATTTTTGTCTCCAGCCCCTCATATTCTCAATAATAGATAATAATGGACTTCCTTATGAGTACTTATAAACACTTGTATCATAATCCCAAGTTAATCAATGTTTCAATGTTAAAATCATCAATATTAAGATAACCTCATCGTTTTCATTTCAAACTTCAAGGTTTGAAGATATATTTTTTTTGTAACTGATACTTTTTTTTTTGCTTTCCCCGAATAAAAAACCTTAAATAAAGGAACATCTCTGTTTCTTGAGAACCAAGAGATGAAATGAGCCTACTTTCATATGTAAATACGTGTCAAACTTAAACTTGGAAGGATTATTCCTTTTCTATAGCATTTAATAGGAAATTACGACCTTCAGATAATCTCAAAATTGATCTAAATTTCATCTTCATCCCCAAAAGAATGGGCACAGTCCTAAAAAGTCCCCTGTTTAGTAAATACCCATGGGACATTTATCTCATGGCGGGGGTTTTAATAGAGCCAAATAGTCAGTTTAGCGTGGCCTTAGAGAAAACAAAGATCTCATTCAGTCCAAGGCATTACGGTATCGAAGCTGTGTAATTACCTTCAGTAGGATGTTATGCATTATTTCTCTTACTGTTGGAAACATTTGAGATATAGGCTAATTTATTGCATCCTCAACTCTTGTCAGCTTTATAAAATTCTGTTGTTTCACTTCTCAGACAATTTTTTCTTGTAAAACTTTCTTTCTTTTGTCTCCTAATAAATATGCCCTTTCTAAATCTTTTTTTTTCCCTTTGAAAATGAAAAGACTAAAAGGACTACTTTTGTAATTAAAAGTCATTTAAAAATAACCTCTGAAGATTGTTTCTAGATATCAAAACATCTTTATGGTCCCATTTCTATGGCAAGAAAGACAAGCAACCAAGATCCTGTACATTTTACTGTAGTCTACATTAATTACCTTCTATTAAAAAATGACAAAGACCTTTTTGAAAGGGAATCTGGCACTCTTTCCACAGAAATGATGGCAGGCACCCTACTTTGCTGATTTCTTGACACTTCTAATTACCTGTATTCATTTGAAATCGTTTCCTTTGTAGAGAGTTATTGGCATGATTTTCTGAGAACAAGAGGAAAATGGAAAACATTTTAGCAAGTTAAGGGAAAAAAATCAACAGTATCATTGTTTGCCGCTTTTGTTGAAACTACCTACACGAGTCATTTGAGGGACATGAAGGTAAATGAAAGGTTATACTTTGCCCTGCACGTTGTTGCTGGTATTTGTAATGTCAATAACTGTAGAAGGTTGTCAGGAAACTGGAGAGATAAAGGTCAATAGCAATGACAAATATATCATTGTATGTGTTTGAATATGCAATATCAGCCTAATCTGCCAGGAGAGGCTTTCACACCCTGGAAATATCAATCAGGTGCTATGTGAAACCCCCCCATTGTTCTCTTGTCTCCTCGAATGTAGTGGGGAGATCCAAAGATTGAAAACCCATCCGAGATTTCTTTGGGGGGTGGTATCATAGTCATTGCTGAATGCACACAGAAGCGCTCATTATTTCTTTTAAAAATGGGATTTAAAAGCACATTAAAAGTTATTCAGTCTCTCGGATTGCTTTACTGGTGGAGAAATAAAACATTTTTCCTTTCACCAAAATGGGAAGACTCAATTCAGTTTTGTATATCATTGCAATGAGTTACATGCCAGAGACCTTCAGTGATACAAGCAAAATTAAATATTAACTATGTCTTTCATACAGTCTTGACAAAAATTGAGTTGGGCTAATCGTGAACCTTTATGGCAAGTTCTGCCTCCTGTTGATTTTGACATGGTAGAAAGTGTGGTCATTTGTATTCAATAGTAAATTATTTACAAATGAAATGCACAATAGGTTACTTAAACCATGTCTCTACTAAGAACGGACTTGTTAAAATGCATTTTGCAGGAGCCAAACCAAAGTATTCAGATTTAGTAGACAAACGCATCTATCTTCCTTTTAGTGAATTGTGCTAAAGAATTCACTTAAAACCTTTTGGGAAATGGAAAGCAAAAATAAAATAGCAAGAGATATTTTAAATGAATGTGCTTCAACTTGGTCTTGAAGAACACCTGCAGGACATAAAGGCGGTGTGTTTGAAACACAGAGGGATCGTATTTTATGGATATTACTTTTTAATTTTTGCATCTGCTGATACCTTCCATTAACATAAGATATTTGGAAAAATCTACTCTTCCTGAGACGTTCTGCATTTTCTTGGGTCTTATGACCCCTTTCCCTAACGCTGACCCAATGCATTAGCCATCCTTCCCAGATGCACACACACGGGCCATGTGGGAGGAGAAATGAAAAAGAGATCTGCTCCCGAAGAGTGTGGAGTGACAGGCAAAAGAGCAGTAAACTCAGCCGCACCCTGAGGTGACAGAATAAGAGAACAGGCTGGAGGGGATAGAGAGGGCCTGAAGGAGAAAAGAGACGGAAAGAAAGGTAGAAATGATTTAGGGAGGGGAAAAGAAAGAGGGGGCATCACGAAGGCAAAATATACAAATAATTTAAAGTAATAAATATAACATTGTTACATAGAAGTGAGATTTACTGAAACTGGAGAGAGAGAGAGAGGGAGAGGAGACAGATTGTAGAAGTTGAGAGAAAAATGGGATAATATTCAGAGAGCTGATCAAAAGAGAAATTCCTAGACAGAGGAAAAGGGAAACAAAACTAGCCGAGTCCCTGATGTTTTCCAGCCAAGGTGTCTTGTTCAAAGGACAATGGATCAGAGGCTCCAACTCACCTGTCCTCTGCATAGGCCTCCTGGAAACGGACCTATTAGAAAGCTGTGTGTCCCGTCCGTTGCAATGAATCTACGGTGCACTGGCGCATTTCCTTTTCACTTTTAAATATCCTAGAGAGTTCATTATGGAGATTTTACAGAGTTTTATTCCTAAAGCTCAAATTATTTCCAGGGAAATAATAATTTTAAAAGTCCTCAAGCAAAAACCATAAATGAGTTAAGTAGGACATGTTGAGATTGGATTATTTTATCTTTCACTGATTTCCTTTTGTATTTAGTTAGTTTTTGATTACATTTCTGACCTTCAGATAAGACTCCTATGTAAGAAAACAGTCTGGCGAAATTCACCGTGTGCCAAACGACAGCTATGGTACTCTCCCTAAGGTCTTATTTATTTTGCTTTGTATTTTTTGTAAATTGAAATTATATAAACAGAAGTAGACCTTTACTTTTGTCTTCTTACTAGAAGGTGGAATTTTCTTCATGAAGGTAACTAAAAAGTTTAAGAATGATAGAAGAGCTCATGTGCACGCGGTATATGTAAAATAGAGTTAACTTTTCTTTGTAATTTCAGCAACCTCCGTGCAGGGGCTGGAAACAATAGAGTCCAGGTCTGTCTATGCTAGGGTGTCTCCTGTTTATAGGCTAACACCAGAGTGAGGGTTTGTATTTTTTCACTTATTTCTTGTCCTCCATTTTTGAGGGGCAAGTGCTAGTTTGGAGATGAATGGATAACATAGTACAAGCAGTTTCATATTTATTTCTTGTGATCTCTCTCTCTCTCTTTTAAAGTTTGTGATATAGCACAAAGAAATAATCATCATTCTGCACAACATAGGGTTATTCTTTTATGTTAGATGATTGCTATTGAAAATCAGCTTAATAAATCGTAATTTTCTATTGAATCTACATAATTTTGCAATTGTTTTCTTTCCTTTCACAGTATAACATTTGGGCAATAATGGAATTGCATAGTAATTTTTACTTTTCGCTCTCCTCTTTTCATTGTTATCACTGATCATTTTAGTCATCAATGACCCACCATGGGAAGCACTCAGAATTTGCCGAATTATTCCATAACTTTTTCTCTTTGGACTGTAAACTTAATATAATTTCTAAGTGTAATAACCTAGTTTACAAGGTGAACATGCTGAAAGATAACTCTAATTCACCAGTGTTAGGGATGGGAGAGATTAGATATAATTTTATTCATATCTGTCTTCTCTATCTCTCTATGTAGACAGATAAAGTATTAGACATGACAGAGTGTGCAGTTGTGAAGAAAATCACAATCTCAGGTCGCTTCTGAGGTAAGAACAGGGTGAAGGCCAAATGCTCTAGTGCTGTAGAAGTTAACTTATGCGTACTTACACCACACACACACACACACGCAGACCCCCTCTCTTCTCTCCCTGTTTCTTTCACGCACGCCACATGAACCAAGTCTTCTCGTCTGAAAGGAAAACAGTATCTAGCTTTTAGTGTAATACTAATTTTTCCAGATATTGTTCCTTCTTCAAAACTCAGTAATCTTATTTATTAAGAGTCTGCTTAAGGAAATCAAATATACACAGATCTCTAGTTAGGATTTTGATACCTGCCCAAGATATTATGGTCTGAATGTAAGCCACAGAGAACAACCAAAGGAGGAAAGAATAGTTAGGTAATCAAACAGAAAAAAATAGAGTGAGGGTTATTGGTAAAAAGTAAAAGCAACTTATGGGTGGAGAGAATAAAATCAACTTCAAGTATAAAAAAAGAAAGGCTTGTTCAATCGTAAGTAAGAAAAAAGATACAGGAGGCCACAGTGGATCACAAGCTATTTTTATGGGTTGAAAACAGAGCCCCGTTGTTCAAAGACAAAATGCTGATAGATAGTCAGCAAAAAATTTAGGGAACATAAATAATCATCCACATTATATCATTATATGCATTATTAATCAGTTCCTTGTTATCATACTGTGTTTTTAAGGATCCTTCCACTTAAGTTGAATGTGCAGAATTTGGAGTAGGTCCAGAGGAAGCAGCAAAATAACTAAATGGTTGGGAAACAGTCCCAATGAAACAAGGGTAAAAGAACCAGCCTTGTTTAGTCTGGAGAAGAAAAGACTTGGAGGGAATTAATAGCAGTCTTCAAGTTCATGAAGGAACACAGTCCTTTGCAGGTAGAGGTGAACAGCTGGTCTCTGTTTCCTCTGAGGATAGTACGAGACGGCAGGGTCTTAAATGCAGTAGATGGGATTTAGGCAAGATGTTAGGAAGATCAGGGGAAGTGCAGGAAGAGGATCCTCAGGATTTAGAATGTGGTGAGGGAATTATTATTATTATTTTTTGGAGTTAGTCCAAACTGCAGTATAAAAAGGGAGAATACAATCTACAAAACAGGAACCTGTAGAGGAAAGGAGACAAAGAATGGAGAGTTGTGATCTAGGGATAGAGGCCATCTGGGATGAAAGAAATACCAAATTCTAGAAGTGTGTAAGAGTTAGAATACTTGACAAGAAGAGAAAAAAGCGAGATTAATAAGGTAAACACAAAAGCATGGAAATCTGAGGGTATGGCATGTATGTGGAATAAGTGTATAATTTTAACCAAAATTTTGTTTTGGGGGTAGGAAAAGAATTCTAAGTATTCATGTGTACAATACATTCCAGCTACTAGTAATTAAAAAAAATTATGTTAGATCGATATCCTTGAGTACTAAAAATAGAACAAATGGATTTGCCGTGTTTGATGTCCAATTTTATAACAAACAAAAAATAATGGGGAAATGGATGAAATAGCTTCTCAAATCTTATCCAACCTTTTGATTTTATGACATGGGAACATTGTGACTCTGTGCTAAGTAAATGGTGGTACATATATAACACATAAAATAAGATCAAGGATGTAGAAAGGAATATTAAAATCCAGGAAAAAAATGATTGCAAAGGTCATCAACATCCTTATCACTAGAGACATCAACTGAGTATACAGTCGTCTAGGCTTTATGCAGATCAAACAAAGGAATGTGATCCATGAATTGAAGAAATTTAGAGTCAAATATTGGTTATCATTTGATAAAAATGTTGCATTATAGGTATATTACCTGGGATTGCAGAATCCATTGCACTTAAAATGACACTTTAGTGTATAAATGACCATTTCTGTAAGTTGAGTTGTTAAAGAATGTGCACTAGCTTTTAAAATAATCGCAGAGGTTTACATTTCCAGTCCCCTTGAACTACCATTGCAACTCAAACCAACAATCAAAATTGTGTTTAAAGATTACAAATATATTATATCATGGGTCAGGGTAAGCAGCTGGATTTCTAGATTGCTTGGTTAGTTTGATCAATTTTCTAGTTAGTTTTATTTCTTCAAATGGTCCCTCTACCTCTTTGAAAATGGAATGGATTCTGCTTCTGTTTAGCTTTGTTGAGCAAATTTCAGTATTTCACAGCTGTATTTTGTCATTGATAGGTTTGGTCTAATGTGCTTTGTAATGGGCTATTTTTTTCTGATGTTTGAAAGTTTCCTTCACTCTCAAATGCAGAAAATAGAATAGTCCGTATTTGAATTTATTTTGCCAAGATGATAGCTATGTATATTTTATAACATTCTGGTACACAGATCCTAGCAATCTAAAAATAGATCCCTGCAAATATTTTTTACTGCTTTTAAAGAATATAGTTACAAACACTTCACTTGTAAAAGATTTTGGTTTGGAAATACATCTTAGTTTCTCTCTCTCTCTCTCTCTCTCTCTCTCTCTCTCTCTCTCTCGACAAAGAAAAGCCTTTTGTTCTGATCTCTCTGGCACTACCTCATTCTGTGACTTTCTGCTGTCCCCTAGTGGCATGTTAATCTTCTTGACTACTGTGTGAGCGCCTCTGGAACCAATTCTCTACTCTTCTGTGCTTTTTTGTGACTCTCATTAGCAGACATTTAAAATACTATTAAACAACCCATGAGCTGCCTTTTAGAAGCAATAACCCTGTTCTTGAGCCCAAACAGTTTTCCATTTATGAATTCTTACCCGAGTAAACATGTCTAGGGAATGCCTGCTATCTGCATACATTGTATTATCTCACTACAATAAACACTTCAGGTTTTCAGAATTATAACACAAAACTGATGAAAGCAAAATGTTATCAGTTTTGACTGGTCTATACATAACATACGGTAGCTTAAAAGGTAATTTGTGACAGGTCAGACTATTTATGTCAATGGGTTTACAAACAGAAAATTGTACTATTCCCTTTCCTTTGCTTTTCAAAATCCTGCTTCGTTACTATCATTGTAATATTTGCTCTTTTCGTGGGGACATTTTCCTATGAAATATTTAGAAAGATACCTTGAAACTGTAGGTATTCGAAGCATTAGATGCAATTCATTTATGTAAAAGATTTTGCATCTGTATATACCGTGATGATTTAAAAAAAATGTTCTTGAATTTTTCTGGATGTTATCTTTCTTCCTATACGAATCAGAAGTATTTTTAAAATTTTAAGATGGATCAGTTATTTTATCTTCCTTCTATGTTTTATGTGCTTGAGATACAATGTTCAGCTGTAATACGGGGCTGGTAAATTTTTCAATACAGCATTTTGGTTTTCTGAATTAGGCATTTCAAAATGTGTGTAATGAGAATGGAATGTAAGAATTTATCAATAGCAAAATTTCAGGTTTTTTAAAATTTAATTTTAAGTCATGGAGAATTACTGTAAGTCTGGCTCACACAAATTCTTTTAAAAGATGGCTAAAAAAGAAAGCTAAGAAAAATTTACAAGAAGAAAAAAGGTCTGACAAAATCTGGCCCATTAACTGAACATTACAGAAATCCGAGATGTATAGTGAACTAATGATTTCTTGGCACTGTCTTGTTTGGCACTTATCATGGTTTTGACAATTATCACATGAATAGCAACACTTTTTTCTTTCTGAACTTGGGGGGGGGGCAGCGGGAAGGGCTCTGGGGTAAAAAGGAGGCCCAAAGCCTTGGAAACTCCCATATTTTAGTAATCCAAGTGTACAGTTTGGCCATGTGGAAGGAAAAAAAGAAGTAAGCTGCAAGGTTCCATCAAATGACGATATTCTTGTTTCTTCAAAAGAAAAGTTGGTATAGTTTTGGAACTGCCTCTCTTTTGAAAGGTCAGATTGCTGCCATTCTGGTCATTTTGTCTGTTTATGAATGCCTCCTTTGGGATAAGATATCCAAAAACAAAGCCTTTGATTGCAATCAATTTTGGCTGAAGTGCAAAGCCATCCAGCCAATCCAAGAAATCTTACTGACTATCATGTGGGTAGGGAAAAGAAGAGTTTAAATCTCCTAAACTTTTTCTCAAGAGAAAATGTGAACCACGTTTTAAAACCTCCTTAACACAGGAGAGGACTCATGCCCCCTCCTTCAATTTTGCCCCAAAGCTCGATTTCTCAAACTCAAATTACGTAGTTTTCTAAAAATATATCCTCCATCAAACATTGTGAATTACAATAGCTATTTTTCACACAGAAATGTCTGTTTTTTTGGTTTTTTTGTTTTTGTTTTTTTTTTGTTTAGTTGTCTATTCAGCTTGTAAATGTTCTAAAAATGTTCTCCTAGAGTTATTTTTAAAAACTCATGGTATGTTGGATAATAAATATTGTTGCTCTGTTACTGGAAACATTGGAAACGACATATTTGACAGGTTAAGAGGAATGAGAATTACATTTGAAATTTTAATTAATTTCACTTCAGATAAATGTGACTCTTTCACCATCTTAGTTCTAATGACTAAATGGGAAAATTTCTTTGCCATCGTAGAGTTTGCATCATTAATGATCTTGTAGATTATTTAGACAATAAGAACAGGAGAAAATTCCCTTTTGAAAAAAAATTTAAATCCGGAGACCGTCTTAATAAATCTTCTCTAATATAATATAGCATTATCAGTGGCCTATTCTCTGCAGAATTAGTTTTTCCAACACAAATAATAAAGCTGAGCAGTCCTACTTTTTACAACTCTGGAGACTATCTAAACAAAATGAACAGATTTATAGGGCTATTTTTAGTGTTGTGTCACTTGCATTACAGTTTACATTTGCTTTCGAACCTTATTTGACATTCTTGGTAGAAAAATACAGGCAGAACACTCATTAAGAATCTTAATAAAGGACAGTCTCCATAGGGCAGTTACCAAAAAAAAAACCAAAGTCGAGGCATGTATAAAAATGTTCTTTTGGACTTGACTTTATGTCATGCTGCTTCATTTTCAGTTGTCTAAAAAGGAAAGCCCTGAGCCAAAACGCAGATTTAAGGTTCTGTTTATAAAAATCGTTAGGCATCGGTGTAGCCTACTAATAATTAAAGTAAAAGCACATTTTTGAGGGTAGGAATTTTCACACAGCAACAGGTAAGTGCTGCCATGCCTAAATAACTATTATTTTTCCATAAATTGTATATTCACATTAAAGTGAAAATTAACTTGCTGGAGAAGTATAGTACAATGTTGTGATTTTCTGCAAACCGTTCATCCGTGAATAAAAATGCTTGGAAAACCTTATGTAATGTTATGAAATATGTCATCACACATAGATTTATGGAAAATACCATGTTATATTTCAAAATATAGATGCAAGGATTAAATATTTGCATTTCGTCTAAACTGAGTTTCTTCTAGCGGTTTGTTCCATGTGAGAAAGGCTAGTGCCTTCCATAGTGAAAGAGACCTCCTTTCACTTGCAGATACAAATAAGGAGTGAAGAATTCACCTCCTTTTGTTCATTCTCAAAAGGTGTATCAAGAGGAAAATAGTAGAAAGATAAAATGAGATACATATTTAGCCACTTGGTCACGTCTTTTTCTCTTTGTAAAGGGGAACACTTTGATAAGGTTAGAATGTACAGGAAACCTGAAGGGACACCCTGCTCCATGCCTCGTGGTGCTTTCTTATTAATCGTGTTCATGTAAAACTCCCTAGTTAAGGAAATTCCTTAGCTGTAGACATCATTGAGCTGAGCCTTATAAATAGAGCTCAAATTCAAAGGTAAGAAAACAGACAAGAATTTTACACCGACCACCCCTGATAAGATATGTTTTCAAAGCAAAAAAACATGTCTACAAAGTGTTGTGGTATGGAAATGTCCGATTAAATACTTAAGAAAACATGTTTCCCACACCAGCAGCCTCTTTTTTTTTTTTCTCGTTTGCATGAAATAATTCCTTAGAATAACAAAAAAGTAACTTGGAGCAACTACGGAGCTTATTAAGATTCAGCGGACACTTTTAAACCTGAAAAGGAGATCTCTTTAAAATTATGGCTTGATAGATTGCTCTCTGTGAACTTGAGTAAAATTGAAAGGAGAAGATGATACATTTGGGCTAACAGTAATAGTCATGGTAACTGCTGAAAAAAATACAAATTAAGGCACTTTGGGTGGTTTCAAACAGCTGCCTACAAAAGAGTCTTCTAAGAAAGTAGGTTTGTAACTTGATCAGTGTTTTTAACTAGTTAGAGATGTTACTACAGCTACCTGAAAAACACGTTGCAAACAATGCCCCTGGTTAAAAGATTGCCACAGATGAGGTTTTTAAACATTTGAAGCTTTAAATCATCCTATTGCTTAGGCTTTGCAGTGTAAAGGAATTGCATTTTTATAATAAATTTATCAATTACTAATTAGTTCGGTGGTGAGTGCCTAATTCAGGTTTCTATATAATATAAGGCTGGTTTCAATTTCTTCTAACACTGGTTTATCCTGGCCTATTTAACATATGAATTAAGCCCAACTATCTTACAAAATTCAGTGCTGTACTTATTCCTGCCAAAATAATAAAAAATAATTTATTGTTGTAATCTCGATTTATGGTTTAGTTAGGCAGAGTGAAAATATGACCTCTATAGGAATCCCTGTAGCCCCTTAAATTCCAGTTTGCTTTACAATGAGTTTGTGTGCTGGTGAAAGTTGGCACAACTAACACAGAATATGTCAATTTAAAATTAAGCTGCTTTTGATTTTAAAATAATGTTTAAACAAAAGAAGAAGAAAGACCTGAGTCTCCTCAAATAGATTTTGTTCCTTGTAACTTTAAATAACCAAAAAAAAAAAGAGAAGTCATATGATAAATATATTACAAGCAGAGACAGATGAGGCATTTTTCAAAATTAAACTGCTATGACAAGCAGTTGTAAAGCAGTCTGCTTTCTTATGTTTTGGTGGTGGGGGTAGCGTTGGAAGTTAGGGGTAGTATAATTGAAAATGCATACCACCAGCAACTCAAATCTTCTTTTAAGGTATTCAAGTTCCTCTTCTCTTTACCAAATATACACACAATTAAAAAAAATAATTTTGGTGATCTTTATTTTCCAATTTCGGTTTTATGACATTTTATAACATTCGCTTTACGTATTATATGTTTTTGTCCATAAAGCATTCTCCAAATGGTAGTTATTTATGTGAATAATAGAAAAAAGCATGAAAATATGGCTTTTCTCCCTATTCCATTATTGAAATGGAATATGATCATTAGCCAGGGCTGTGGTTTAGTGGCAACATTTTGAAAAATAGCCTATAATAAATAGATGTCAAATTAATCAAGAAAGGACTATTATCATTATTTTTAAAAAAAGATATATACCATTAGGATTTTTCAGCTATCTATAATTGTCATGGAGAAAATAGAAGGTCGTGTCTTTTAAAAATTAGCATACTCTACCTCTTCAGAGTGTTGAAAAGATTCAGTACTCAACTTGGATTTGTGAAAATCGTGATTAAGGAACTGTTCGTGATCCTAATAAAGTTCTATGATTCACCCTGAATTTAGAAGTTGATGCGGCAATAGACAATCCTGTGACTAAGGCAGTGTCTATCTCTTTCTTTTGTGATTTGGAAAAAGTGTTTCTGAATCAGCTTCCTCCCAGTGGAGGTGCCTCACTTTTGAGGCAAAGAAGTTTACTTTGTCCAAATTCCTACTTTCACTTTGTTACTCCAGTCAGAGACAAAGAATATTTTCGCAGGCATCGATTTTTTTTTACCCTCTGTGGTTAGTAAGAATTTATCACATAGAGGTCCTGTGGGTTGAAATGCATGTAAAAATCAGTTTTGATTTCCAAAATCCATTTACAGTGAGAGCAGAAGGAACTTCAATCATTTTATCATGTGGTTCATATCATCGAGGTATACTTTTAATTAAACACTGCTCCATAAATAAGCAAATAATAGAAGTTAGCAGAGAAGCACTTGATCTAAATCATGACAGGTGCTCATTTATCTTTGTCCTAACGAGACAATAGGAAATGACACTACGCTGTTGTTTTCTATGCATTAAGATTTCCTTCTTAAACAAATGCAATTGAGGCGGTGTGTTTTCCGACAGCCCAGCACACACTGCCAGTGGCCAGAGTTTTGTCTCGTCTTCATCCAGAGGAGGATTAATCTTGGGGATGGTGCAAACAAAATGTATGTCTGGGGTCAAAGTGCAGACTGCCTTTTGGGATCTGCATTACATTAATGTCATTTTTGGGTTCCTGACGTTAATCAAAACCAACACCATAAAGCGTCACTTAGCTAATTTGTGTATTATTGTCAATGTTACCATTAATTATGCGTTTGTGAGGAAAAAGAGGATTAATGAGATGTCACAGGTAATTTACAATGATCAGGCTCCCCAGGACATTAAGAAAACACTAGCTGGGTAAGATTACCATGCAATCATAATAGTATGCAAGAAGCAAAAGTCTTTGTTGAGGTACCACACTAATATTGTCCATTGTTATCAAAGCCCCTCTTCACTAGAGTAATTCCTAACTTTTAAATACCTTGCATGAATTAAATGTTTGTTTTAGCCCAAAATGTCACGGACTAATGTACTCGTTGTGAGACTTCTGTGGAGGTGGGTCTCTCTCCAAGTTCCGAGGATAAGCTATTATTTCTCTTGAAAGGTAGGCAAGTCACAGAGGATTAATTCGTACCGTGCCCCCTGAACTCGGGTTCACATGTATTATCTCTATGAAACCGTTTTAGGGGGTGTGAGTGGTTGTATTTAAATCAGGCTGGGAAAATGATCTCTTAAATCACATCATTTTCTCCAGGCTAGTCCTCACTCAGAGCCATGTAAATAAATGACTTTTGCTCTCTGTCATCCCATTTTGGGAGTTGACTCAGTGAGGAGAGACAGAATAGCCTAATGTAAGAATTGTACCAGCCCGGAATGCCTGGGGACAGACGCGCTGAAGTGTAGTTCTCTACCGTAATCTGAGAGGCCCTGCAGGAGCAGGGGCGCTGGGCCTCAGTTTCCCTCTGTTGCCCACTTGCCATGGGCTGACTTGGGGGACTGCTCAGAGAACAATCTGGAGCTTCTGGGGGCAGGGGGAATCAGCGTGGTTGGTCCAATCTGTTATTGGAAAATCAGGCCTGATACACGTGCTCATTTGGAGCCCAAGAGCCTACTGGGGCAGGTTCTCTCAATTGAGCGAAGAGCTAGAGTTAGGAACCAAGGAGTAATCTAAAGGAGTCAGGAGACAGGAAGATGGTACTTGTTGAGAAAGCAGTGACAATGATTTATTTCATAGATAACTGTTGACCCCTCCTCATGCATGAGGTGCCATGACAGGGATAGGGATATAAAGTGGGGAGCAAAACCAGACATTGTCTCAGGGAATTCAGAGCTCAGGGCTTTGGTAGCTCAATCTGCTTGCTTTTTGAAATGATCACGATGCTGTAGGGTTGAAAAGAGATCAGAAGAGGGCCAGCGTGGTTTATGAAAGACCTAGTAGAAGGGGACTCTCTGGGGCGATCATGTGCTATTTCAGTTAGAATTTTCACCGACCCATTTTAATTTTGTCTTAGCCTTATTTTTGTTTATTTGAGGAATTATTTAATAAAAATATAGAATTCCATATTTGCCTTCATACACATACCTGCAATCTAGGTTTGAATCCCAGCACTGAACCAGTTATTTAACTTCTTATGTGTCAGTATCTTCATCTGTAAAATGGAGATAATTAAACATGCCCAATGCAGTTATGAGCATTAAATGAGATAATGAATATAAATCACTTAGCATAGCACTCAGGACCCAGGGAGTGTTTATCAGTCAGTGGTTTTCAACCTTAAATTTGTATCAGCAACATTTGGAAATTAAAAAAAAACAACAAATATATGGTGACCTGGCCATACTCCAAACCTATAAAATCTGAATATCTGAGTACAATCTCAATGTACAGCCTAGATGAAAGTCATTGTTATAAAGATTCAATATTTATCATTTATTATTAATTACTACTAATGTTAATGAATGTGGGGAAACTTAAAAAAATGTACCTGATAATCCAGAGGGTACATACATTTTTATCATGCATTTTATCAGGTACTTATGCAGATAATGTTTAGAGCCATATAATTTGAATTATAGTGTATAAAAATCTATGAAATAGTGCTATATTGCAATTACTCTGTGTGGGTACATATGTGTGCGTGTGTATAGATCTATTTCCCTGGGGTGAATGCAGAAGTTTGAGATGGCTAGTGTTATATGAAAGCTGTATTTAAGAAAAATTGTCCATGTACTAGAATAAGGTCAAACCACAAGTGAGCTGAACTTCGCCATCTATTAACAAACGAAAATAAAACATTTATTACATTGTCCACTCTTGCTTTTTTATATTTATGGTGTATACCAAGGAGATTTCCCTGTTGGGATAAATTTCAGAAGCAGAGAGGGGAAATCAGGGGGAAGTTTAAATAAAAATGTTTTATTATTGATTTGGTTGTTGCTGGGGCTGACCATATAGATGGTGGAAATAATATAGTTTATTTCTTTTTTTTTATTGGCTCTACAAAGTAATAGCTTAGCATAGCTATTAGTTTATCTTGTAACTAACCTTTGAACTACTTCTGAATTGGTTGTTTTCCAGAAAGCGGTATACTCAATAGAATAAACACTGAATGATTTTTAATAATGTTAAGTGCACTGAAGGAGAAGATTCCTAGGAAAAAAGTCTGCTTTTCCTCTGGTCTATGACATTTTATGGATTTGAAATTTCTTAGTTTATTATTATGGTCCTTGTAGTAACAAAACCCCTGCTCTGACTAAAATTAGGGATATATCCATGTATAGACTTTATTTATGTTTTGAAATTAAATGGCCAGTGTGCTTTGTCTACTCAGTATAATGTCACATAGGAAGAAAAAGCTTTATCAAAACACTCTAGACCAAAAAAAGTTTATCAAATGATTAGATGCAATATGTAAAGAACTAGCCATTATTACTTTTTTATGTAAATGAAGATATGTGGGACTGTGTATAAAATCCATTGAAATTATTATTCAAGACCTCATAAATATGTATATGTTTATGGTCATATATTTAACATAAATGCATTGTAGCGATCAGAGACCCTGATATTAGAATTGCTAAGATCCAAGTAAGGAGGAGAAAATGTTCCTCAAGTGACCACAAAAATTCTTCTTCAACATAATTATGAAAAAACTTCACAAGATTAAGAAGCTTCCTTTTGCATGTCAAACAAAGCTGGTTAAGTAGGTATCACAACATTTCTATCTTTCCCACTACTGGTCAAAATATCCTACCAACTTTATGGACCTATATTGTCAATCAAGCATTATCCAACCCGAAATGGGCTTATAGAGTAGAGAGTCAGGCATAGTTGAGGCGCCTGCGTGACTCAGTTGATTGGGCATCTGCCTTTGGCTCAGGTCATGGTCCCAGGGTCCTGGGATAGGGCTCCACATGGGCTCCCTCCTCAGCAAAGAGCCTGCTTCTTCTCCCTCTGCCTACTGCTCTGCCTACTTGTGCTCTCTATCTCTCAGTCAAATGAATAAATAAAATCTTAAAAAAAAAATAAAGTCATGCATAGTTAACATTTCCAAAAGAAGAATCTTTTCAACACCAGTCCACCAAAAGGGAGGGTATCCTCATGTTCAGTATCTTTGAAAAATAATATGTCTATATTTCCTCTCTGAGATTCATAATATTCAATGCCTAATTAAATGCTCCTGCTGTAAATAACATTTTTTAACTTTGAAAGTAATTTATCCCCAGTAAAACCTTAACATCACTCAGAATTTCTGTTCCGTAGAACGTGCTCTGGTTCTATGGAGCATGGTCATTATGGTGGTTCATGATCTACACGTTGCACTCAATAATTTCTGGCTCCACCATCTGGGCAATGAGCAACTCAGTGGGAGATGGGAAGTTTTAGGAAGTGTGTCCAATCAAGCCAGCTTGAAGCAGAATAACCAGAGAGAACCCAGGGCTATAGCTGGTATATCAGTGCTGATTGTCAGGTCTGCAGGGTCTGATGAAGAAAGTCAATAATGTGGAAAAAACTAGAAGTTTTGAGGAGAACATAGAATGAAGGATGAGATATGAGAGTAGGCCAATTGTTCTGGATCAAACTGCAAGAAAGTGCTAGAGGTTCTTTTTGATGTGGTATCTATGACAGAGCATGGAGCCCCTTAGGGCACAAAGACTGAGGGAAAATATAGGAAATAGTGTCATGGTCTGCACATCATTCCCAGTATTTTACATGTTGAGTAGACTAGGACTTTGGAAGCTACTGAGCAAGTTTGATGACCTCGAGAAGTTCTCCAACATCTTTTGATGGCATGATAGAAATCTTTAAATTAGTGGTGCTTCTGTCGCCATTTCTAAGGAATAAATAATAAAACTGGTATTGGTCAGTTGGTGTACAGAGTTATATTAAGGAGATAGTGAGGGGACATGGAAGCCTTTTGAAAAATGTGCCAACAGAAAATTTTAATCTCCATAGATCATGGAATAGCAATGAAAATAATCTGAATGGCCATCCATGAACTTCTATATAGTGGAAACAGTGTTTCTGAAGACTATGTGCCAAGGTTATTGGAGACCTTCAACTACTTTAGCCAAGGGCACAACCTCATGGAGGTTAGTAGATGAAGAATGGATCCCAAACAATAAATTATTGATTATTTCTACTTTGAGGAAATGGTCTGGGCTGAAGGACATGGTCTGAGCCCAATTTATCTTTGTAGTCTTAGAATCTAATTTTCCCAGCCCACAATAAGCAAGAGCTCAATAAATGTCCATGAGGATGAATGAATATTCAATTTATGAGGTGATATGAGTAATATAATTACAAGCAGGAAAGATAAAATAAGTGTATTAAGAATATTCAGAGACCTTTTTTTTTTTTTTTAAAGATTTTGTTTGTTTGATAGAGACAAGGTGAGAGGGAACACAAGTAGGGGGAGTGGGAGTGGGAGAAGCAGGCTTCATGCCGACTGGGGAACCTGATGCAGTGCTCCTTCCCAGGACCCTGGGATCATGACCTGATCCAAAGGCAGATGCTTAACAACTGAGCCATGCAGGCTCCCTGAGACTATATTTTTTCTTTCTTTCTTTCTTTCTTTCTTTCTTTCTTTCTTTCTTTCTTTCTTTCTTTCTTTCTTTCTTTAAAGATTTATTTATTTATTTATTTTAGAAAGAGAGAGAGAGCAGCGCATGTGTGAGTGGGGAGGGAGGGTGGCAGAGGAGGAGAGAGAGAAGCAGACTCCCCTCTGAGCAGGGAGCCCTCACGACCTGAGAGCATGACCTGAGCTGAAATCAAGAGTCAGACACTTAACTGACTGAGCCACCCAAGGCGCCCCTCCAGAGATTATGTTTTAAACCATATGACAAAATGGTGATAACTAGGTACACATGAAATTAGGTCAGCTTGATAGCTTGATGTGCATTTGTCAGAAAATTGATTAGCTTTTTTTTGACAACTGATCTTGTTTCTGAAAGATAGAGGCAATATAAGATTCTATACATAGTGACTGTAACAACAAATTAAAGAGAAACCTTAATGAGTTTACGATAGGATAAAGACCATTTTTTCACCTGTTGGTCTTTTCTATATAGACATATATGTTGGTCAGTTCCATCTTTGAAAACGGGAAACATCAAGAAAGCAAATAGATCTGTTTCCTTCATGCTTCAAGATGACCTATGTGTTAAGTAGGGATGAAAAGACTTTCAAGGGCACCTGCGTGACTCAGTGGGTTATAAGCCTCTGTCTTCAGCTCAAGTCAGGATCTCA